>OY987268.1:23623432-24191027 GCA_963920665.1 Straminergon stramineum | reverse complement strand
AAAAGGTTAACTTTCTTATAAATATCAAAGGTATTCCAAAAGAGGTGCCAACACCATTTTCTTAGTAATACCAAAAATAATAAATAATGTGCTAAGACTGAGGGTTTAGGGTTTAGGGTATAGGGTTTGGACTTTGGAGAGCATGTTTAAATGTGGGAAGGAATATCTGGAATTATCTTTTCTTACATTAATATTACATTGGATACTTCTAGCATTCAAGAGTATTTTTTGTACATGAATCTATCCTTCTCAAAATTCAATGCTTTAGGACTGCCGGCGGACTGACGTCAGGTGGGCTTCATAGCAAGGTGAACAGTGTTGGATGTGGTTGGTCGGGAACGGGGGACGGCCTGAGCGGACGGCCAGGTGCAGGGTCGGTCGGCGATGGTAGACGGCCTAAGCGGACGGCCAGGTGCGGGGTCGGTCGGCGATGGCGGACGGCCTAAGCGGACGGCCAGGTGCGGGGTCGGTCGACGATGGCGGACGGCCTAAGCGGACGGCCTGAGCGGATGGGATGGTCCAAGAGCGGCCCGCGGTTCCGATTGGCGAACGGGAGGTCCGATCGTGGTCCGGAGCGGACGGACAGTTGGCCGTCCGCCAATCCCAACGGTCGCCCTGCATCCGCCGCGGCGGACGGCAGGTCCGGGTCCGCTTCGAGGCGGACGTTTTTTAGGTTTGGTGGCGGACGGGTATATGAGGGGACGGCCTCCTCATTTGCTCTCACTTCTACTCTCCTTCGACGCCAGGTTGGATGTGCTACTACTGCTTTATGTGTCAGTTGCTCCTACAGGGTGGAGAGTGGGGGTCCTTGAGCTTTTGTTACTATTGTTGATTTACGATGTTACTAATTTACACACATCTCACGGTATTCACGTGCTGTGGTACTATTTTTCGAAGGGCTCAAAAATTCTAATCATCTATCATGGCGGATCAAGGTGTTTCTACCAACAACGGGAGGACTTCAGGAGGTGAAAAAAAGAGAGGGACTAAAGCGAAGGGGGCCCCTCATGGGCTTCACTATGAGATTTTAGATGACCCGAACATCAAAGCGGAGAGCGGTTGGGAGGAGGAGGAAGGGGAATATTGTACCTTCAAAACATGCAAGAAGTATGTTAAAATGTACCACATTGACAAGTTGTGGCCTCGGGATTGCCACGTGGTGCATACACATGGTTTTTGTTAAGCCACGTAATTGCAACAATACACATTTTGTGCATTGATCGGAGGAGGTGTGGCAGACGCTATTTGAGGACAAGCCAAGGAGTAAGGGATGCATAAATTATAGCGTGGCGTGCATGGTGTATGCAAAACTCATTTTAAACCGCAAGGTAGATTGGAGCACTTATCCATCTAAGGTGGATTCTCCACTTTTACTGCAATCCAATCAAAAAGACATTCCCGATTTGTACGATTCTCAGGCAGAACCAAGTGAACCAACGAAGACCCCAAAAGTATTAAAAAATACTACAACGCGTACAACAAAGGTCTCCGAGGTTTTAGGTGATGCAGTACAATTAAGGCCTGCAGAAGTGGCACAACCTTGCACGGAAGTGAGCAATGTCTCCTCGGGAGGTGTCGGCGGAGAGGTTTTTGTAACTCCTCCAACATGCTTCATATCCACACCAAATGTGATAACATTGGGTGAACAAAGCATGGCTCCAAGCAAGGAAACTACAACGAATGAAACAACCTCGGGTGGTGTAGACTTGGTTGCAAACAAGGAAACAATGGTAGAAGAACGTGGGTCACCTTTTTCGCCAGATGGAGAGGTCAATGAGGAACAACTTGCAAGGACCAATGCTAGAATTCAGGGTTACATAGATAGTAAAGCTCTTGAGAGCTTGGTGGAATATGCAACTCCGATTTCTCAGTTGCCAACGACGCCAAGGCGAAGCCAAACATTGAGCCCAATTCGAATGTTGAGTCCGCATCAAAACGTAAGCCCAAGTCGAAGGTTGAGCCCAAGACAAATATTAAGCGCAGGAACTGGAGGGCATCCACATTTGGCAACTTTAAGCTCGGCTCAATTGGAGATTCTTTGTTCCATATCCACCACCAATCAATTGGAAAAGTTGTTAGAATGTTGTAGTCATTGGCAAGTACTAGCAGAACAACATCTTCATTCTAATCCCGAAAATGAGGTAGGCAGTTCTAGTCAGCCCGCAGGAAAAGGGGGATGGGGTACTATTTCGCAAACCGCATACAGATTGAGAACTTCACCTCAAATGGTAGCTGAAATTACTCCTTGGGTTAGGGACGTGACAGAGAAATTTTCCAAAATGGCACCTGAATTGTTGACTGGTGCCTTGGCTTTTTGCAATTTCACTAAGAAAGTAGCACCAATTCTTGAAGGTGGCGTGATGAACTTAAAAAGTTTGATGGCCTTAGAGGAAGACATTCATCGGCTGAAGATGAAGTGTGAGGACTTGGAAATGAAGCTACAGTTGTCGCAGAAAAACATGGAGCAGGAACGTTGTAACAAGGTGGTTCAAAGAAAGCGCATCGAAGAATTGGAGCTCGAAGTACAAGAGTTGAAGAGGGGTAGGCCTACCATGGACTCCGTGATCATTCCATTTGTGCAAGAAAGTCAAGAGAGCGATCAACTCTCTCTTCCTTTTGAGAAGGCAAAAGCGGTGGAGACGTCCATCATCTTGAATTTGGATGAGGTTGGGAATGACAAGAAATGTGAAGAAGCAGTACGGACCATCATTCCTAATATTTCCCATACATTGCAGGATGCTTCAACACAAACGAAAGGCAGTGAGGTGGAGGAGCTACAGTTGAAATTAGATGAAGCAATTCAAGAGAAAATCCTTGTTGAGGTGGAGTTGGACCGATTTCAAAGAATCATGGGTATGGAGGAATGCATGCCGAAGAGCGGATTAGAGTCTCGATGGTTGGCATGGGTACAGAAACTCCAAGACAAACCTTCTGTAGTATCTCGAGCAATGAAAGGGCTTATGAAATTGGCAATGAAGTCGGATGAAGAATGCAATGCCGTGGAGACCTCTTTGCTTCGGTTCAAGAAAGTGTTTGATGAACATCCAAGGGGTTCCACGGAAATTACATGTTGGGGGGACATGGATGATATGTTTGAGCGGTTGAACCACGCAAAGAAGGACAATGTTGCACACATCGATTGGGCCTTGGAAGTAGAGGAAGGGTGGGTCCCTTACAACACGCTTTCAGCGCACATCAAGGAGAAAGAGAAGACAGTAGTGCATGCTTGCGATCCAGCCCCAGGAATCTTGAAGAGTCATTGTAGCCTTTGCCAAGGTCCTTTTGGCCCTGAAGGAGCCCTAACCATGGGCCAATGTCGCCACACTTTTCACGTGACATGCATCGTGAAAGCATCACTCATTCGTTCGGTTTGTGCCGAGTGTCGTTCTCCTCTGAGCCCTCGGTTCTATGAAATGCTTGGTATCTTGGAAGATATGCCCCCTCGCCACGAATACAACCGATGGACCCTTCCTCTTGATCAAGGGCCATACCAGTTCCAGAATTTCTTGCATTGGGGGCGACCTCTCACATGGGATTCAATTGAATGCCGACATGGATTGTATGAGGAGTCTGGAGAGCCAGTGGATCCTTTCATGTGGATGACCGTTAACAGAGAGGTGGAGTTGCGGGCCCGGGGTATTGAAGATGGTGAGGCTCGTGAATTGTTTTGTCGCAACATGGGGGGCCATTGGAGTGTGCAACACAAGAAGTTTTTTCGGTTTCCCGACAAAGAAGTGCGAAAAGGGCCCAAAAAAACTTGGATAGAGGTGGAGCATGCTCAAGAGTTCAATGAGCAATATGGGGCTTATAATCACACTTTGATTGGTAGGGCCCTTTTCTTGTCAAAGTTGGAAGAAGCTGCTAAAGCTCGTGCTCTTGTTGAAATAGATGGGGAAACAACTACAGGGCATTCATTTGTGGAGGTAGCTGGGGCATTTGACAAGAGGATAGGTGACATTATAGCTGAATGGAGGGGGTTTCTATTGGCCGATTTTCGACCAATAGGGTTACCCATCGAAGTTGATGACGAACAGGTCAATGTGTTCGTAGATCGAGTGGATGCTGCGTTGAGGGCCTTGAAGGTTGAAGAAGTAGATTTGTCTCCAAAGCGAAGCTCAAAACGGAAGAGAGAGGATGACGATGACGATGACCACTCTCCGGAAACCAAACGACAGTTTATAGTGGTGGACATGGAGGTTAGATCCAGAGGAGGTGTTGTCTACAGTCCTGGGTCAAATACTCGACGAATGAGTGCAAGATTTTTGGCTAAGGAGGGGCCATCTCACGATGTAGGAGAGGGTAGTGGTTCTTAAGTATAAGAGAGGCTTTCCTTATTTTATTATGTTTAAATGTTTAATAGTATAGAAGTATACCGGTGAGTGTGGCTTGAATGTTATAAGGGTTGAGTACTACTAGTAATTCATTGTACTCATGATGAATTTTGATTTGTTTTGAAGTTCTTTATATATCCAAATATGAAATATCAATATATATATCTTTGAATTCATCATTTGTTTTGCTTTCTTTTAAGTTCATGCTATGGTGATTTATGAAGAACAACTTTTTGTGAAGTATGTTTTTTTCATGCTCATCTAGAAATTTTAAATTATAAAACCCTTTGACAAAACCATAATATTCTGAAATCTCCTCATTGGCTCATTCCATCCATAAATCCCTATTTTGTCCGACATCTCTTGAAGCATTGAACATTTGAACAATTGAACACGACCTACCCCGCCCGTCCGCCCGACCTCCCGTCCACCCGTCCGCAATATCCATCCGCGTGTCCGCGTGTCTTTGCGTCACTCCATCCGCTTGTCCAGATTGTCCGTCCGCCCAACCCCCGTGGGCCCGACCGCCCGTCCGCTGGACCGTCCGTCCGCCCGACCGCCCGTCCTCTGCACAATCAGGCGACGGTGGATAGTATGTTCTGTGGATTCAAAAATGGTCTACAATAGTCAGGCCTGTTTGGGAGACTATAACTATAGGAAAGAAGTCATTTGAGAGCACTCTTGAAAACTGAACGCTAAGATTTTCAAGGCTTTGTGCACTCATTTTTTATTATATTTGGACATTGTTCATTTGGTCTTCACATTTTGAATTTAATTCCAATATACGGAATTAAAATTTGTGCCTTGCCACTATGAGCAAGGATTGGTCTGGTTGGTATGGTACCGCATCAACCGGTAAGGTAAAGTGCAAGGCTTGCAACTTGGTGTTTGCGAAGAAGACAAGACGTATGTTGAGCCATTTAGGATATGAAGGCCCATCACGTGTTCGTGATACAGGAGTGAGTCTTGGTTCGCAATTGACGCCAGATGTTCGAATCCTATTTCTTCGATCTAATGGGGCATTCCCGCAGAGACCGATCATTGACAATGTAGATGTTGGTAGCATGCGTATGGTCGGGAGGGATTTTTCAAATGAGAGGGATATGGCGCGTTCTACTCAAGAGGACTCATGCGCAGCACCGGAAGAATTTGTTGCTGTAGGATCCGAAGTAAACCGAACTACAAAAACATCCAGTGATCGTGACACTCCAAGGGCATCAGGTAGTAGACCTCAAAGACAGAGTAGTCTAGTCGATGGCTTTGATTCTGCAGCAAAACGCAATTTGAATGTAATGTGGGCCAATTTCTTCTATGCGGCAAACATACCATTTGCCGTAGCTTGAAATCCGGCATTTAAAGAAGCAGTGAAAAAAACAGCCAAGTACCGTAGGCCCTATGCTCCACCATCGTATCATGATTTACGCCATAAATTGCTTGACCAAGTGAAGACCGACATCAAAACAAAGCTTCATAGTCGAACCGAAGATAGCATTCGGAAGTTTGGAGCAACATTGTCTATTGATGGATGGAGCTCGGTTACCAATCGACCATTGATAAATGCCATGCTTGTATCTTCTGCGGATGAACAATTTCTAGGATCGGTGGATACAAGTGGAATCGAAAAGAATGCTCCTTTTTTGGCCTCTGTCTTGGAAAAGTTTATAGAACAAGTAGCCCCCACAAATGTTGTGCAAGTGATTGCAGACAACGCTCCTATAAATCCGGCAGCATGGAATATGGTGTCGAGTAAATATCCGCACATTTTTTTTCAAGGTTGTGTGGTGCACGCCTTGAATTTGTTGCTTCAAGATTGGGGGAAGCAAGAATGGTTGAAGGAACTAGTGGAAAAGGCCCAAACCGTTGTGAAGTTCTTCCGATTGCGGCATATGCCGCTAGCTATATTTCAAAAGCACGAAACGAAGAATAGCTTATTGATGTCGATGAAAACAAGATTTGCCTCCAATTTCTTCATGATTTCTCGTTTGTTGAAGGTCAAGACTGGATTGCAACAAAGTGTGGTGGATCCACAATGGGTAGAATATGTGCTCAAGTTACGGGACACGAAGAACACAAAATCTTGTACAGAGTCTCGGGAGGTGAAGAAGACAATTTTAGATGAGCATTTTTGGGCCCGTGCCACTAATTTCCGAGAATTGATGGCTCCTATGGTGTTTGGTCTACGGGATTTGGATGCAAAAACACCATGCATGGGCAAGGTATTGCACATCATGAGGAATTTAGAGAAGCATGTCTTCTCTTTACGACAAGAGCCCTTTGGTTTGTCCTTGGACTTAGCCATTCCTATCGAAAAGGCGTTTGATAAGCGACGTGAAATGGTAGAGACCGATCTACATTATGCAGGAGCTCTTTTGAACCCTTACCTTCTTCACGATAAAGAACTAGCTGACGATCAAGATGCAACAGATGCATGCAAGCGCGTTATCAGGAAAATATGTCAACCAGGAACTTATCTTGACATAGTGAAGGAATTTGTAGCATTTCGACATCGAGATCCTCCGTTCCACAACATGTTGGATCCGGCTGAGCAGAAATTGTCGGCACATGCTTGGTGGGATTTTGAAGGTGCATGTGGCAAGCTCATTGCTCCAATTGCAAAGAGGATTTTGGCCCAACCGGTGTCATCATCTTCATGTGAACGAAATTGGAGTAGCTACTCTTTTGTTCACAACAAATCCCGAAACAAGTTGAGGCCACAGAGAACAGCCGATTTGGTGTATGTATACACCAATTCCAAAGTCATAGCCGCATCGAAGGAGAAGGATGAAAAGAAGTGGTACCATGACAATGTGGAGTCCAAAGATTCGGAAGGGCCTATCTCGAAAGACGAGGATGATGAATCTGTATCTGATGATAGAGATGTTCTGAATTATGATATCGACAATTCTGACGAAGAAATGTTTGAGACTCCTAATCAAAACAATGAAGACTTCGGAGTCGCGGATGGAGACATGTATGAGTTTCGATCAGATGAGGATGATTGCGGGCTTGATGATGATGTACCTTCGATAGCTAGATTTGTGGATGGAACCAGATTCATGAGTAGCAAAAATCTTCTACCAAACGTGGAGGATACGTATGTAGAGATAACGGCGACCAATAGAACAATGGTTGCGAATGATGGGAGTCTTGAAAAGGATGAAGTGATTCCCATTTCCGATGCTCCATCCCTGATAATGGCGGTAGAAAAAAATGACCAACATGAAGACAAAGGAGGATGTGAGGTGAACATTGAAATGAACGTGTCCAATGGAATTGTTGCGTCAATAGTGGTATCGGCAAGTAAGAAATGTGTTGAAGCAAATATTGGAAATGCCAAACCACACGAAGTACAAGACAATGTTGAAGCACGTTCGATGGAGTCAGGTAGCCCAATTTTTGTCAACAATGGTGTTGGCAAAATGCACCTCATGGAAGATTCTCCCGAACCACCACGTAGCACTCCTCCACGTGCACTATTTAAAAGCGATGCCACGACATTGGATGGTTCAAGGAAATCACGGCTTGGAAAAAGACATTTGTCTCCTATGAAAGAGATGAGTTCTAGAGGCAATCCAAGTCGAACCATTTTATCATGTACCGATGATGATGATAAGGATGAGACATTGGCTTCAATGTTTATTCAACATCGAGGCCATCCACCACGCCATTCCTTGAAATCATTAGGCCACACATCGCAATCTTTGAATGCAATGCAGTTAATTATTCAAGGAGCGCCAAAAGCAGAGATATCACAGGGTGACGACTCCATTAAAGCTCGTAAAAAAAGAATGATGCAACCCTTTGCTACCTCTCCAAGGAAGAGACCGAATATGGGTCGAACCCCACTTGATACCTATCAAGTGGGGTCGAAGAAGAAAATGAAAACAATCCCTAGCCTTAAGGAAGGCATTGGTAAGGCTATATTAAGAGCCAAAATGAAGAAGAAGACTGGTAGATCAATGAGATCATTGACATCTACCCAAGTACAAAAAGGAGTGAAAATTGTACAATCTTCATCAAACGACATGGAAGAGACATCTAGCAATGAAGATGACCGATGGGGAACTAGATGTGAGAGTAGCGGGGCTGAGGTGAAAGGAGATAGTGATTACAAGCCTTAGAGATTCAAGGAATGTAGGCTTAGGTGTTTAGGTGCTTATGATACATTGAGCATGTAATGGCAATTGATTGTTTGAAGCTTCCATTGTAGTTGGAGTTTGCTTATTGATGTTGAAAATATGATTATTTTTTTTTTAATTACAAAACCAAGAAGAAGTCCCCCCAAAATTGATTGTGTTCCTCTTTCTTTGTATGAAGCATGATACATTGCAAGATACATATATAATGCAACAATTTTGACTTCATGATTGTCATAGAATCATAGATTTGGTAATTTTCAAGGTGAAGAGAATTTTGAATTTTTTCTTTAATCCTTTCCCTTGATAATTCATAATTGCAATTATAGTGTACAATTTCTTTGGTTGATTACACTACAAAGGATAGTTCATAACTCCATATGTTATTGTAAAAAGCATTCAAGGAATCGAAGTTTACTTGAAGGAGTTGAAGCTTTGTATTAAATAACTAGCCACTAGCCGTCCGCCCGCCCGTCCGCCCGTCTGCCTGTCCACCCATACGCCCATCTGCTTGCCCGTCCATTCGTCCGCATTTACCCAGGGTAAATTTGCGGACGGTTTTTTTTACCCCCCGGAGACGCAGCGTCCGCAAGGTCCGAACGTCCGATTTTTGGACGCGATTTTGCCCAGGACACTCACTTTCATCAACCCTGTAATAGATAGGGTCCCCGAGTGTGTTTGTTTATTTAGCTCTATTTGTCTCTTTTCCTTTTCACTTGTTTTGGTCCTTCTTGTCCAATCTTTTTCGGCTTGGCTGTTTTGTACTCGATTCATTTCTTTTTAATGCAATGGCCTTGTTGCCAATTGTTAAAAAAATAAAAATAAAAATAACATTGTTTTTTTAACTATGATTTTTTCTATATTCTCAAATCCATTTTTCATGATTGAATTTTTTTTATTCAAAATCTTTAGTGCTAAATTTTTAAGTTAAGTAGATTTAAATCTCATAAATCAATTTGCCACAATGCCAAATAACATGATATTTTCACTTCAAACACATTATTTTTACAATATATGCAATCAAATTATCTGAAATTTTCCCACACAATCTCGTATTAGTCTACTACAAGATCCTTCGCTTCAATATGCCAAATATACCATTTCAAAATTCTTTTGCTCTTTGCACTAGAAATGGCAATTTCAAGGTTTTCTTGACAAAAAAATGGCCTCAGGACTTTAGGGGTTAACTTCATTTCAACTAGCACAACTCCAACCCCAATTGATCACTATATATTCATTGATGAGAATTGACGATTGAAAAGTTCATTGAAAAGTTCTTCACAAGTTGAGCAAGAAAGGCTCACCATGTATAGTAGAACCGCCCATGACCAACCACTTAAGGAATCTGTGCATGGTCCAGAGTTGTAGAAGGCAATTCTAATATACAACCCTGTGGACAGATAGAAATCATGGGCGTTGCCAAAGTTTCGTAATTTTATTCCTTAAATTCAAATTGTTATGAATTTTAGAAGCCAAAAGTTGGCCTGCTCCCATCCCCAATACATAGATTCCTCCATCACTGCTCATCTAGAGATTAATTGGGCTCTCAAATCAAAGCATATCTGTCATTACAATAATGGCTACAAAATGGTTGGAAACTGAAAACTTAATGATAATCTGTCAGTCATCTCTCTATTGAATTTCACATTACCTATATATTGACAATGGGTTATGGCTGGTAATGGGCGGTTCTACCATACCACATTGACAAAGAGTTGAGCAAGAATTTGAACTTCAAAGTAGACTCTATCCAAACGTCATCATCCATTTGACTGGTTGGAAAAATCTTGACAAACTATTCAAAAAGGACTCTTCATTTGGATCGTTAAGCAAGATATGAGCGTCACAAGATTTTTAACTTTAAAAAACCCATAGCAGTCAAATGGCGAGACAGAATTTGATGAGTCATAGCTCGTTCGAAGATCTTGAAAAGCTCTACTGAATAGCACTACAAGATAGAGTCAACATCTGCTTCAATTGAGCAAGAAACAAGTTCAAAATCGCGTGTCAAAGATCTAGTGAGTTTGTGGTGGCTTTAACGGATGACATCAGTGCTGGTAGCCAGCCCATCATGTCCATGTTACACTCCAAGATGCAAAGAAAAAGGTGATACTATCAATTGACATACGACTAATCAAACGACTCACCAGCTTCGAAATAAGATGCACCCCTCTAGACTGAGTGGGTGAATCATGGTTGAAGTCCTTAACGGGTAGGCTGACATGATCAGGATCAGCGGCAAGCTTTCCGTAGCCAGTAAAATGTGGTTCTAGCCCCTCTCCCCCAATTCGCTCCATTGTTGATTCTACTCTATGGTTCGGGTGAGCAAAAATAAAATGACTCAGAGAACTTGGAGAGGAGAACCTTATGGCAGGGTGATTCATACCTACGAGAATGTATAAATTAAAGTAAAGAGAAATGGGAAAAGAATTAGCCTTAGCATCACTCGTATTTACAAGCACCTTGAAACTAAGGTGCAATGTTTACGATACACTAATTGAGGGAGCAACGCCTTCAATATTAGGGGAAGATTCACCAGTTTCTTGTGCACACGAGATCATGTCCGTCTCCAACGTCTTCGGTTCCAAGTCAATGAACTCGTTTGACTTGCTCGCCAAGTGAGCAATGCTAACACGTCCAAGTCGCTTGATGTAATCAGCCACCGCCTTCATCTCCTCTGGCGAGATGTAAATGAATTTCCCTCTATCATCCATAACACCAGAAATTCGCCCTGAAAGCATGCGGTGAAAATAATGAGAACGCTGCCTATAACCACTTCAAGCATACCAACACAACTACTTAAGTTTCACGTCCCATCCTGAAAGATACCTTGCAATCAGCAAAAATATTTAGACTCACTGACTTACCCATTTGTTCCAGTGCAACAACCCGGTTTATGCACTCCTGCAACAAAAAATTATATTAATCTCACAAAAAAGCGTTCCACAAGCATTCAAAGTGAATTGAAAATCGGTTACACAATGATGAACAACCTTCTGCAACAGACATTGAAACTATGTCCTCTGATATCCAAGCCCAACAAAAGAGTGATAGTCAACAATAACGCCAAAGTTGGTAGCTTGTTAGCAGCAAAGCAAATGTTGCACAGCAAGAAGATGCACACTGACCTGGGTACGCAGGTTGAATTCCGCAGCGAGATCTTCCAAAGCCACACACTTATGTTTCTGGATCAGCACAAGAAAACAATAATTGTAGGGTCATTACTACAATTCAATCGAAATTGTTTCACAACGTCCACACAACGCAGTCGACTTGCTCCAATTATTAGGGCACACAGACCCAGCAGCGACCAATCCCACATGCTTATGCATCCTCAAAAGTGAATACTGCTGGCCTGGATGACTACCTTGATATATTCTACGAAGTCAAAGAGCAATCCTTGACTCTCTTCTTGAACATCGTTCTCCACTGTTCCCTCCGTATCAACAACGAAAGCTGACTTCCATTTGTCAAATTCTTCGTTGGCTGCTTGCTCCTCCTTGGCTTTCTGCTCCCGAGCAGCTTCCTCCTGGAAGAAAAGAGTGTAAACGGAAGCCAAATATTAAAAATGTCGAGTTCAGAGTGATTGATAAGTCTTTAGACCCAATGAGGGATGATTGCAACTCTACAACAAAGGCTGCTCCAGTTGACATTAAGCTGGGCGTGCCAAGTAACACTACATGTGGAAAACTACAAAGGCTATCTCAGTTGTGCTGAAACGTAATCAGACTAACCTTGCGCTGTTCCTCTTCCTCCCGCTCCTCGTCTTTCTTGCGCCGCATAGCCGCATTCCTGTCCTGTTTTTCGCTTTTCGCCTCTCTTGCAGCTATTTCAGCCTAAATTCCTCAGGCAAAGGTCACGGTACAGACTTAGAATCTTGATCAAGTCGAACACGAAAAGCAGCTAGCAGTCTAGTTTACCACTGTTCTCTGCGGGGCAAGATTTGATATCTGCCGCTTGTGAAACTTGCAGCCAAAACATATTCTGGTAGTAGCGCGTGCATATCGTAATTTCGGCTTGATCAAATTGAGCGATTGACAGTGATGAGGGTTTGTTTTATCAGAATATCGAAGCCCGCTAATGCAAATGTCAAAGATGGTAAAACACCAATAGTGTGAACAAAAACAAAGTCATCCTAAAA
Source organism: Straminergon stramineum (assembly GCA_963920665.1). NCBI lineage: Eukaryota > Viridiplantae > Streptophyta > Bryopsida > Hypnales > Calliergonaceae > Straminergon > Straminergon stramineum. The sequence continues at coordinate 24,178,419 of OY987268.1, read as the reverse complement.
AGACCACGAAAATAAAGTTAAAGACAAATTAGAATTGCAAAAATTTTCAGCAGACTGACCTCGCGGCGGGCCTCCTTCTCCTGCTTCTTAGTATCCTTCTTTCTGGAAGCTTTAGCTACGTAGTAATCCACGGGTTCTTCAACCTCTTCATCGTCCTCGTCGGCTCCACCTGCCAGTCCCGAGAAATTAATCAATTCTTTCAGGTTACAATTACTTTGAATGCAAGGCATTCTTCTGTTCATAACATTAGAAGGTCACATGCATTGTTTCATAAAAGCAAGCGAGCTGAATGTTGACACAACAAACCTGCAGAAGAGGACGCGGCAGGAACAATCGCCGTTGGACGCCGTCTCATCCGACTACTCCTGCCGGCAGGGGCCCGAGGCTCTCCCGCTCGCGCTGGGGCAACTGCAACAGCTTCCCTGACGACATCCTGATAAACAAACCCTCATCATTGTCAATCGCTCAATATCTGAGCAATTCAGAAACAAGAACGCCAACCAAACGTATTTGAAGCTGACTGCGTACCTCCGTCATCTCTCGCTTCGCCTGCGCACGTCGCCATAGCAGCAAGGCAATTACAGAAGGCAGCAAAAGTAGACTTAAAAAGATCGCCACAAGGTCCATCGGAAACCAAAATTCCTGTCGAACGTCGCAATTGAACGATTAAGTTACTGGATGCTCAGACTTCAGTATTATTCTTCACAACCGCTGTACACTGTTCAACTTGCAAAATCTCAGTCGCGTGGAAATCCGATCAATAAATTATACCTCCAGAGCCTGGAACGTCGAAGCTGGTCGCAAGCTCTGGCTGGAGTCTATGAAACCCTAATTTGTTGGCCCCGGAACTGAAGGAGACAAGGTTTTGCGTTGACAAAAGCTACAGTAGGAGGTCCTGAAATGGAGCGGGCATTAAGAATCGACCCTAAAAAATGTCCATAAACAGTGCGGGTGGTTCCTGAAATGGATCACATTTTAGGAAGAAGGTTATTGTGACAACATATGTGTGATTTTAGGACCATGGACAGTGTTTTAGGCCTACTATTCTGTGTCGTTCAGTAAACATAAATGTGTCGTAAAATTGTAAACAGGTAATTTGAAATTACATTGACAAAGGAGAGGTAAATGTAAATGAAAGTGGGGCCTGCAATACATAGAAAAAAGATTTGAAAATTTGTTATATTGCCATGCACTCAAGACACCCTATTCACGTATTTTGGAACTTCTGTGAACACACTATGGAAGTTGTTAAACAATTTTGAAACTATTGTGCTCTTTTCAATGACACATGCAAATTGATTCATGGTGCAGTCTACAAACATAAATAGTGACCTAGGCACTCTTCACTTCAGAAAATCAGGTCTTATTCATTCTAAGTCAGAAAATTATGGTACTAATTGTCATGCATTTCTCTTCCATTTGTGTACCTACCAAAAAAAATTGAAAATCATTCAGCTCACTGTTTCTTCCACAGCTGTGATTTTCTCCTTAGATGTGCCATTTTCGAGCCTGCTACCTTAAGTTAAATGTGAGGAAGTTTTGAGTGGAGTTTTACCAGAAAAGCCGGTCATAGGGTCATAGGGTAGATACGTTTTTATTTTTATTTTTATTTATTTATTTATTATTAATTTATTCTTTTACCTTTTGGGTTTTATCGTTTCATTCTTTGAAGCATACTTCAATTTCTCATGTAATTGCTTCATGATGTTTTAGGTTTAAATTTAACACATCAATAATTCATAAATTTTTGTAGTAATTGCAATTCTCGTACCAATACTATACTATTTTCAAAACTTTTAGCTTTCACTTTTTTTCTAAACCTTGAGAACTTTCATAAAAGTTATATGAAGTTCACAAGAATTGGCCTAAAATAAATAAATGAATTTCATACTCTAGAAGTCATATGAATGTCATATATGTGACAATGATAATGAGCTAATTTTCAATGTTTAGATTTCTTCACATTACAAGTGAAGAAAAGATGGAGTATAAATTTTAATCTTGTGGACTTATTGGATGAAGGTTGAATTTAATCCATATGAAGACAAATAAACCTTCCAAGAATAAGAGTTTGTTTCTATAAAAGAAGGGAAATTTATTCTTTTAATAACAAATTAGGAACAAAAAGGTTTGCAAGCAATTACCCTTATGCTTTCTCTAAGGGGTTTAATTACCCTCACTATAATATTTCTTTTCATCCTCTAATTATTTTAAAGATAATAATCACAAAAGGGAAAAATATAACCTTCCAGAGTTTATCTCTTAACACCTAATGGACCAACATGTGATTCTTGGCTACATAGCAATTTTGGGTAGGTACGTGTGACTAGAGATTTCCAGATTTTAGACCCAAATTTTAATAGAAGGTAGGAATGAGGAATATCTTTCATCAACACAAAATTTATCCTAATATGATACTTTTTTTGGTAAATGGGCAGTCCAGGCACTCTAGAAAAAATCACTTTTTTCAAAAGAAATAAAGTTTAACTAGTTTTCTAGAGTTATATACATGTGGAAAGCTTTAAATCATTCCATTTTGATCAATGAGTCAAAAGTTATGAGGAGTTTTAGTGTGTGGGTAGTAATGGATTCTATACTCAAAAATAAACTTTAAAGTCCTTTATCTTACTCAATTTCCAATATTTCTAGAAAAAAATAAAATCATAGGATGTAGATTGTTTACTAAAACATTGCAACCATTAGGATTGTCATTTTTCAATTCCATAATTAAATTCTTAACAATTTAGTATTTTGAATCATTCTCTACTACTATCTACTTACTATCTTTTCCTATATACTACACAATTCCAAATGATCTAAAACTTTTCAAGAATGTGGACAACTTGTGTAGGAAAAAGAATCCATAGAAGCACCACCATTTTGGAAATTTTTTCATAGAAAAGTGAGCTTGTGAATTGTAGCTGTCTTGTTTTTCGCAGGGCCAAAAAAAAGGTTTCAGTGAATTTGAATGCTTATATCTTGCAATCCACACGGTGGAAATTTATGAAATTTTTATCACATGTTCTCAAGTCAGCACACTAAAATATCCTACGGTTACAAATGTCAAAAAAAGATTTTTTTCAAAAATTTGTTACTTGTACTAAAATTGGCAGTTTGGGAGCATTTTTAGTGAAAACATAGTCACGGAACTCTAGAGATTAAAGGATGTTCCATGTTCCTATATGGTCAAACTTCATGAGCTTTCTATTTTAGAATATACACTTCAGAAATTTGATGTATTCTTCATGAATTTATACATATACTTTAAATTTAACTACATCTTTTTATAATTAAAAATATTAAAATGAATTTTATATGATTTTAAAAGTAAATTATTTATAGAAATTATAGTTATTGCAAAATGCTTCAAATAGTATAAATTTTGTAGCAAAAGTAGAAATGATAGTGATAAACATTAAGGTATAAGGTAAACCTACTTATGCCAGACAAACCATCCATGATAGGCACCTAGGAAATGACCCATTAGAGTCTTATATCAACTCATGACATAATTTCTCTAATAAATAAGATTAGGACTACATTAGGTTGGTTAATGACCACAATCAATGGCTTGGGTGATGGTGATGGAGTTATTAGTACATGTTTTTAGGAACTTCTAGCTTTTTAGTGTAAATTCTTGAAAGCAAGTGATTTTTTAATTATGCATGTTCTAGCCATGTTAGGAAATATTTTGATTGCTTTAGGTGGTAAGATGGCCATCATGCATATATTTTGTGTTGGTTTTGGGATAGTCTGTAGACTCTTTTGGGGCAATAGGTAATCACACTTCAAAAATTCATAAGAAATTTATACTTTGTTAGAAAAATAAATTTTCAATTGCTCTCTTCTTTTCTCATAGTTGTCTTTGTATGGAAAAAACTCTAAGTGTTTTTGCTAATTGTAACAAGGCAAAACACTCATTCTGCCTATAATAGGCAGGTCTACCTTAATTCATATATTCCTTCAACTCACACTAAGAGAAATTCAATTTAAAAAAATTTACAAGTGGGTTTTCTAAGCTTTAAGATGCTACCTTCAAATTGTTACAAAAATTATAATTTTGGAAATTTTGGAAAAAAAAATGGCACAAAATATAAATTACAGGAGCTACATTTTTTTAGTCAAATTTTCAGACATTTAAAATCAAGAAATATATAAAATCCAAGTTTGACTTTTCAAAGTGCCTCTTGGGCTTGATTTGTCTTTGAAAGGTTAAAATTTAACACACACCAATCCAACATGTTATATATCACCTAAAACTAGTGAAAGATGAACCCTATTGGTACAAACGTTTATATTCAATTTGAAAACCTCCTAAATTTTATATTTTACCTCCTTTGTGTGCATGCACTTTAAGAGTCCTTGCATCCAAAACTATGTGTACTATTGTCAACTCAATTATAATCTTTAAAATAATAACATTTGTGTTTGATTTTAAATAACAAAAGAAAACTTGTGAGATTGATAATATACTCCATTTTGCAAGATTTGTATGTCAAGGTCCACATTGTACAATATCGCATGAACTTTTTGTCAAACTTTTGTTTTAAAATAAATTTATTAGTGGAATTGTCTTTTATTTTTTTCCTCTTATTTTTTGGATAAAAAGTACAAGGTTTTCTAATATAATTGTAATTGATGAAATTTCCTTCAAATATCACAATCATTTTATTTTCCATCAATTTTCAAAAAAAATGAAAAACTACAACAAAATATATCTTATTGTTCAAATAAGTAATTAAAATAAGACTAAAGTAGATGTAATAATAATCATTTTTCACACAAATAATATCTAAAGGTGCCTTAGGGGTGTGAAAAATAAGATTGTTGCATTAAAATTTACAGTATATTTCTATTTTGTTCCTATAGAATATATTTTGAATTAATTGGACCTTTCTTTTACCAATTTATCTACTACATGGACTATAGAAACTACATTTTTTCATGATTTACTTTGATTTGTTTTGCATTCATATATAATATTTAATTATAATTATAATTTATAATTTATAAATCATATGAGATCCAAATGGTATTTTAAAATGATATTTTAATATGACTTGGTCCTTAATGAGTAATGACATGGTCAAAGACATTGAAGTTAAATACATAGTCACATATAGAATGGAAGACATGAATATGGAACTAGTCCTTAATGAATGGAGGATGGAGTATATGACCATGCATTTAACTTGAATGTGGTCCATTCTTTGTGCCCTATCTTGTTTCTATATAGGAATAAATCTTTTACACATTGGTTCTCAAAAAATGCAAAATCATGTTCTATAAGTCATAAAATATTCAAAAATCATGTGAAAATATGAAAGCATAGTGACACTTTCAAGAAAAGGTAATGAAAATTCATAAAAGAGACAAATAAATCTTCAATTATGTGTATTTATTATAGTATAAGACATCATACAGTGGACCAAATTACCATGTCATTTTATAGTTAGAAACTTGAGTATAGAATTTCAACTTCAAATCATAATAAAATTTTCATTCTAAGGAAATTTTCAAATCTTTTAAAGTTTTATAAAAACTAAAATGTGATAAGTTTTGTTTCACTGCATTTTGTTAAATGCAATGATTTCATTTGTAATGTTTAAATCAAATTTGAAGAACAAAAAACTAAAATACTAAATTGCACTAGTATATGGTATCTTGTTTTTAAACTAAACTAAAACTTTACAAAACCCTTGAAGTAGACACTCTTGTAAAATTTTGATACATACCATAGGAGATAAACTAAATTAAGAGTGTTTTATTGGCATTGATCATTACCAAAAATGGCTTGTAGCTCAACCTTAACCTCTCTCTTTTATGACTAATTATTTTGTATTATATACTACTCATTTTCTATACAAAGAACATTGAGCTTTATTGGGGACAATGATAAGTGTAGTTTTGTTTGTAGTTACCTTACTACTTAACAAATTTCTAATCCTATTGAGGTAATAACTATTGTGGCATCACTTTGCTATCACCTCTATTTGAAGGTAAAGAATTTTTCATCAAGGTACTCTACAAATCAATAAAGAATGAATGAAATGCTTAGTTTTTGTAACTAATTTAGTGCATTTGGCATCCATTGTCATTATAAAATTGTAATTGTGAACTTACATGCTCTACACAATAATTATGTGCATCATCAATGCATCACCACAAACAAATCCTCAAATATAATACTAGATTTTGGTTACTATGGAATTAAAACTTCCAAATATTATAATTGGAAATGCATCAAACAATTCTTGAAATAGACATGATATAATTTGATTTGAACTTTGAATGATGGAAATAGATGTTATTGTCTAGAAATAATCTAAAAGACTACAATTACAAAGCACCATGGCAAATCATGCTCAAGAAAAAAAATCTTGCAAATGATCTAATAGATTTGCAAGATTTGCATGAAAATATTTAAAGTAATATAAAATCAAATTAAAATGCTATTTATAATGAATAATTTAATTTTCAACCCTCATAATTTCCAATTACAACCACAGTACTATCCCACAAGATTGTACAAATGCCTATGATTTTGAGGTACAACATACAATCATCAATAGTTCTAATATTCACCACAAAAATCTTCTTCCTTTATAACAAACTTGCATGTAGAATATTCTGTCTTTTTATTTAAATGAAAGAGATCACAAATTTTCAGTTTGCATCAAACAAAGAATCTGCACTCATGCTCCAAACGAGTTTCCTAGACAACTCTCTGAAGGCATGCATGTAGAAAGGTCCCCTACTCACACCCTTATAACAAGCAAAATTTGAGTGGGCTCCATAAAAACAAGAGCCTATACAACCACTCTAGAGTATAGATCCAACATATATGTGACATTGTTTCGTCTTACAAGAAGTTGGTTCCCTTCTTCATGGCATTGAGAATTGCTAAGGAGGCACCACATTATTGTATGCAGTTGAGAGGGTGGCAAACTAATAGGCATTTATGGCCTTGGTTCAATGGCTTTGGCCTTGGCACACTAGTGAGGTGGTCATGAATTGAAACTTGGGCATTGATGGAATTCCTACCACCAATCCACCCAACTATGGTGGAATGTGCAAAAACTATCTTGTCATTATATGAAAACCTGAGAATTTCTCAAGAGAAGGAACATGTTGGTTCTTTATTACAAGCTCTACCTTTTAAAGGACACATCAAGGATGGAATTTGCCATTTAAGTTCATGAGGCTTAAATAGTTGAGCCAATCCCAATAGATGCTCCATTCACAATGTTCTTTTAGAATTTAGACCCAAGTTGCCCTTCTTCCTTCCTTTTGGTCAACTAACTATAGTCCTCAAAAACAATTCCAATGTAGGCCCTCTACATCTTAAATTAAAGATCACTTTTTTTGGAGTATGGGTGCAAGGGAGGACATTAAATCCTCCATTCAAAATGAGCCCCACAGGAGCAAATTTACCTTGGGGAAAACGCAAGAATTTTTTATTTTTTGCACATTATTCTTTTTTGCAAATTTTGAATTCATATTTTGAATCAAAGACCCCAAATAAAAAAGGAGAGGCCTAGAACATACCCTACACACGGCTCAAAGTAGAGGGCATTTTTTACTTTTACCCCTAGATAACCCGTAAAATTATCCTACGTGGTCCAATTCAAATGGAGGATTCAATGTCCTACACATACATGTGCTCTTACCCTTAAACTTCAACTCTCACTAAGGTAAACTAGCCCATTTCAGTCTTACATCAATCCATGACAAATTTTTGCTAATAAATGGAGTTAAGATTTCAATAGGTTTGTTAGTGGTCGAAATCAATGCCTTGGGTGATGTTGATGGAGTTATTAGTGATTGTTTTAGGACCTTCTACTTTTCTAGTGTAAATTCATTTCAAGAGCTAACTTTTTTATTCCGTTATGTCATGGCCATGTTAAAAAATATTGTGGCCATGTTAGGAAATTTTGAGACTGCTTTAGGTGATTAGATGACCATTATGGGTACACTTAGCGGTGATTTTGAGGTAGTCTACCGACTGTTTTGGGCCAATTGGGTACCACACTTCAAATAATCATAACAAATTGACAATTTATCAAAATAAAATAAAATTTCAATTGCTGTCTGCATTTCTCATGATTATCTTTATATGGAATTTTCTTTTTAAAATTTAAAAAATGTGAACATGGCAAACCAGCCATCAGTCTGCCTGTCATAGGCTGGTATACCTTAATTAAGTCATCTCTGAGGCTAATCAGTCATGAAATCATTTGCATGCTGGGCTATTTTAGATTTTTTTTGTCTTCCTAATATTGAAGTAACTTAATTAAACTCCAGCTCTGGAAAGGCGGCATCGTTGCCGGTCACCACTTCCAGTGCACACTCACTGTTCTTAGAAACCACCGACTTTGAATTCACAGGATCAAACGGCTGTACTGTAACGCTTGTTGGCAACCCTTAACCCTTGAACGCCGGGCTGGTGACCGTGGAAATCAGGCATTTTGGAACCGTGTGACATCATCTACTTTAAAAAAATAAAAAATAATCATTGGGAGTCAAACTACTGTTGAAGATCTTCTCTTTTCACCCCTAATTCCAAAGATGAATAGTTGCACTTTTGTCCTATACAGGAGAATTCCTTATCATTCATCAGACGAAAAACGTCCGCCTTGGCGTTTAAGGGTTAACCCCTAAACTCTAAGGCAAATGTTTTTCATCCGATGAATGACAAGGAATTCTCTTGTATAGGACAAAAGTGCAATTATTCCTCCTTGGAATTGGGGGTGAAAAGGGAAGATCTTCAACAATAGTTTGATTCCCAATGATTATTTTTTATTTTTTTAAAGTAGACAATGTCACACGGTTCCAAAATGCCCGATTTCCAAGGTTACGAGCCCGGCGTTCAAGGGTTAAAGGACGAGGTCCCCATGAACAAGGTAGTCAGCAAAACTGCTCTAATTATTGAACCAATAGGTGCATTCTGTTTTTTTACAGTCAATAGTGAAGTCATCCATCGGACACAAAACGTCTGTGTCAACATTCAAGGGTTAAGTCAAGTAGTCCGTTAAGTGGATTTTTCCTTGAATATGAAAACAAATATGTGTGGCCCTAGGTTTGTTTGTTTGTTTTTATTTTTGGTGAAGTGCCAAAGTGACGATACTAGATGTTATAATGATGCTCCAAACTTCAACATTCATCCACATATTGGACAGAAAATATCACATTGACAAACACATATCACATATCCATAGTTCTATTTTTCATCCACTATCTCGCTATTTCATCCAAAATTTATTATTTAGTTTGAAGTTATTTGGTGATTTCATCCAAAATCTTACTATTTATGTTTTGAGGACTTGGTGCGGGGCCCATTATTTTAGTGCAAATTGACAACAAATCGTTGGAAAAATAAATAGTGGCTTGGTCCACATTCACAAAGGCTTCAAGTGTACTCAAATGGGTGATGAATTTCTTGAAAAGTGTACTTCATTCAACGAATATTTATTAAGCAAAGAAGTCTCCAAGAAGTTCATTAACTTTCATGTACAAATGGACCAAAAAAATAATAATGTTTTACACAAATGCAAGGTACAAATATTTTAGAGAAGTTACCTCACAAGTTCATTCATTAATGTGTATATTATTTTATTATTTTATTTTTCATTTTCACACTACAACAAAAATTATTTATGAGATTTTAATGACTTCAAGGAAAAGAAGATAATTTCTCTCTTCTTTTCCAATAGTTACTAAACTACCAAAATGAAACTATTTTTAGTATAAAAATTTAGCATAAAATAAGTGGTGTGTTCCACACTAATTGAATTAATTTGTGTATGCCTTAATGTGATTTAAAAAAATCAGTTTTACTAACTTTAGTTTATGCACTCACTAAATATTCACACCACGGAATGGAATATAAAACTTAGGAGGTGAAGTTATCAAACTTAATTTAGCAATAAGTACCAAATGGAAAAATCTTTACACTAATGCAATGTGATGCATGACAAGTTGGATATATTTTTTAATCTCGAATCCTGAAGATTCTAATTTACACCCATGGGATTATATCTTCAAAAAAGTCATTAAATGTTGAAAAATAATTAAGAGAGATTTTTTTGTTCCTTGCTTAATTGCTAAGGATTATAATTATTCCCCTTTCATGTGAACTTATTACTTTTACCAAAAAGTAGTCTTTGTGCAATAGTTCCATTGCCTAATTCTTCAAGAATTACCACAAAGGATTGTTCATTGAGTTTAGTGAGATATATCTACTCTAGCAAAAGATTGAGTAACATTGTTTCCAAACTCAATTAACTTCTCTTTATATCTAAATTTTTATCCTTTTGTATAATTCATGATCTCCATGTTTACTTGCACTTCATGCATGTGTGTGGTAATTTTTTGAGCATACAACCTTGAGTTGACAAAGGCATACAAAGCTTCTTTGCATTCTTACAAGCTTTTGAAAGAAGATTGACAAGTTTATGTTTTTCATGGAGGGAAGATTGAACACTTCTCGTGTTATTGTTATGAATTCATTTTATTTTGATTTTCAACAATGTTGATAATGAAATATGATTTTCAACATTTTCATTGTTGAGAAATTGAAACTCAAGATTTTCAATTTGAAACTCATGTGAATTGTTAAGAGCCATAAAAGTGTATGTAACTCTGAAATCCATGATAGTGGAGATTATCTTCTTTGTGCTTGTAGACATTTAGTAGGGAGGTCTCAATATTATCAATATCAACACTTCTTAATTGGACAACAAATCCAAAATATTGTAGAGTCTGGTCTAGAGTACTATATAGCATAAAAATTATTGCACCTCTTGTCGAGAGGAATATTTATCCTCTCATGGGCTAAATTTTAAGTATGAAAGGATATTTCTATGACCATGGATTCATGCTTCACAATCTTTCACTATCTTTGTTGCCATTTTGCAACTATATATGAATGAAATGTTTTTATTTATTTTTCAAAGATGAAGTCACATATATTCTATGAGGCCTAAAAAACTTAATTTTTTTCCATGAAAATTTGAAATGATTGTTGATTCTTTAAGGTTAAAGTGAAGAAAATTCATATTGAATACAGAATACGCTCAAACAATTTGAAATTTTTAGTATAGGTATAATATAGTGCATAACATCATGGTATAAACCAAAGTTATCATGTCTTTATAGTAATATAAAATTAAAAAGACATGGTTACAAGTCCAAAGTTAAATTGCAATCAAATATTGAATTTAAAGAATTTTCCAATTGGAATAGAAACAACACTTCATAAACTTCATTTTATTGGTTGGTCTCATTTCATCATTTTTATAGCTAAAACTCACATCAAGAATATTGAGTAAAAAGTGGCCAATATACACAACAAAGATGATTTCTAATATAACTCCTAAGTGGTCCATACTCTATCTTCTTTCTCAACATGTCCAAAGAAGTGTGGATAATTTTAGAATGCTTCAATGAAATTAAAAAATATTTATAATAGCTTCATGGTCCAACTCTAGTAACCCCATAAAATTTTTGTATTTTGAGGGCATTGTTGTACATACTTTAAAATTAGAAATATAGGTGATTTGTCCCAAAAGGCAAGGGCATGCCAAAATGGACCAAATAATACTCAAGAGTCAAAAGGCTTGAGATCATTATGGGCATAATGCTAAGTCTAATAGTTCATCATAGATGTTTGTATCTATACTTTTTTCGAATTTGAGGGTGTAGAAAGAAAGGTTGTGATATGAGTTATAATGTTTTTTTAACTATTCAATGGAATGGTGACAAATTTGCCTTGAAAACTAGACTTGACATTATGGTGTGTATGCTAACTTCAACTAGACATAACATTCAAATAAATGCTTGGAAAGTAATTAATATTTTTCTCCATATCCACACAAGAGTCTTGCCTTCATGTGTTCATGATTTTTGTTTTACAACATCACCAACTGTCACGACCCTCATCATAAGGTGTGCCCGTGCCACCTTGGTGAGCAAGGGGGACATTGGGGGTGACTCCCCAAGCCTTGCAAGAGATGAAGTGAGGGGGACTAGGAGTTCCAAGCGATCAGAGCGTGTTAGCGCTCTGATCCGGGCGAATTTGGGGGCGTGTGATACATGATTGAAAAGGTCTCGAAGAGACGCTTCTATCCATCCAAAGAACGCGTGATTTGGACTTGTGAGTCAAAAGTTATGGGCGTTCAAAGGTGGGGGTGTCCTGGTGACGCCGGGACACTTAAGGGCTAGGAAGGAGGGGTTCATGAGGAATCCCTCCATGAAATATGTCATGTACCATATCCTTGGAAATCTAAGAACACAAAGATGCTAGATTGACAAGCATTATAAGGTTCTAAGGTAGGAGCCTCAAGTTATGGCTAAGAGAAGCGTTGTGGTGAAGGCGTGACGCCTCTCCTAGTGGACCTGAATCTTTGGAGGGCGATAATTTTACGAGTACTTGTCCAAATGGGGCAAGTGAGTAGTCCATCGGCATCTACTCGTCGAGTAGATGTCGAAAATGGGCTCGCATGTGAGATTTGAAATCCAGACCGCAAAGTTATGCCGGGTGGAAGTTTGGGAGTCCCAAACTAGGGAGTCCCAAACTAGGGTGAATCGGGAGAAATGAGGTGGTCTTCCAAAATCAAAGTGGTTTTGGGAGTTCCCCTTGACATACAAGGGGGGGGGGAGGTCTGCTGAATCCCACAAAGAGTACTATAGGAGAGGTTGGTCTCCCTCCTCACTCCCTCTTGGAGCCTTGGTGAGTCCCGGTGACTCAAGGTTGGTGGTGTGGGATCACCATCACTCCAAGTCACCATAGGACACTTGTGGGTGTTCCGTGGCACTGGTTGGGTGGAGTCCCATTCCTTGCTAGGCTACGTGGAGATGTCCCGAACGGTGAGTCCCGATTAGTGACAAAGTGGAAAGTAACAAATACACAATGAGCCTAGTATGGAGTTGGGGTGACACTCAAGGGCGGTTAGGACTATGGTGAGTAGTGCCACCATGGGTCCTTGCACAATAAGATGGAAGTCCCGCCCCATGTTACCAAGTAACATGCCCCGGTGTCATGATGGATGTGTGTGTGTGCTAGTAGTCCCAGTGACTAGGACTTAGCACAAAGAATTGGAATGGGAGACTAACATTGGATGTGCGTGGCATGTGCAGTGTTAGGAGAGCGTGACCCTTGGTGCCACTAAAGTGTTAAGTGCTTGGAAAGCATTGAAAGGTGGACTTAAGGTGGTAAGCGTCACTAAGGGGCGCGACAACAACTATGGAATTTTTGAAAATTCATGCATCCTTTAGGTTTTGAGAATACCAATAACCATTGTGCAACCCATGCTAAATGTACAGAGGTACAAGGCTTGTGCTCAAGGTTTTCTTGGAGGCATTAGGAAAAAATTAAATTCAAGAAGGGTTTGCTTCATAATGCTACAATGTGGATGGGAAAGAGCCTTCTCAATTCACTAATTGGGCCAAGATTTGTATGATGGGCTCAAATATTTGTCATGATTACTCAATCCACCATCAAGATTTATTGGCTTAGTTGTGGAGGATGGCTAGCACACACCTCCCACCAATTTCCACAAGCAAATTGGCTACTACTAGTATTTAGTGGTCCTACGTGGGGGTCCTAATGAGGATGTGGACAATCTCATACTCACTTCAAGTAGTACTAAAATTAGTAAAAAAACTCAAAGCCCCTTGATAGGTTCAATTTTCTTGTAATGGGGATTTAAATTCCCCAGCCTTTTGGACAACACCATCCCCTTCAAATATCTATATGACCCATTTTCCAAGGAGAAGAATGATTGGACAAACTTGTGAAAACCAATTCTCTTCTTCACATGCCAACCTATCACAATGCAAGGACTTTTAACTTAGACCTATCAATTTCAATTAACAAAACACCTTTAACTGCTTATAAATTACGACATGATGGTAGACTCCAAAGAATACAAACATTATGAGAGAAGAGATCAAAGTAGGTATTACAAATTTTTTCAAAACAACACTATATGCACAAAATCATCTTGAAGAAATTGGGGAATTTAGTAGGTTGGAACCAACTAGGAATGCTAGAATGTGAGCAAGGAGAAATGAGCAACCAATAGTAAGTGTTCAAATTTTTAAAGAATAATAAGAAAAATATCAGCAATAGACACCTATGTTTGGAGAATTTATAAGATTTTATATCACTACAAACCCAAAGGAATTGCCGAAATGGATGAAAAATAATAAATAAGGACAAAGGTGGATGAAGGTGAATGAATGTAGATGGATATTGATGAACATATCTAGATGAATTTTTTTGTACATAGATGAAATGTATATATGCTTTTAGAGTTTGGGGTTTAGTCAATTATTTTGTCATATCACTCATATGCATATTTGTTATTTTATAACATACCAAATTCTATATATATTTAATGCATTAGTAAATTATTGAATTCCAAGTCTTAAAAATCTTCAAATCAATAGTAGGATCTTAAATGAAGTACAACAACATGGAATAAAATATTCAAATCATCTTGGCTCAAAAAAGAAGCATAGGCAATTTGGGGAGTGATTATAAAACCTACCTCAACAACCAAGTCTACAGGGTGGTTAGCTTTGGAATTCATTTTACTTCCAATGTGTAATTGCTTTTTGCTTCAAGTTTTTCTATGATTGTAGTCCATAAAGGATACTACAACATTTGAGCTTACTCATTTGGATTTTGTCCACTCATTTTCAATGTATAATGCACAGAGTGAAATTGAACAAAGTGCAGACTCAATTTTTGCAATCATTGCAATGCATTGAAAAATAGCAGCCTTTGTTGAAAAAAGGTTGTCTTAGCCAGAAAGAGCAACCTTGGCCTTGGAACTAATGTAACCCCATGATAGGCTAAAATGGTTGTGTATTAGTTATGTGCTAATTTCAATGCAATATGTGTTGCTTTTAACACAAATTGTGCATATAATTATTTTAGCCTTTGGTGGGGTTGTCCTACTCTTGAATTTGCCTTGACCTTCACCAATATGTAATGTCTACTTAGAGATTCTGTAGCAAATCCGTAGAGATGAGATCATAGAAATAATTGTGAAAAAATGACTAAAACTCCTAATACCAAAACACCTAAGATTCTTGCCAAATGTTATTATTAAAAAAACCCTAAAAACTCTTGGTGATGTTGGGTTTGGTCTAGAAGGTTATGGAATAATCTAAATAGGGAAGCATAGGTTGTACTTATAAAGAAATTTCATATGTAAATATAATTTGTGTCATTAGAGGAAATCTGAAGCCTCTACATGCCCGTTTTAGGGTTGTTCCTTGCCTATTCCCTATGCTGTTCGGGAACGTCTGGCTACTGTCAGTCAAATAAATACCAAAAAAAATAAAAAAATATAGTTCGGCTATGCAAAAATAAGTTGAAAAAAAATTTAATTTTTAATTTTTTTTGACGTGGCACAATGTTGGCCACGTTAGACTGCAACAGTGCTGTAGTTCCTATATTCCTTGTAGCCTGGGAACTCACGGGCATGTTGTGGCCTCAAATCCCCTCTAATGTTTATGAAGAATTATATTTGCATTGTTTGGTACTAGCATGAATAGAGGACAAATTGATTGTATTATGACTCTAAAGATGAAAACTCTACTTTGCCTATATAAAGAACAATGTCCTAAATTTTTTTTATATTCAAGATGTTTGACAAAGGTCATGAAGAAACATCAATTTGATAGATTAGAGAGGCACATACAACTAGGAATAGACCTACAAAACTCATTGCCCTTGTTTAACCACCTTAAGCAAGTTAAAAATTGTTCAACATTGCATGCATGAAGAGTGTAATTAAAAGTATAGAAGTGGTGAATTTATGGAAATGTAAAATCACTTTTGTTGGTAATCAAATCACTCAAGTTTGGAAGACTCTTCAAGGAAGCATGTGAGAAGATAATGAATAAAATTGAGAATTTCAAAGACCCCAAACTAGCCCAAAAATATTGATTTGAATGAGTGTATATAGATTCTTTTCTTTGGTTATTTATTGCTAGTATTTTTTAATATAAAATTTTGAGTTGAAATATAAGTACTTCACATTGAAATTTTAGTATCATACATACATTGTAACGTGTGAGCCACCTCTAAACTACAATACTCAATACTAGTAATGTGTTGATTTCAAGTTTCCAACACCTATGAGGCCCTCTTTCATGTCAATTTTATTCTTAGAATATCATTATTTTAATATTAAATAGATCTATTTCAAAAAATAAATTTAGTTTTTTGGACATTTTTGTTAAAATAATTGTTCATTGCTCATTGCTTGTTGCTCACTACTCATATTCAAATGTTGTTGTGGAACCAATGGCCCAAGAGCCATGTGTATCTCGTTGAAGTTTATAACCATGTCATCTTCATGGTGTATCGTTGTTCTACTAAAGTATAGTAGTCTAGTAAGAATATTTGTCCCCCTATTGATGCTTGCAAAATGTTTAATAGTAGGCCAATAATCCCTAATATATATTTTTAATTCACATATAATTCAATCCTCACAAGTGTTTACAATATTGTAATTGGACGTTTCTCTAATTTACTAGTATGGAATAGGATGTATTTATAGGTTTTAAGGTTTTCATGGACACATCTTGTTCATTGGACCACTAAGGGGTTAAACATCTTTTTTCTTTTGCAAAATTAATAATACAATAGTGAGGGAGTATTCAATAATATTTACTTACCTCTAAAGGATGCCAACCTAATGATTTGATTTTTGGACCAATAACTACATTCTTCATTTCTATTATAATTTGAAAAGTCATCCATTGGCCATTTTTGGGTAGAGTTCACCCTAAAAGAACAATATAGACACTAAGTGTATGCATGATGGATGACTTCATCTAAAACTATGGGATAGAGAAAAATGTTTTTTCATCCAATATTTTATTGGATGTTGCTTGAGTACATTTTGAGTGAATAGTACTACAAATTCTCTCATTATGAAATTATTGAATTTTCTAAAGAAGACACTCAATCCACATATTGTCCTTGTAGTGTATTGTAGCTTCCCAAGAAGCTTGGGCAACTTTTTGCCTATTCAATAATTAAAGTGCAAAAAATAGTTAAGTAGTCCAAAAAATAATATATGAAAATTATAAAGTCTTAGAATATAATTAAAATAATTGAGTTATTCATCCAAGTTGTTCTTACAATTTTGGATGGTTGATGCTACTTTCATCCAAAGTGGTTGCATTACTTAAAACCCTTGTGTTGACATGCAAATCCTAAATTCTCTGTCTTGTGTATTAAAATTTTCATAAGTGTAAGGGTTTGTGGTATGGGAGATATATGTTTTGTTTGTGAGAGATTGTGCTTTAAAATGGTAAAAATGATGAGGCAAAAACTTTGCAATATATGTTTCAAACTAGGGCCACTTTACACCTAGAGTCTGGACCAATTCCCCTTGAGGCCAATTATTCAAAATTTTAGCCCCTTTTGAGCTCAAGGGCATTTTCAACTACTCATTAGAATAAGATTATAACATGGGCCAATTCTCCCACATGTAAAGGCTTTAACTCCTAAACGTCCAAATTCATCTCTAGAATTGACGATTTGAGAAAAATCATTATAAAGTGCAATTTGGAAGCATATTTTGAAATTGATATTCAAATAAAAGTTGTAGATTTTGTTTTCTAGATTCCATTTGTACAGTTAGATCCATCAATGCTATCACCAATCCTTTTTTATAAATTTTGAAAGGGAAATTCCAAAATTCCTTCAAAATTTGATTACAAGCAAAATATTATCATTTTTTGAATAAAATTTGTTGGAATGTATTTGAAATGAGGTTCTCTTGATACGGGTTTTTTTTTCAAATTTTTATGTTCTTCAAGTCTATGACCTTATTTTGGCAAATCCAAATTTGAACTAAAGTCAATGTAATTTGACCACTTGACATACTTGCACACTAGTAATTTTAGAAAAATATGTACTCTAGTAACACCAAATCCAAACCTTAGATAGGACAACAACTTGATAACGTATTTCCACAAATTAGAATAATTGTCATCTAAATAGTTAGGAGGATGAAACTTGAGTTTCAATCTGTTCATCGTCTAGAAAATGGATGTTGAAGCACTTAGGGGTTAAGGCCAAGAAGCCTTGTTGATTCAATAAAACTTGCAAATAAAGAAAGCAAGGTTGAAATTTTCATGACTACTTTATACCTGAAGGCCAACCAATTTCCCTTCAATTTGATTGCACAAAAACCAACAGATTAAATTTGTTGAAAAAAATAATCAGTTTATTAAATTTTTTTTTTAAAACTTGAAATCGGCCCCAAGGCCAAGAATTAGCCTCCCATTTTTGGTGCACCTAATTCAATAAGCTTGGGCTATGTCAAATCATTTATTTTTTGAATAAAAAATTCATTGCACCAAATTGGCCTAGCCTCTAGGTGTAAAGGGGTTGGAACTGATTTCAACGTTTTGTCCAATCACAAGTGAGGATTTTTAGCCCCTAACATAGCAACTTGGCTTAACTTCCATATGTAAAAAAACCCCTTATTGACAAAGAAGAGATTCAAGATTGTGGACTGAGTTGAATTTCTATAAATCAAGCAATCCCTTTATATACACACTTGTAAATACACACACATGCGCACACACAAATATATATTGGAGAGGGGCAAACTAGGTCAATATTTTTCAAAATTTTAGGCACCCTTTTTGTGATTAAAGCTACTAGGAAACTAAAATATTTTGGTCATTTCTTGTTAATTACTCTTGATGTGACTTTTAGCCATGAAAAAGTTCTTTTTTGAATTTCAATCCAACTAATGAAATAAATCTTATCAAGTGGAGTTTCTACTCCAATCATAAATTTTGAAAAATTCATAAATTCCAATATTTTGTAGCAACATGAATTGTGGACCTATAACTGCGGTTTGTTGATTTTTTATTTTAGAATGACACAATAACTTTGGTTTTAAACCATGAGGTTATACATTAAACTATGCATTTGTGGTGAAAATTTCAGATTCTTTGAGTATATTTTTTGTATGATATGATTTTTTTTCCATTTTTTCTTAAGAAATTCGTAGTAATTTCAAATTTTTCCAAAATATATTTGAAAATTTTAGGACTTGTAGTAGACATGTGATTTCATCCATGAAAAATAAACATACATTTTTTTCATTTATATCTAGTTGCAAAATGGCAACAAACAATGAAAGTGATGGACAACAAGGCTTGAAATCAATGGTCATGGTTATAACCATGTCCTTCTGGGGTTACTGAAATGCACTTAACCCATAAGCGTCAACATAGACATTTAGTGTCCCTTGGATGATCCAATATCTTTCTGTGTAGGACAGAAGTGCAACTATTCATCCTTAGAATCTTAAATAGAAAGGGAAGATCTTTTACAGCAGTTTGACCTACAATGAATATTTTTGGGTTTTTTTAAGTAGATGATGTCACATGGTTCCAAAAGCAATGATTTCCATGGTCACCAGTTAGTCCTTTCTAAGGGTTAAGCAACTCCCCATAAAATGTAGATGAAAAAATTATCTTTTTTCCATCCCACAGCCCCATCTGAAATCATCCCAACGAAATCATCCCAAGGACACAAAACGTCCTCAGCGTTGTTTCAGAATTCCACTCTTGTTCATTCCTCCCAGTTAAAATTTCCTACTCCGCCTTTCGTGTTTCACCCTGCATGTGACTTAATAAAGCTTACGGCTTGAACTGGTTGGAATGTTCAGTAGCAAATCTCACTTGCAAATGGACAGCTGGAGGGAGCTCCACATGAGATGAGCCTGCCCAAGAGAAAGCTGCCGCTCCGCGCATTCGTGACCCCTTTTAGCTTAGTTAGCCCCAGTTTGCCAAGTCCCGGAAAGAGATCGAATCCTTGGATTAGCAAGGACCATTCGGGAACTGCAGCTGGTCAGCTGGAGTATGGATTTAGCTTAGGCGAAAATGGTCTAGCTAATTGCGGACCCTGCAGAGCTATAGGGACCCATCGGCGTCGTTCAACTCCCACCAGGAGTCCAGGACGTGCAAAAAACGTGAGAATAATAACGACGTCGACTGGTTCACTGGAGAGTCTCTACAGTACTAGACTGTAACTCATCTTCATCTGCTAGCTCGCTCCTATGCATACTCGGCTGTGGCACTCCCGGAACTAAGTTACTGCCATAGCGCACCAGGCATGAAATCCTTATGTCCCTGTCAAATAAGAAGGCAAGAAATCCAGGAGCTAGCTCACGCCGATCGTTTGTCCATCAGCGGCCATTCGCGGTTCATGCATGGATGCAGTACGTGAAAGTGGTTGCTAGCATCGTTGTCATCACTTCACGAAATTCCCGGTGAGGTTAAATCGGAGTAGCCACGCTTGGAACACTGTTGGAAATTCCAAGCATAGTCATTGAAGAGGAGACACAGATTTGACACTTCGGTTAATTTTTAATGAAAGATATGCAGAACATGGAGTTCAGAGGGTGAGACTCCGGCGATTCGATAAGCATCGGGCATTAACCGCATTACAGTCTTTTCCTGACAAAAACAGAGCACTTCAAAATTCAAGACGTATGAGATGGGCGGTGGGAACGAACACAGGGAATTACTGGATTGCAGATGCAATGATTTCAAGCAGGCAAGAGCTTGGCAAAAATTATTGGACTCGACACTGTGCTGCACGACGAAAATTGAGGTAGTACCTGCAGTACGTCATATGCTTTGCAGCCATAGCAAATTGGCTACAAAACCGTGTTCTAGAATTAAACTGATTCCCTCCCTCAACTGGTGACACGATAGCCACGGAGAGACGAACCTGGACAGGAAAGAAATGCAAGTACGGATAACGACCTCGTACAGACAGAGAAAAGATCGGAAGTGACAAATCGAGAGTGCGTCTTGATGCGACGAGAGCTAGGAAATTGAACCTCGGCCTCTGGATTTCAGTTGCCTTGCAATGACGAGAGACTGATAATTAGCATTTGCATACCAGATTACAGGAGACAGTAGTTATGGCAGCGGCCGGAATATGCTCCATAGCTATCGAATAGGTCTTCGTCAACGTCGAGAACTATCCATTAGCTGCAATTATATTTTTACCGTAGATCAAACGCCGAGGTTTGTCGTGTCCCTACATGCTCGGATTTCCGTTTTTATTCAAGTCCATTAATTGATAAGCCTGGAAAAGGACGATGCGCTGGGCAAAAGCAGCACTCTGTCTTTTAACTAATTCTGCGGCGTGCGTATCGGAATCGCTCTGACACCGCCATTGAGTGATGGCACTGCTGTAGTGGAAAGTGCGCTAGGAGGAGGCAAGTAGACCACGTAGGCAACGAAGCGCAGTGGCGGCCACTCACGGACAGAATGAGAGTTCAAATTATGATGAGAATGATCCCGAATGCTGTGGAAGTTGGAAATGGGAGTCAAACCAGGTCGGGTGGTTCCATGCGCATCTCGTGATTACCATTCCGCCGGGCATAGCGGAATTTGAGTGGTCAACTTAGTCATCAGATTCGATTGTTCGATAAATTGCATTCTAATCTGAAATATGATTCTGCCGGATCATCCCTGTTCGAGTGTTCTACTACTTGTCTTTTGTCTCTCTTCTGAAGTCGGTTTAGGAGACTCTCAGGCACTGATCGAGGGACGAGGAGAATATTGGTCACGTCAGAGAGGGATTGGATAAGGATGCTCGAGACGATTTAGCAGGGCGATGTTTCAAAGAGAAGGATTTTTTAGAAGCGCTTGCTGCAAAGTTGTTTCTGACGAAGTTTGTAGAATTGTGAGTGAGCGGAGTTCGTTAGAACTGCCTCCGAAAGGGGGAAAACGAGGTGCATTGTGACGTGGTAAACTGGTATTGAATTTGGAGATAGGTTGATGCATTGGATATCTTGTGGGCGGAAGATTTTCTCGCTAACATTTAACGAGACGGTTCTGGTGGTGAGAATGCGATCTTCAGTAGTTACTCACAAGCCCGACGACAGTACTTATTTTATTCTTCAGATATCCAGCACTACGTGAATATCTGGAGAGGTGACTTCACAGTTCTCGATCGAGGTCTCTGACGTGAAGGCTCCGACGTGCTCCTTGGATTTAGAGGACAATACGTGTTTCGATGCGGGACATAGTGGAGAGTTCGTGCACTATCATGTACTTTTCTTGCGGTTAGAGCTTTCAATATCTTCGCTGTCATTCCATCAGCTGCTGTTCGTGACAATGTCTACAACTTACAAACACTGTGCTCCGGAAATGAGAAGTGCCTTTCATCTGTAAGTCTAAGCCTTCTGCACATTAATGATTCTTTTAGTCGGAGTAGGGTGTTCGTCCTTTTCATATTTCTGAGATTTGCTTACTGAAGGAATCTTGACATCTTCTCTAAATCTTACTTCGTGAATTTCTCTTTCGGCAACCTCAACCATGACAAGAAAGTGTAGACTTAAGACTCTATGAAGTCCTATTCCAAGGTTTGTAACTCAGCAGCTACCGAATGTTTATAGAGACTGTAAGTATCTGCATTCTTTAGAATGCTCAGTGTCCTAGTGCAGAGAAGATATTTCTTATGAAATCAGTGCTCATTTTCAGTGCTCATTTGACTGAAAACTTGGCCTCCATGCAGAAGATTTTTTCAGAACAAAGTCACTGGAGCCATTCAATCCGGTTTGAAGGTATCTCCGAACCTCATGGAACAACAAGCTTGTGGCCAGTAAGTCGATGCGGGTAACTAACGAGCGTCTGGCATCAGAGATCAGCGGATTTTATCAAATCAGGAACTGTAATTACTTGAAGGGATTATTTCCTGTCGACAGAGCTCCAGCATGTGAGTACCAGCATTCTGTGCTTCTGTTCGGACTACTCCGAATACTTGGAAAACGGGTTTACATTCTTGCACAAGGAAATCACTGTTTAAATTTGACAATACAACTGGTTTTCAGGAAATCTACTAGCTCAAGTGAAATTCGATTCGAGACCTTGCACTCATCGGACTTATGGTCGTATATGGTCGTCCTGTAGTCGAGCACGTACAGCGACTGCAAGTATGGTATACGGTTGTCACTCTCTCAATCATGAGACTGATCTGAGAATCGCAAGTCGATCGATTGAGTAGATACCAAAGTAGGCTGGTTCTGCTCCCAGGATAATGTTTAAATTGATGTGCGGCGCTGAGCGCTGAAGTTGGGGAGGAAGATATTGACCGTTTGCAATTAGTTGTAACCCTAGTTCTTATCCTTGTGCTATTCTACTCTTGAAATCTGAAGTCACAAGCGAAGCTGTACGACTGGTCCTTCTCTCCGGAGCAACTTTTCTATTTCATGCTGGCATTATAAAGCTTTGGCTGTGTGTCAGTGTCATGGGAACAGGTAAGACAGAAACATGGTTTTGATTTTTATTCAGGGCTCAAAACAAATTGCACGCCTTTCAGTGACCATGATATGCGATTCCGTAATTCTCGTAATTTTCGATTGGCTTACACTATATTTTCTGAGTCGACAATGAGGAGGCTTCTTTATGATTTATGTCGGTAAAAAGCTCTAAGAATTGTAGCACCGAACTCTACTCGTGTGCTCACACATGGCTATTGTCTTGTGGGTTGCAATTACCGGCAGGTTTCCAACTTTTCGTCTGGAATGCGTGAAGAGGAACAATTACGCATGGGTCCGATTGTGTTGGGACGATGATAGTGCCACACGCATGGATAGAAAGCAAGTTGGGTAGTGACAGACATGGACCGAGCAAAGAAGAATCATCTGCACGAAGAACTGGCCCGCAAATTCAGCCGAGCTAATAGTTCAAAAACGGGATGTTTTATTCCTAGTAACAGGAAAACACATCGAGGGAACATGAAGACCTCAGATGGCCAAGGAGTTCACGAACCTGGAGTACGTCAGCTGAATCTCAAACCCAGTTTGATGGGAGTCCAAATTTACGACGATAGCGAGCATTTCTTTAGTAGACAATCCTCAACGGCATCTATAGTTTCGGAGAAGTTTCGATCAGGGGTGGACATACCATGTTTCAGTGGAAGAGAGCAAGGTTATGGACTTCAGATGAAACGTGGACAATCAATTGTTGCCTCATCCGATGCAGGAAAGAGAGCACAGAGCGGCACCCATTCGGGTGATTCAAACAGGAGTAGGCTTGGCAGGCGTCCTACAACCTCTTTTGAGGAAGCCAGAGCTGCTAGTGGAGTGCTGTACCCGCTGTCCCCACAAGCTGGAGACAACGCCAGCAGTAGCATTCTCAATGCTGTGCATTTCACGTTCGGCGATGTCAGTGCTGCTGGGTCTGGTCACGAGACTGACAAAATTTATAAGCAGCTTTTAGAAAATGCAAGGTCGCAGAAGTGTTCTCCTGATGGAGGTTTAGAGATGACGCGAAAAAGCTCCCGCACGACGCAGAGAAGCTCTTGTTCTGTTGCCAAACAGTCTTTCGGGAGCAGAATAGTCAGTTCCTCTACATCCCTGACGTTTTCGGAGCGGTTGTTTGGGTACGAATTCTCAAGAGATTCTTTCCGGAGACAAAGCCAGCAGCAGCCAGATGCCAAGAGTGCCCAAGCTTCCCTCAATAGGGCCACCCTTACCCAGCAGTTCAGTTCTGGCCGTCAGAGTTACAACAATTCAATGTCGATGCCTGCTGTGTCTGATTACGAGGACACCGATGACGAGGATATCATTATTGAAGGCGACATTATCTTCGAAATCCCCAGCGGACCTCCGTTTCGTTGTTCTCATAATCAACAACACTATGCTGAACTGGTTATGGTAAGAACCAAACCACGACCCAAATCTGAACGGTGGTCATCAAACAAAAATTCTTTTCATTTAAATTTGAAGCAACAGTCAATGAATGGAAGTAGTCGACAACAGCACCGATCTACTACTGCTGATCCTGAAAGTCGAGCTGTGAAGGCCAGAGAGAAGCTTGATGTGTCTCACCCGGGGTCTCAACGTGACATCAGCTTCAGATCGAGCTTTGATGGAGGATCCCGAAGATTGAAGCAGCTCTCCTCGTTCCCATCGGAACGCAGTGGGTGTCTGGGATCTGAGTCCGACGCGGAAGACTTTGTGCTGGATTCCGGCCGCTTGAAGATCGATGTGTCATACGAGCCAGGTGTGGATCAGACCTTTTGGGAACAAGTGGACAATAAGTCGCAAGCCAGTGGTGGAGCGAGGTTGGACGAAGCCAACTTCCCTTTTGACTCTCCAATTGCGTCCTCGTTTCTGTTCGAAGAGCCAAATGGCAAGAAGCGCTCGGAGGTTGCACATCTCCCTTCCACGGCGAGAACTGTGGTTCTAGAAATTATGGATTATGACAGTGAAGATTTAGATGTGAGTGATGATGCATTTCACGATCCGGAGGATGAGTCCATTTCCGACACTGATTCTTCGCTCACCACATTCTCGCTGGAAGGCGACAGCAGCTGCAGCATACAGGGTCAAATTGACCAGCACACCCAGTGGATTTCAACGAGAAGCTTCAATTACTTGAGGGAGGTAGTGGATCATAATAGTGGCTTCTTGAACATCGAGAGTCGATCGGGAAGGTTTAGCGTAGATTTGCGGCAGGAGAAGTGGTTGGGGAAGGTAGAGCATTCGCACAGCTTTAGAAGGCCAGGCGTGAGGGTGGTCAGTCGGAGGTCGGCTCAGTCTAAGCTAGCTTCGTCCAAGCGGTCTCTTTTGGCTCCTTGCTTGGTATGTCTGTCTTGTATACATCAACGCCCAGCTCAAACTGAACACCCTTAACTTAGTAGCCCTGTTCTCTTCCCGGGTTTCATTCAGGTTCTGCAAACGTCAAGTTCGTTAAAATGGCGAAATTTCAGTGAGATTGGCACCTTCTAGCCGCCCGCCTAGAAACTCAGATTTTTACCAGTCCCAGTTTTTTATAGATTTTTTTTCAATAGTTTATAGAGCTCTGAGCTCTTGAATGTCACAATTAGGAGCTCTGAATCACGCCAATTTAACGAATTTGACCATTGCAGCTTGCAATTTGACCAATTTGTTTTCATTTCTGGAGCTCCTACAGTCCTGCTTTCTGCCACATTTCATGATCTTGATATTTCCTGGTGCAACGCAATTTGTTCTCTGAATATTCAAGTCCAGTTTAAGTGCGCAGGCTTTACTAGAAACAATAGTTCATGACAGTTGAATCTCTAGTTCACCCCCGAACTTGGTCCCCAACTCGTTAGATTTCATTAATGAATGATCAGAATGCTGAAATTTAGGGTTTGTAAACCCTGTTTCTTATATTGTCACATACTTTTGCTAACATCGAAGTCTCACACCTCCATATGTGAGGTGGCGACTCCAGAAGGGGATACTATGGCCTTGAAGGTGCATAGGTTACCCAATGCTTCTCTGATAGGTGGTGTAGGAACATCTTTGATAGCCAGCCTAAGTGGGTTCTCTCTTGGCCCTTGCACTTTAGAGGGCAGGTGCACTGAGTTGGGTGTCTGTAGGGCTTCCAATGGCTTCTTCTCCACTATCTTTCCCGATGATGTCCGGCTCCTCCTTGCTCCCGTCTTACTTGTGTTCTGTTGAACTTCACTTGCTGACCTCTCCAGGACTTATTCGGCTGGGTTTTGTTGTACTTTATTTTACTCTTGCAATGAAATCTCTTTTATTGTGTAAAAAACAAAAGCCTTACATAAGTTAGGCCGTCAAGTCGAACCGAGATTGTTTTGAATAACTATAATAGCTTGAGTTGGTTGTATCTCTCGTGTCTGGGTGCTCTTGAGGAATATGCTTTCATGAGTTGAGGTCAATGTTCCATTATAGCCACCGCAATATCCGTGTTTAGTCTTCGACATTAATTTTAAGAAAAACATCTGCAGGTAACCCATACGAGATTTTACTGTAAGTATGATGTTGAAGTCCCTTTTTATTTGGCATGCGTTTTTGTTTTGTTTCCACTGAAACCTTGCGCTTGTCATTGTGGAGTATGCCATGGTTAAAGTGCTTCGCCTGTCATTTTTACTAAGATAGGCAATTTCATTAAAATGGCGGTATTATTCCGCCATTTTGATGGAATCATTTTGATGGAATGCCGTGCAATTCCTAACATATTCTGCGCCATTTTACCGTAATACCGCCATTTTAATGAAATTGCCTATTAAGATGGAATAATTAACCTCTTAAAACTGTTGGACCTGCCATTTCTTCTTCCAGGCACTGGCAGATCATGGATTTCCTGTTCCAAGGGTAGTAAGTTAGATTGGAATCGCCAGTGGAATCTCATGAGAAAATCTAGATGGTGATGAAGGGGTGGGTGATGGACGACCTGACTTCGAGACCTTTTCGAAGGATTCTTTTCCTCCAGCCACTGCCTCGAAGTAAGTGGATGCTCTCGCAAAGATCTAGAGTTTTTGTAAAAGGTCAGCAGTTTCACAAGAGACTAGATCACACGTAAGGTTGTACTAACCGTCATTTTAATTTGCTTCCTTTCTGTGATTTGTTGAGTTTAGTATGTTGCAATCACAGGAGCTGCTTCAGTTGAGTGCGGTGAGTTAGGCCATTAATGATAAGTGTGTGTAAATCGGGACCTAATATCAGACCATGTTTTTATCCCGTGTGCTTATTAGATGATTTTTCTCTTGAGGTTTGTTGAGACAGTTGAACGTGATTAAATGCTTTGTGGGGACTGGGGAGGAAGAGCTCTCCGAGGACGAAGATGATTCGCAAACAGAGACCACTGACAAGGTTTCTGACGATATTGAATCATGACATTTGCTCCTTGTAGATTCATTCCCTTCATCTAATCTGCCATCGATGTAAGCTTACATCGATGACAGATTAGATGAAGGGAATGAATCTACAAGGAGCAAATGTCATGATTGTTGCTATTTGTCAACTTGCTGACCACTGAACACTGTTTTGGCCTACCGGCCGGTTACTGTTCTTTAAGGGTCAGTAAGGGTGATCTATCAGGATGATCACCCATTTCCGATCACTTAAGCAATTCAGCCTATCTGCGACATGGTAAAAGTTCAGGAAAAAATTTCCCTGTATAGAGAAATAGATTTCAGAAGGATTTCAGAGTTTCTTAAACTTTTTCCCTTAAAAGCAAAATTATCACAAATTTGTTTCATGAAGATTCTATTTGTCCCATTCTCGATATGTAGGCAAACCTATTTCCAACTGTAGGATGGTTCCAAAATCGATGTAAGGCTTTCAATGAACATGTTGTGATCATATAAGTTTTCAATGTACACCTCTTGGACATTTTGTTGTCCCCAGAGTCCTGTGGTGCATGAGCTGTCACCTACAATTCACCCAATAGGAAATGGAGCAGCCTAAACTGCAAGAATGGGAGGCTATTCGGAAATGGGTCATCTCCTTCACTAGTACTAGCGAGTTATAAGGTAAAACAATCCATCATGGACCTTTTACCCATTGTAGACTCCTAAGAATGACCCCATTATAGTTTTCTTTTAGTTATTGAGATTTGGGCCTCATTCAATGTCTTAGCTAATTGGAATGGAGTAATTAGTGACTACAATAGGAACTTTTAGTTTTTTAATGTTAGTTCGTTGTAGGAAGTGCCTTTTTCAGGTCTTATGTGTTAAAAAATATTATGACTTCAATAGGTGAGTAAGATGAGTGTTATGGATCAGTTTTTGTTGGTTTTGCAGTAGTCTACATGCTGTGATGGGCAGAACACTTCAAAATTTCATAACAAATTCACACCTTGTTGAAAAAATATAGTTTCAAATGCTCTTGCCATTTCTATCACTTGACTTTCTTTGGAAAAAAAAAGTAGAAAATTTCAGAAATGACAAGAGGGCAAACCCCCCATTTGGTCCGTAATGGGCTGTTTTAGCTTACATACTGATCGGTATTACTTAACCTCTAATTGTCCGAATGGATGCCTTTTTGACCATTGGGGTACTTAGCAATGATCTGCAGGTTACCGATATTACCAACTACTGCAATGTTCTTCATGTGCAGTCATACCATTTGCGACTTTGACGTTGATTCAGCTTGCATGTTCTCACTAATTTGCAAGAATTCTCCTGTGCAGGAGGAAGATGAAACTGAATCAGTTGAGGAAAAAGATCCTAAGTGACAGAAAAGACTTGAGAAGATGAGAAATCGAGTATCAGCCCACGCTAAATCCTGCAAACGAAGTGGGCCCCGCAGGGACAGATTTACCATGGGGAAAATGCAGGAATTTTTTTTTTTTTGCACATTATTTTTTTTGCAAATTCCAATTTCATATTTGCAATCAGAGACCCCAAATTAGGAAGATGAGGTCTTGAACATAGGCTCAAAATGGGGGGCAATTTTTACTTTTATCCCAAATAAAACACAAAATGCCCCTGCAGGGCCCACTTCGTTTGCAGGATTTCGCAAAACAAGGGGATGCCAAAGGTGGTTGTAGGTCAAAACATGTCAGCTCCTCCAGTGGGCAGACATAGGATTGTGTAGATTCTGTCATCAAGTGTTGAATTTATCCTTCACAGAATTTTCAGCAACAAGCCTTGCAGTTAGCGAATTTCTGCCATGGTTTTCCAAACAAAGCTATAAGGGAGCCGACAAATTCCTGACCACTTAAGCAGATACACATACTGCAAGGGAGGTTTCAACAGTGGGGAAATTTTCCCATGAGCAGAAATAGAGTTCATAAGGTTTTCATTATTTTTCAGATTTTTTTATCTCAAAAAATAATTCCTACGAATTTTTAAGCTGAAGATTCTGTTCTACCCATATTGGTCATACAGACCTTATTTTCGACCAAGGGCTGGTTGCAAAATCCAACAAGATCTAGTTCCAATTTTGAGAGTCTTGTAACCAATCATAATGCACCACAATTGCCCGGGAACTATGCCAGCATTAATGGTTGCTAATCACGTCCTGAATGAAATTACTCCACCCTATGTTGCCAGACTGGGTCAGCCATTAGTAATGGGTCGGCTCCCTTAGTCGTCAATGTTGATTTTTGAACACCCTAAACCCTCAAGCTGATCGAATACACGACCATTTGACATATCCAACATGGATGTCAACGTTATAAAAATAACGCCTTCCCAGATATAGAATCCAAGACTAGGAATTCAATACTGAGAACAGTACTCGAGATAAAGAATAAGTCACATCA
Source organism: Straminergon stramineum (assembly GCA_963920665.1). Taxonomy (NCBI): domain Eukaryota; kingdom Viridiplantae; phylum Streptophyta; class Bryopsida; order Hypnales; family Calliergonaceae; genus Straminergon; species Straminergon stramineum. Next base: position 24,148,359 of record OY987268.1, on the reverse strand, counting down.
TATATAACAGACTAGTTCAAGTTGTAGACGCTATTCAGAATCATCATCACTACCATAAGCCAAACCAAGGGAAGTCACAACACTATTGGATTGTGGATCATCCTCTTTGACTGAAACCTTTGGTACAACTGTAGCTCGATCACCAAGCGCACCTTTGGGCAGCTGTTTTGTTGATGTTGGGACAGAGTCTTTTTTTGGCTTGATGTTGAACGCCACTGGTTTCATCCTCACAGCGAAGGATGGGGCCTTATTACTACCATTGCTACCTGCAGATGAAGTAATAAACAAGAGTTAGACATCTTGCAAGGTCACACACGCAGAAAATTTGAAATACTATCGGCTACTATGCTATTTACACGAAGGATACAGATTACTTCCGGAAAAAAATGAAGTCATCACAAAACTCTAAAACACATCATGCATAAGATTAAAGATGCCTTATTCAGTGATCATGACGCGAGTGGACAATACTGAGCTGTCACTGCAACAAAATACCATAGATGCACAACCAGCCTTTCAGAAGAATACCCTTACCTTTAGCTTCTGGTTCTGGCATCCCGTTGGCAAGCAGTTCAGTCGCTTGCACTTGCCCTGTACCACTGCTGACAGGTAGCTCTGCTTCAATCTTTCTTCTCTGTAAGAGACAAAGAAAGTAAACACTTCTGGTTAATACATGCCTGGCCGGTTCATGGAAAGAAAAATTCAAAGCCCCCTTACACTCCACTAGTTCCTACAACTAGACGAGACACAATTTGCAGAGAGCCTTGGGCATCAAGGTGCCGCAGCTCAATCCATCAATTCCTGTCGTTCTGAGGACCTTGAGGCAATTCAGTAGTAACTGCTCATTCCAGCTACGAATACGCATAACCATAAGTGGAAGCGTTGCACAAGTCGAGAAGTTCACACTGCCCTCGTACCTTCAAGCAGTAAAGATATCTTCAAAATGAAAAAGGACAGTATTGGATAATGGTTACAAAAGGCATACCTTCGTAAGATCTCTACCCTCAGCTGTCTCGGAAGGACGAGGTGGACTCTCCTCGTCCGAAAAATACTCTTCCAGCTCAGCATCATCAATACGTCGCACGAATTTGCTAGAATTCTGACAAGGGTAAGCACGGTGTGAGCAAGAGAACTAGGTGATAAACGTAGCAAGCAGGGTAACAATAAGTTCACATATAATAATATGTCCAATCAACTCCACGAAATTGGACGAACATACAGCACAAGCAGTTCAAACATAATAATGAAAGCTCAGCGAGGTCAAAAACATAAAACAAGACTACCGGTAATTCATAAAAGCAGTCACGGTACAACTGGTTGCAGCAAATACCTGAAATACAACTGATTTTAATATGGCTTCATCTTGCTCCTCCATTTCCTTCTCCTGAAATGTGAAGTTCAGAATAGTGCTGCTGAGAATGCAATGCAGAAATAAGGACGCATTACAACCCATGTATGTCAGAAACAATTTCAACTAAACTGAAACGATCGAAGTGCCGCAAAATGTCTTAGAATATATAATAGACAAGAGACACGCAGAGCAGAGATCAATGGATCGTGCTTTCACATCCTCTTAAACAACTGAAAACCGAGTAGATAATGCGCAACAACATCATGGTGAAGTATCTACATGTAGACAAAACGAGTTTAATCGACCAGTAAAATTACCCTCTCAGCGGCTGTGCGACGAAGAGCTGCCATCATGTCCTCGACACCAACACTCGCATGCCGGGACTGCACCAATGGAAGAACAAAATGTAAGCTACATGCATAAATTCAAAAAACAGCACATAAACAAATACACGGTCAATCTTGTTTCAAGCTGTTCCGGTAAGCGGATTCAGATCAGAAGCTGCTTCATTATCAAGGAACTTCCTTCGTTCAGAATTACACGCTGCATTTACAAACAGAAAATCTTGAACACGTACAGAAATTAATTCAGCGGCCATCTCATGTTTGAAGAGGTTAAACAGATATCGAACAAAAGAAGCCAAAGAGCATACCCGCATAGATTTCATTTCGTCTAATGCAGCCATAATGTCCATCTCCTGCTTCGAATCCAAGGTCCGATTCTCCAGTGCCTTCATTGCGTCACCCAGCTCCTCCGTCTCTCTTTTTTTCACTGCCTCATCTGTCGCCTGACCAACCACAACGTAATAAGGTCAAGACGCCACCCTATTCACAGATGCTGATCGCAAAGAATACAGCAAACTGCACTGAGACGTTCACATATTGCCAACGATACACAAAGATGAAACAACTCAAGGACAAACCTCATCTGTGGCTCGCCAAGGCTCATAATTACGAGACGCTCCAGCTTCCATAGTGTAGTCACTATTTTGCGGGTCGGTCTTCATAGTCAGTTCGGCTGAGCACTTGCTGCACTTGAAGTAAAACCGGAAGATTTGGATTCCCAAGTATGTCTGGAACAAAAAGAAAAGAGGCCTTGTTAGGAAAATGTGCAACAATCTACACAACGACGAGTCATCAAAATTCTCCACACCACTATCTCAAGTGCCCTAACATGCATTCTAATGGATGACTGAACCAAGAGATCATTACTGCCTCACAAATCAAGTCAGCCTCATTGGTCTTCCACATAATGAGCCCCAAAGTTCATTTCTTTACAGGCAGGTATAGATACAGCAAGGGCTGTGTACTGACCTCCCCTTCGACGTCCTCCTTGCGGGAATTGAACTTGGTACCCTTGTAGATATAGTTCCCGCAGGTATTGCATCGGATGCTCATGGGAAGCATCATGCGCACCTTAATCTGCAAATTCTTAGGCTGCTTCCGCCTAGGAATTTTCGCCGGATCAAAGTCCGGCGGGTAATACTTGTTCAAAACCTTCCGTTCTCCCATCTTGCCCTCCTCTGCTCTCCCTCAATCCAACTGTCATGTGTGAATCATTATTAGAATGGTGACCATATTATTAGGATAATGGTCCACGAAGACAAGAATCTCAGAAACTTATGGCAGTATTCTTGACTTCTACCAACAAACACGTCAATCGGAACGGTTTTGAACGACGGAGTACACCAGAAACCCTAACAGCACTACCGTCCTACAACGCACACTTCAACAACCAACTACCACCAGAATAACACAAAGACTTCCCAACTCCGAAGCGAGATGATCCCACAGAGTAAATTTAAGATTAGTCAAATGTAATCATCCCAAGCATTTCGAAGAGCTCCAGCATCTATTTTACCGAAACGGAAATATAGAAACTCCACACACTTCGAACACGAAGTATCGACAAACCAAATTGCAACACTAAGTTCTCAGACCCCAGATATTTTGTTCAAACAAGATCATATTACGTCAATTTCGTACAGCACAAGTAAGCATGCCATCTGCGCCTAGCCAACCACGATTTCTGTTGAAGCGGATTTACCTTTGAGATCATCAACCAACGAAAACTAAGGTTGGCAATCAGAGAGCTCTAAAGTGCTCCAAAATACTCCAAAATAATCTCTTACACGTCGCAAATCGAAGAAACAAACTTACTGATGTGAAACCAAAAACGAGAAACGGTGGGAAGAAACCTCCGCCCGTGAGATTCCGCAGCAGGGAGGTGCAAGACGCCCGTCTCGGAGCCACAGATGTTCAGAAACGAAAGGAGAACCCTAAATTCGAGACTCTGAGGTCTTCAGTTTCCCGCGATGGAAGTCTCGCGGAAACCACTGATAATGAAAGCACACCCAAGTCAAAAAACTAAAAAAACCGACACTACGTACTACAGTACACAAAATAGTGAAATTAGGTTGCCGCACACTAATTTCTCGACATTTGACACTATTTAAAGATTTTCAGTTATTGTACAAGAATGCACTGCTTTTGAATTAGATATTGTTGTAATTGGGACTTATGAACCTTCATGTGTACAAATGGAAATATTTTTAAAAATATTTGTTGACTTTGATGGCTGGTAAAGTAACTTTTTTGTTGTAAGGCAACCTAATTGTCAAGGCAACCTAATTTCACTATTTTGTGTAGAATCCTACATTTTTGGAAAATCAAATGTCCAACAATATAAAGTAGGAGTGAAGTCAATTTTGAATATATTTACCTAAGCCAATTGCATGACTTAGACAGCTCATATTAGTATCAAAACAAAAGTATTTGCATTCAGCTTTAGAATGTAGGGGAAATGGCTTTGAATCGATAGAAGCTATTGAGAGGAGTTTTGCATAGGACCTTACTCAAGAAGCAAGCTAATGCTACAAAGTCAAAGCCTCACATAGGCTAGGTATTTGTTTTTGCAACAATATAGTAATAATATATGTTATATTTTATGAGAATAAAAATAGAATTCATGTCTATTGAATTCATCTAAATTAGTATTAGAATTTTAATAGATATTTATAAAATCTAGTAGAAAGCATGATTTGTACTTACACTATCCAAAAACATTTGTATGACTTACATCATTTGTATCGCATTTGTATGTTCACTTCAAGGAAATGTAGTCCATGATGACAAGTTTTTGACGAAGAATTGTCCGAAATGACAATAGCCATTTTATTGCTATGTCATCTTGTCAATTTGTGAGAACTTGTCAACTTTTTGTCACGTTGTTGTCTAATTTGTAGTTGATGTTCTCTTCTCTTCTCCCTATTTGCCAAAAATATAAAGATTCCATTGGATTCTTTATACATTTACCTTTTCATCCATTGCCATAGGTATCTTAGTTTGAATTATGTGTAGTAGTCAAGATTTTCATATATACATGGAGTGATAGGAGGTAGAACAACCCATGTGGGATATGTAATTAAAAAGTTGCATGAGTTCAACTACTCATAGTTAAATTTAAAATAAGAATTGTATTAAAACTATAATTTCAAACCTCATTTAAGCATAGTAGAATAACTTTTTAAAACAAACTTTGAACTAAAAAAAGTTGGAAAATCAATTCAAGTTTCATGTCCAAAAATCCTTTTGATGTTTTGATCCTCCAATCAAAAGTTATGGACAAATTTCAGAGAGGATGTTTGAAAAGGTCAAAAACAAATTCTCTTCAACCGCCCCTTTGAAATTTGTCCATAACTTTTGATTGGAGGATCAAAATATCAAACGGATTTTTGGACATGAAACTTGAATTGATTTTCCAACTTTTTTTAGTTCAAAGTTTGTTTTAAAAAGTTATTCTACTATGCTTAAATGAGGTTTGAAATTATAGTTTTAATACAATTCTTATTTTAAATTTAACTATGAGTAGTTGAACTCATGCAACTTTTTAATTACATATCCCACATGGGTTGTTCTACCTCCTATCACTCCATGTATATATGAAAATCTTGACTACTACACATAATTCAAACTAAGATACCTATGGCAATGGATGAAAAGGTAAATGTATAAAGAATCCAATGGAATCTTTATATTTTTGGCAAATAGGGAGAAGAGAAGAGAACATCAACTACAAATTAGACAACAACGTGACAAAAAGTTGACAAGTTCTCACAAATTGACAAGATGACATAGCAATAAAATGGCTATTGTCATTTCGGACAATTCTTCGTCAAAAACTTGTCATCATGGACTACATTTCCTTGAAGTGTAAGTCTACCTTTGCCTCAAACTAACTAATTTAGAAAACTATATTTTAATCATTAGATATAAAACTAAAAGTACATTGGTCAAATGATCTTTCATGAACTTAGATTTTTGAATTTGATTAAATGTATTGTAAACTAATAAAATTTTTATTTATTTTGTGCATGGCATATAAACAAAATTTATAGCTTTCGAATCCATTAATGAATTCCATATACTCGAGATCATGATTTCCATTGTGAAATTCAAATTTTCAAATTTTCAATTTTCTTTTCAAATTTTATTCATAATATAAAATTCTATTCTAAAATATATGCATCTTTGTTTTAGAGAGTGATGGGCAAAAACCATGGTATTTTTTAATATCATGAGAAAAAATCATGATGCAATTTTGGCAATAATTTCATATTTGAATGTATATTTTTCATACTAAAAACTTGATGTTGAAAGTCTATTAATCCATTATACATATATTGATGAAGAATTGATACAAAAGCATTTGTTTAATTATAATATTCCATAAAAATATTTGATTTTATATAATAAATATATTATAAATTGTGCTTTTTTTTCCTCCAATATAAATAGCAATATTGAAGAAAGTGCCTCTTAAGTTTTCTTGTTGCAAACCTTAAGCCTAGAAGGTAACTATACCTTGAACTAACCCCTACATATGGAATGTTGATTTCAACTCCTAGATGAAAAATGATCAAGCAAAGCATCCAAAATCCTAAGTAAAAGAAGGGCAACATGAAATGCGGAGTTTAGTGGACTATTTTAGATAATGAATTGGTTCACTAATTGTGGATGTAAAGGCTTTTCTAATGGATAGTTTCGGATGATTTTTTTTTGTATTAATCTCTTGTTTGGTTGATTTTTCATACTATAAATTTTTTTTCTAGGAGAAAATAAACATGGAATTTTGGGATTCACCAAAATTACACTTACAAACTCCTATAGACTTCACTCTTGAAAATTTGTAACTAATTCAGTGTGTTTCCAAAATTCATACAATTAGTTGCATATAAAAGAGCATTTCATAAACAATTGCAAATTCCTTATCATTTTTATCTTGTATCCCAATGATGCCATACAATTGTAGTTATAGATGTAGGTACTTTAGCAAAAGAAATTGTTTTCACCAATGTATTAATTCTTGAACTAAAGGCTACAAATAAACTAATTTGTTCTCTTAGTGAAGACAAAAATTAGCATTACCTTGAAAATTTTGTGGCACCACAATTTTTTATTTTTTATTTTTTATTTTAATGAAAATTGGTTCAATTCAGGAATATTTCAGCCTACTCGAATTGAAAATAGAGTGACTTAGGAAAATTATTGTCACACTCACTATTGGGACAAATCAGTGTAGCAGCTCAAGAGTAATTTACGTTCAAACCATTCCTGAATTCACAACATTTAAGAACATCCCCCTTGGGAAACTTATGGCATCAATTCAAATTCTCTAAAGTTGCAAGTGAGATCCAAAGGGCAAACGTCCATACTAATCCATTTATAAAAGAATAAATTAGCATCGAAAAGTGCCAAATGTGTGCATTCTACTGCTAAAATGGTCAGTAATTCAGTATAATTAAATTAATCAAAAAAGCAATCCTTGATATAAGGAATTCATCCCACTACAATTTGTCCCCAAGTCATTTATGAACCTGAGTGGGAACGCTGAAGGATCAGCGTTCAGGAGGAAGGGAACACGTTCTTCACATAGAGAACGCGAACTAGAAGGCTTTTGATCAAATTCGAGAAGCGTCACAAATCTAGAACACAGGCTCGGAAATCCGAACCTACGAATTGAGACCGAGAAGGTCGGAACCGGTAGGTTCGTGGAGCCGTTGATCCGAGGTTCGGTCCGAGGCTGTACAGGGGGCTTCGTTTTCCTGTGGCCGTTCTCTGTTCTCGAGCTCACAGCGATACCGTTGTTTGTTTCCTCGTGGTTTTACCTCCTCGATTGCCGTGTTAGATCGCAATTTTGACGCATTTGTGGTTTAGGTCTGTTTTCCGCGATTGAGAGAGTCATCACGCACATTCTTCCTAACTATATTTGCGCATTGTTTGGTCGTTTGAGGACGCTGGCGAGAATTCTGGAGTATTTTGGATTGTTCGAACGAGGGCGCTCTTGATTGATTTTCCGAACGCCGGGAGTGTTATTGAATGCAATATCGTTTCATCAGGACTGCGACGTTTCTTGTAAGACTTCGCCATCTTAACTTCCATCTTGAGTCATAGTAACCGACGGAGCTCCGTGTCTGGTTCTGGTAGGTAATGATTAACAAACTTCGAGATTGAGAATTGAGAGATTCAAAGGTTCCGTGAAATAGTACTTCCTCACCTTGGGGTTGGACAATTTGTGTTGGAAGTCTTAAGATAACAGAAGTTAAGTCTTCAATTGTATTGCTTTTGTACGTCTATGGTTCTTTTAAAAACGCAAGGAAGGAGTTCGCAACAGGTGGACAAGTGATAGATGTCTGCTGTAAGTACTGCTCATGGACCCTGGTACATTTGTGTGACATTCATGCCGGATTTTCTCATATGCTGCTCGGCATAGATTGATTTCGAATCCTGATACTCGTAGTTTAGCATTGTAGTCATTTACCTTAAATTCCATCTCTACCTTTGCAAAATTATCCGTGCGTTATTGCGTTTGCAGAGTTCCTGGAACGTGCTTGCTGTAAACTATTAGAAGCAAGCAGAAATTTCTCGAAGAAACCCGTTTAGGAATTCAGATTGAACTGTTCGTGTCCTACATTTACGGTGCTTAATTTCATCTCGTAGCTCTGTTAGGAAGTAATTCTTAATTGAGTTATAAATTCTCTTAGCTTGCCAGGCATTTCCCTTCTAGCCGTTGGTTTCAGTCGTCTTGGTCGTTAATGTGTAGATACCATCTACATCGTATTGTGGATCTTCTCTGGTGATTCCCCGGTAGATTAGGCAAGTGTAGCTTCTTTGAACAAATGTGCACGCGATACATCAAGGCTCCTTGTGCGACAGGGTAGAACAAACAGAAGCTTGTAGTGCGTTTATTTTAGAGTTGTAGGCAGTGCGATTTTGAAGAAAATGGCCTCCGAGTTCCGGTCAGGGAGAAGGACTTTAGGAGCAACCCCGTCCCATAGGCGCCGTCTGTCAAATATCACCAACCTCGTCAATGTCGGCAGCTGGTCCAACGAGAATGAGCTTGTCAAGAGCATTTACAACAGCGGTGATTCGCAACTTCAGCAGGTGACGAGCGCCCTTTCCTATCTACCCTCTGCTACGGTTGTAAAGGACACTTAGGCTTGCTTTATGTCTTAGGCTTGCTGTTTGCCTGGTGCATCCATAGAACCATCTAAGATAACGGCACCAGGTTAGTTCGTGAGTTTGCTGTTGTGACCTGTATTCATACTGACTTGAGGCAAGTAGATGATTGCTCTTGGTTCTTGAGAAGACCCGTATCTTCTTGTGGAAACCTCCTTACATGTGTTGAATCGCGTGAAAGGCAGCAGATTATTATACCCTGTAGTCTGACGGCATTCGCAAGTGTTAATTATCTCATATTCTTGCTTAAGATCGACCTTAGTCATATATTTTCCGTGAATTGGAGACATTAGATGACCGAGACGAAATTCAACATACCTTTCCAACTTTATGTCGGGTCTGTGGATGGTCGTGAAGCTAATTCTCAGTTCCGCTGGTAACAGGAGATCAAGAAGCTCGAACAGATCAACGCTGAGAAAGATATGATCATTGCTGAGAAAGAGTATCCACTCCAGGTTAATTGAAGTTACGTGTATTTATCCTGAATTCTTCTTCAGCCTGTTTACGCACAGAACCCAATTCAGTTCAATTGACGAATCAGTGCGTTTGACTGTTCCACCTACAAGGCTAAGTTAATCTGCAGTGTCTACGTTTCGGTGTCAAATCTCAATTCTAAAGCAACTGCGAACAGCTCGTTAGAACTTTCATTACTGTGTCGATTTAGGTTGTAACTTACGAACAAGAGAGTCGTTATCTCTGCCCCTTTTCCTGCGTTATGAGTGGATGTCGAAGTATCTTCATGCAGTGGATGCAAGTTCGTCGTATCTTTAACCTTAACCACCTTACACAGTCAGGAGATAGAATCGCAGAAGCTCTTCATGCAAAAAATGCAGAGAGTTTTCAATACCAACATCTGCAAGCTATCTCAGCAGAATGAGGAAATTATCAGCTTCAATACCCGCCTTTCCAAGGTTGATTCCAGAGCCCCTCCTCTCCACGTAACTTCTGCTATAGGAAGGGTTTATCTGCTTCTCTGGTCTGAGTAACTTTTTAAAGAGCCCAGTGTGTAAACCGACAGTGTATTTAGGCTCCCTGTATATTACCGGTGGGGTTTGCACTCCTAAAGAGCTTGTCCCCAAAACGGTTTTGTGAGCTGGTCCCTCTGAAATAGATTGAAATACTGAACTGTTTTAAGGGAAGGGTTGAAGTCTTTCGACATAAATACAGGATATCTCATTCTCATATTTCGTGTTGCTGTGCATCTTTCTGGCAGGACCTGAGCGTCCATCGTGAACAAGTAAGTACTCTATCTTCAATGCCACACTGAATTACATCCTTCCTGTCCGTTATCCATATTCTTGTCACCAACTCTTCCATGCGATATTCCCCTAGTTGTTTATTGAAGATTCTTTTTCTAGCCCTCTCATTTAATCCACTGCGCAGCTCAAATTGTTTCATCATGAGTACACCCAAATGGCACTAGTCTACAAAGTCAATGAGCAAGAGCTGCAGGTATGAAATGCGATTCCATTGTCGTTTGTTCTCTCTTCAACGATGATTTCCTCGGAACAAAAATCTTGATTTATGTTCGTCTATAAACATCAACAATTGTTTGAAACAGCCCTATACTCTTTTCTGTAACAAAATTGTTGCCGAACGTCAAAGTATAGCAGATGGTTTTAGTGTATGATGAAGCTCTTATCCACGAAGTTTTCGGCTGTCACCGTTTCCGCAGACCAGACTAGCAGACACACAAGAGCAATTGAAGCGCATCATTGAGGAGAAGAAAAAGAAGGTAAACGCTTAGGACATTGAAAGTCTTTTGTTTTGAAATGTGTTGTCATATCTAGATGTTTCGCCACGTCTTGTTAAAGTTGTGCTCTGGTAGCTTTCATATTGACTACGACTCTCAAGAAGTACGACCAGAAATTTCACCATAGAATTACTGCAAAGAACAAGAGAGAATTATTCGATAGATCTCGACACCTTTCATTGTAGAGTGTGATTGATTCGTTTACTGGACATTCAGGGCTCCAATGATGTGGTGAATGTTGACGAAATTCCGCCCACTGTCACACGACGAACTCGAAATAGTTCTGCTCGAAGGCACTCAATGATCGGAGGTGGTTTTCTTTTCTTGTCGCCAACATTGGGTTGCATCTCCGGTTACGCTCCTTATGTCTTGAAGCTTATAGTTCCTTATTAAGAACCCGATTTGTCTTTTCAGTTTCCGCTAACCCTAAACGCAATGATGATCGCTTGCAGCAGCACTTGATTCAGAAACCTGGAATCCCTCCACGAATACGCATTCAATAAGCTGCCTTGACACGGCTAGCGTCACTATGAGGTTACACTCTAAGTCGCACACCCGTGATTGATAAGCTGCACCTTAGGATTGATTATGCTGTTACTTTCATAATCCTTTTCATAAATAAGACGTAAATGATTTTCAAATCCCTTGAAATTGAGCTTGTGCTGCTGGTCTCTGGGTCATTGTAACATATCATAATATATCACTTGGATGCAATGTGTTTCTTGTTTTTGATTTGTGGCGCTTCACTGCAGAGGGGGGTCGCGATCCAAAGCGACTGGATCGTCCCAAAAAGAAAGCTCCTCAAAGTTGAAGATTCGCCAACATGAATGCGCAGCCATGCCTATTATAGGTAATTACCCTAACATACTCTGGATAACGTAAACCAGTAGAAATCTCGTAGTCAGCCAGGCCTGAATGCTATTATGTTCCAGGACTGATAATGAGTAACTTATTAGTACATGTTTTGAAGTCCCTATGATCCTCTACAGCCAGTAAAGCGTCCATATGGTTTAGGCTATCAACGTGTCCTCCAAAAGGTAAACAGATTCAAACAGCTTTTGCATCCTCGTTCACTGGGTTATTGATGGGGATTTCCTCCGCATTTACGGAGACCAAACCTCTTTTGTACTCACAGAACCATATTTTCCTGCTCCAGTTCCTGCAAGCTCAACTAAGCGCTTCAACAACCGATACGGTCACCTCAACAACTTGGAACCCATGCAAGAAGTTGAGGAGTCTGAGCCCCAAGTATCAGCCAGCACATCCTCTCGTCGTTGTCAAGGGAATCCATCCTTGCAATACTTTTCCAGTGAAACTGAGGAGAGCGAGTATTGCGTAAGTAAATCGAATAGCAGTGAGCAACGTGTTGGCCAGGTCGCTTCCACGAGTGAATCAAGTAATGGAGGTGGAGTTTCCAAGTCTTCAGAGCCAAGACTAGCACCCAAAGCACAGAAGAATCACTACGATAAGATCCCCCCTCCAGCTCGACCCAACAGCCCTCAGCTAAGAGCTTGCTCTCAACCAACAACCCCTCGCAAAAGAAGTGAAGCTCATACTGCATTACAGGTATGCCTTCAAATTTCAATCATTTCTATCTCATCCTAGGAAGAAACATCAGAAGCTTTTCACTAAATATATTAACTGCGTTATGTGGTCGGCTACATCTGACAATGAATTGGTGAAGTTGCAGAAAAAACCTGCCTCTCAGCCTGGTACGCCTGTGTCCACTTCTCCAGTTCGCCATTCCGATTCGCTACTACTGTCAAGATCCTCTTTAAGTAGAACTCCTTGTATGCACAAAGACTTAGAGCAAACTCAACCTTCGTCAAGAATGTCTGTAGGAGGAAGACCTTCAAGACGAGCGTCAGAGGTCGTGATTTCTTACAAGGAACCCTCCCTGATCACAAAAATGCGGAGACCTCGCTAATTACCGTTCTTCCTCTCTCTTTCAATGATCCTCCCTACATGAGAGCACCTTCTGCCGTCAGAATTTGCATGCTGCGCAATTTCGGTGGTGGACAGTGAAAGCAACAGCTATGTGCATGAGCACGGCATACGGTATGCACTCTAGGCTATCTTGGAATTGCCGTAGTTCCAACTCACAGATGGTAATATATTTCCCCCGAGAAACGCACCCCTACGGTCAGGGCCTGCCAATGTGTAATTGTTAATTTTGTAGCATAAGAGAGTATTGAGCTTAAGTTGTTGAGCCCTTCTAGTACTGTAACTTTGAAGCCAACCAATTGACCGTCAAGCGTAATCCGACCAGAAGCATGCTTCACAGGGAATGCATGGCCGGCATTACCTGGACTAAAATTTAACCTCAAGGGTGATCAAGGTGTCTGAAGTAGGATGAGGCCAGTGACCTTCAGCTCTTGTAAACCAAGGAAACCTGTGACTGAAAACTGACAGTGTTGCACCAAATTGGGCAGCACATTTTCTCTCGTTAGTGATACGCAGACTGTCTTTCCCTGTTGGCTTTAAGGGACAGGTAAGGCCATTACTTGGTGCAGCAGATGTTTCCTTTGTTAACATTCAGAAATCGTGAGGACGGGCTTCGTCCGCACCATAGCTGTTTCAAAGAGTGTACTCGACAACACACTCGCACTCAAGAAATGAAAGCCTTTTCTTGCATTGGATCACATTCGTTGACTTTTTCGTTGTGGGCTATGCAAGATTAAGTGCTGTGCTTGGACCTGTCACTTCCTACTCCTTCCTTTGGGACTAGATGTGGGTTACAGCCGCTGCAAGCCGGTGCACAGTTCAGTGATGTTAACCCCTCAGCGCCTGAATCCTGTATTGAATTTTTGCAAATTTTTGCTTATCTCGAATCAAATAAATATTTAATTATCTCAATTTCATCAAATTCATCATCACGGAAAGAGTTTTTTTTAAAACCCAAGCTTAGGTATAATTTGGGAATTCAAAAATTCTCTACTAAGTAAAACACCCTAAAACCTCTCAGCCCATTGCCCACCAAGGGGATGTTAGAGCTTTAATGCAATCAGTCATTGGAAGGAAAGGAATGTGTCCAGAATGACAATGGTACCTTGATTCTCTTGCACCCTTCATCTATCTTGAACTTTGTGACATAGGACATTACCAAAACCACATGCATCTCCAAGTACTTGAATGGTAAATATGACCTACTTATAAACATGGCCCAAAAGACTCTTGCTTAGCACTTGTCCAGGGAGTGTTCTAAGACACAATGCAACAATTTGTTGGCAATCAAATGGGTATGGGTTGGTAAGTTCATGAATTGTGATGCAAAGAACGTGAAAGAAGTCCTAGTTTCATTGCTAGAGGGAAGTTGGATAGAAGAGGATTGAAGTGATATGCAAAGCCAATGTCTACAATGCTACCAATTAGGGACTTTAGCTTAGGGTTTGTTAGTGGGTGTTGCCTCATAAATCCCAAGCCTTAAATCCCCACAAGTAGGGAAGAAGAAGTGGTATAGGCTTCTAGAAGTGAGTTTTGAAAGTTGACCACCATTGACATATGGATTAATCACCTATGTCTTTAAAAATAAAGCATACGACAAGTCAACCGAATCTTGAAACTATCTTGAGGTGGACAAAGTTCATTGCTTGAAAGTAGAAATTTTAGAAAGTGGTCTTAGAGTTGCATCCCAATAGAGGTTGGTTAGCCTTGAATTCATCCTAGTCAATTGAGTAATGTGCTAGGCTAGTTGAGCCTAGCTTGGGCCCAAGCTCTAGGCCAATGAAGGCTAACCATGAGAGTCTCAAAGTAGGTAGGTCTAGTTAGGTTATGTCTTCATCTAATTAAGTCAAGGGTGACTTGGACCATGAACCTATTTTATGCCTCCTTTGGACACTAATCCATTTTGACCCAACATGGTGATTTGGTGAATTGTAGGGCTAGCTACCTAGAATTTAATGCAAATGTTAAGGAAGTAGGCTACTTAAATAACTTGACACTACCAACATGAAGTAATATCAATGAAAGTATTGACACTATTTGGTAGGGGTGAATGTCATGACCCTCATTCCAAAGCATACTTGTGCTTCTTTGGTGAATCAAAGGAACCTTGAAGGGGCTTTCCAAGCCTTTGTAAGAGACTTTGAGTGATAGAAATGAGGAGTCCGGAGCACACAAGGAGCTACAACACTTTGGTATAAGATACAAAATCTTCTTTAGTTTTTTAGTGTTGGGATTAAATTTCTTCAAAATTTGTACATGTTTTCTATACTATCTAGGAGATACAAGTGCAAATTTTACTAGCTATATATATTATGTTGAATTCTATTTTTGTGTATGTTTTTTGAAATTTTTCTCTTTCATTATTGTACAAAGTGTATATTTTCTTGTGTTTGAATTTTTGAATTTCCAAGCATGATGGCTTCTTCTTCAAACCCTAAAAGACATTAAAAAAATGGAAAGAGTCACTCACACTACAAACCATGTGAGTATGCGAAAGTGGAAGGGATGAGATTTTTGCAAAACAAGAATCTATATGAGTCATGGTTTAATGAAATTGGATCCACTGAATGTACCTATTTTGCTCATCATAAGTGACAAATGGCATTCTATAATTTACGTAATTCCTTGTGAATTTACATTAAGAAGCTCAACTTTTCGGAAATTATTTAATGATGAAGATGTTGATCTACCCAAAGGTTCAATTATACATGAATGTCATTATATATGTAGTAATTGCCTTGGAAATTTTAAAGATGAAGTAAAATGGTGTTAATTATACCCAAATCATTCAAACTTGAATTACAAAATATATTGTAAGCCTATGTTGAATTTATGGCTTTGCCAAGGTTTTTAAATTTAAACCTTGTTAGATTTATATGCAATTATTGAAGGTTGCAAAAACTTTATTGCAAAGAAAAAAAGAATGCCCTATTGGAATTAATTGTATGATATAAAGTAGAAGTATTTTGTGCATTATATGACTCTATTTTTCATGCTTTAAATCTACCAAGTGGAATAATAATGCACATTACTTAGTCAAAGATATCAAATCAAAATAATCTCATAACTAATATAACACCATATTTGAACTTGACCAAAAACAATAAAAAAGAATATAAGTGTGAAGATGTGTTTCAAGATGATAATCTAGTGCTTACTATATCAACATCTCTTGTAATATATGATGGTGTCAAAGTTACCCCTAATAAAAATTACTTGGAGTTAAAATATGTTATTTTTATACTTATTTCGCGTATGTTAAATGAAGGCATATGTAAATCTACCTCAAGATTAGCAAATGTTTATTATGAAGGGGCTCCTCTTTATGAGAACCAAAATAAAAGCAAGTGAAAAATTCACAATGTGGATATTATAAAAATATAAGTCATAGTTATTCTTCAAATGTGGGAATTAATGTCATGAGCAATGTTGTTCCATGACTCATCAAAGGTCTCTCTCCATGAAAAGAATGCATTTAGAGACATGGGAGATGAGATACCAAGACAATAATATATGAAAAAGTGCAATTTCAACTTTTGGTCAAGACATTAATCATCACTTTTATCAACAAGCAAGCACCACAAATCATATGTATGTTGGTCTTGATGAAAGTCCAACAAATGTTTATCAATTACATTTTAGTAAGAATTCTTTTATTTAAGCCTCATGTTGATCCTTTGGATATGGAATCCTCTATAATAACATGGTTTACTTCTAGATCCCTTGAAAAGACAATTTGCCCTTTACCAATACCAATTTCAAACTAATAATGGATTGGGTTTTATTGTAAAAAGAGAAAAATACATTTATGGGACCCTCTATTTTGACACAAAAAATAATACAATAGAAAATTATAAATTGGTACTTCCTCTTACAAATAAAAAGTGGTTGAAAACTAGAATAGAGCATCATTTGACAGCTCAAATTGATAGACCTAATGGAATTCCATTTAAAATTTATTGGTACACTATATATCCACAAGATAGTCATGGAGAATAAACTTTCTAATTTTTTATATTGAATTTTATAATAATTTAATAAAAAAAAAGATAGTATGCCTTGAAGCAACAATTGTGTGATTTAAATATGTATAATAAATATCAATTTTTTGTAATACATTTTATAGTTCAAAATGTTTATTCTCATAATAATTCTATATATTGTGGCTAATGTGGCTAATGTCAATTTAATTAATTTTTCAAGGCCTCATTTTGAAAGTCATTACTATACTAGATAAATAAAGTTTTATTCATTTATGCTTAATGAATTTGAAATTTTATGCACTATGAGATGGTAGAATTTTCATTATGTGGTTTAATTTCTTTAAAACTTGATTCTTAAAATCTCACTTTATTCACTAAGAATGAAATTTGACATAAAACAATTTTTTATTTCAAAAGAATTCATAATATCTAGTTTTGGAGATCTATACTTTGTACAAATGGTTTAAATATTAACATCTTCAATTTGAGAGCAACAAGTTGTCTAAATATTATTACAAATCCTAAAACTAATTCCAATAAGTACTATAAAATATCAAAATTAGTCTAAATATATAATTAATTTTTATTAATTAATTTAGATTATTCTCTTTTTTTTTTTCAAAAGTAAAAATAATAATTTTAGAAGATTTTATTTATATTTGGCATGATAAATTGACTAAATTTACAATATAGTGGATTAACAAATTTAGTATATGCTACACTCTATCAACATTATCACATTTACTGTCGTGGCCCTAGTAACACCTTACAACTCCAAACAGACTTTAAGAGCCCTTCACAACTTTCAATGCTCACCTCACTTCAATTTCAATATCACTTAGGCCCAACTAACTAACATTGCACATGCCATGCACTCACAACATTACTTCTCATTTTCCAACCCACATTGCTAAGTCCTAGTCTTCGAGACTACTAGTACGCACTCCACTCGTGACACTTGACATGTCACTTGGTGATATGGGGCGGAACTTCCATTTTACTATGCTAGGACTCATAGTGGCACTACTTACCATGGCCCTAATTGCCCTAGGTTGTCACCCCATTTTATACTAGACTTGTTGTATATTTGCTATTCTCACACCAACACTAATCGAGACTCACAACTCGAGACACATGCCAAAGGCCTAGCAAGGAGTGGGACTCCAACCAACCAATGCCTTGGGACACCAACACAAGTGTCCCATGGAGCCTTGAAGTCGATGATGAAGTTGCATCGCCACCCATGAGTCACCAGGACTCACCAAAGCTCTAAGAGTGAGTGAGGAGGGAGACTGACCCCTCCTATAGTGCTTTCTATGGCATTCTGTAGACCCCCCCTTGTGGGTCAAAGAAACTTGCCAAACCCCCTTGGATTTTGGAAGACCACCCATTTCCAACCGAAATCTCCAAGTTCTAACTCTGTTTTGAACTCCTGAACTTTCAAACAGTGTAACTTTGCAGTCACATATCCAAATCCCACATGCGAGTCCATTTCAGATATCTAAGTAATAAGTAGATGCCTATGGACTGCTCACTTGTCTCATTTGGACAAGTTCTTACAAAGTTATGGCTCTCTAAAGATTCAGGTTCACGGGGAGTGACGTCATGCCTTCACCACGACCCTTCTCTTGGCCATAAATTCTGGCTCATGTCTTAGAACCTCGTAATGCTTGGCATTATAGCTTCCTTCCAATGATATGCTACATGCCATACATTGTTGAGAGATTCATTAGGAACCCTTCACACCTAGCCTTTGAATGTCCAGGTGCTATCGAGACACCCCCAACTTTGATTAGCCATAACTTCTAGCCTACTCGTCTAAATCATGCGTTTTTGGACGGTTAGAAGCGTCTTCTCAAGAGCTTTTCAAGCATGTATGACATGCTACTATACTCTTCTTATCTAGGGTGCTATTGCCCCCTGTTTGCTCGAGAGTCTCTCATTTTTCCCTTCTTAGACTAGTGCAAGGCTTGGGAAGTCCCCCTCAAGGTCCCCCTTATTCACTAAGGCACTTCGGGCACCCTAAAGAGATAGGGGCGAGACATTTACTACTCCCTCTATCCCAAAATGATCTTCTTAGAGAAAATGTTCTAGATTAAGGTTGAAAATAATATTTCTTAATTTTTTTGAGTTGTTAGTAGATTGTAATACACTCCTATTATCCTGAAAATTTTAGTTTTAAAGAAATTTTCAAAAAATAGTTATGGCTTTTTGAAAAGTGGGATTTGGGGGTGATTTTTTTCAAGCACTATTGGCTAATCATTTCTGAAATTTTCCACCTTGTGAGCATGTCCTCTTGCTGTCCCATGTTGTCCATTGTTGTTCCCATGTTGATACTGTCCATGCCATACTCTCATGGTGTGAGTGCCAAATTACCCACCCTCAGTAATTCGCAAACACAACCAAATTCTAGGTTTCAGCTAAGTGACTCCTACCTATGGGTGTCTAAGCGTGGTCCATTGTGCTTTCCAAGCAATAGATCTTTTTACTAAGTGCCTAAGTGACCTTAAATTTGCAAGATTCGCTTAAACTACTTCCAATGTTTTGGCTGATCGAATGGATGGCCTATTGTATGATATGGATGGAACCTATGCCACGGTAGAACTGACCTAAGAAAACTCTGTTTCATCGTGTTCCATTTCTAAAAACATAAAACTTGACCCTATTCGACCTTCCTAGCGAAAGTTATGGGTGGATGAAGTTTGGCTGCTACTCGTTTCCTCAAACTTCATCCATCGATTGCACCTGGCTCCTCAACTCAGAAAGATCTAAATTTTTTAGGGATGGGTCACAAGAATTGTTAATACCTAGATCTGGAGTTGGGCCTTGATCGGAGATTCCTTCAAAATTTTCATCCAAGCCTTACCTAAACTTCATCCGCTAATTTCTCCTAGCTTCTACTTTGGAATTAACTTTTCTTTTCGGCCCTAGACCCTAATTGGTAGCCTCCTCCTATAACCTGTTTGGTTCTGTGTCAAATTCGGAGTTTATCTATTCTTCATCCAACTTGACCCTAAACTTCATTTGGCGATAACTTTCTTAGTTTTGGCCCGATTAGGGCGTGCCTTAGGGTTTTGGAAAGCTACGGCCTCCTTCTTTAAGCTTATGTCCCTAAAAATGACCCGACCTACAGTTCTAAGGGTCTGACCTAGGGGTAGGCCTCGGCCCAAGCTACTAGCTTCTAATTGAGGACCTAGGGAAGTTTGGAAAGGTTTAATTCATACCTTGGAACTTGAGTCGTTGATCATGCCCACTGGAAGCTCTACCTCCTCCACCATGAACTCTCGTGCCATGAGACAACGAATCACCATTCTAATCGTAAGATAAATTGGTACAAGAGTTTAATTGTTGATTTTATCCTATTTCTTTTCTCTTCTCCCCTTTTCTTTCTTCCCACACTCTAAGATGGTCCAACTATCCTTGCTCCCATCTACTAAGCTAACCTTAAAAACATGTCATACCATCCTCCAAGGTTGAGCTACTTCTTACGTCCTACGTCTTACATCCTATACTTACGTCTCACATTTAATCTCACTGTAGTTACCTACTTCTAATCTAAGGGCTTAAGTAAGCCTTGAGGATTTCACCCTATTCTATCTACCTTCACCTTCTTCCTTCAAGTCGTCTTCCCTCTTGTTACACCTTCTCATTCTTCCGGCCTCCCGCCATCTCCACTCTTTCCTTCTTTGCTTGTTTTAACTACCTCGGCGAGGTTTCTGGGAGACGAGGCGTTGGACTTCTTGTCCCAAGGGCTATGTTAGAGTAACGGAGACCTTTGGTCGGTATCTTCTCTTCTTCCTTCACCTTTGGCTGGTTGTTTTTCTTTCTCTTCCCCTGCCCCCTTCACTACGATTGTTGGACCCTTGAACCCCTAGCTCTCGATATTGTAACCTGACCCCCCCAAACTTTGATGTTGGATCTTGACTTCCTAGCTCCCAATATTGTAACCCGACCCTCCCAGCATCCGACCTAACCCGTCGGCCCTCTCCTGGGTATTGGGGTTGGATTGAGGTGCTGACTAAACTAGGGTGTTGTTTGTGACCTTTCTTGGGGCAAATTTTGGTGCTACTTTCTAGGGGAAGTTTAGGTAGTCATGACTATGCTAGGAGGTGGTGTTTTTCAAGTCCAGGGGGAGGGAGGGAAGACCCCTTTCTTTTTCACGCTCTTGCTACCCTCTAATTCCTACTTTTGGGGATCTAAACCTTGGTTTGTTCCCAATGCGTTTTGGGAACTAAACTTTGTAGGAAGAGGGGCCACGTGGTCTCACGATTCTCCCGTGAGGTGGTTTTAATGCACTGCGAAGACTTTTTACCTCGGGGGGGTTCAAAGCTTCGCCATCGTTCCCTCTTTTAACACACCACTAGGACTCTCCTACCCCACTAGGGTTCAAAGCTTCGCCGTACGGGCATGACCCACTACCCTCACACCCTCGTGTCTCTCACCAAGGTATAATACTTCAAATTTAGAAATAACTAAAGGGAGAGTCTCTTGACACTCTGAAGACTAGCTATACGGGGTTAGTATCAGTAAAGACTTGAACTAAAGGCCCCCCAAAGCGGCATTGCCAGTTATAGGGGTGTGTGTGTGCTCTAGAGTAAGTGCAATGACAAGACAAAGAGGGTGGCCGAAAAACACCCACCAAAGTAAATGCACACAAGCTCTAGTAACAAGGTAAGGTAAACAAACTCAAGCTTGGAAGGGTTAGGACTACACACACCTAAGGTGCAAGGGACCTACAAAGACCTCATGAGCTAGGAAAACAACAACAATGGCCAAAAGTGCCCAAAAAACACCGTTGCAAGGTTTGTGGCTAAAATGCTACAATTCCAACATCAATTGGATCCAACGGACCCTATTACGCAAAAGGGGGTGGTGAAAGAGGAGAACGGGTGCCCTTTTATACTCTTTCCTGGATACTCACCTCTCCTCGTTCATCTAAGTTAACCTTATCTTCTTGGATTTTCATCCAAAACTCAAGGTTTTCATCCTATGTTGGCCCACTAAGCTAACTTTTGGAGATTAACTCCAAATCGCAAATGGATTGTGCCATTGACTTCAGAAGGCCATTTTTAGTCTCTCCCCTCTTCCCCTTTTCTATCTTCAAAATCACAACGAAACCTACCAACTTAACACCAAAACTTGGGAAAAATACCAACTTTTGGAGGTTGACTTTTCTAGCAAAAGTAACTAGCCTAGGCATCTAAGTAGGTATGGGGGAGTGAGAAAAGACCTATTTTGGGCCCCATTCCACTTTCATATGCTTTTGCTCTGCTGATCAAACTTGCCATGGACTTTAATTTCCATTAATTGTTGGGGAATGTTGTAGGTTCAGGTGCTTCTAACTATCGGAATGTCTTGAAACTTTTTGGGTCAGCTTATTAATATAAATGAAGCTATGCTAATTTTTAGTGGGATCTTACTACCACCTGGAGAATTTCTAGGAATTTCCCATCGTAGGTACTATAGTTGATTGTCCGGAAAGACATCTTCTGACTATTGAAAAATTCCGAAACTTTTTGTGAAACCTCCTATGAGATCCCATGACACATGTGTAGGCTCATATTTTTACTCTACACATCGGCCCAAGGGGGACAAATTCCACCCCCTTGTTTAATTATTGGTGGCTGGGGAATCTTTGCAAACCGACTTCGCCGTTGGTTTCCAGGCATGGGTTTAACCCCAAAACACCCTCCTTGGACCTTAGATTCCTCCATGGCCCCGCCTTGGTATTTTCGACATGTGCAAGTCAACAATTTGGGGTTCTGCTATTTTATCGATGGAATAGGGAAATTAGAACCTATCTTCAGGAACTGATTCCTATGCTTCACCAGGGTTCCCTTGACCAAATCTAGCCTAGAGATGTTTGTCCCATGTGGGGTTTTGAGCTTGATACGCCCATCACTCATTATTGACCAATTTGCCACAATTAGTTGGGTTCTAACTTATTTACAACTCAAGGCTGGACCAATCTAGCTACAACATACTCAAACTAGACCAAATACTATATTTGAATGTAACATTCCTATTTTGGTTCTACACTCTTTTTAGGTTTTTTCGTATAATAAAGTGCAATCAAAATGACAAAATACAAAAAAAAAAAAGAGTGAGCCCCTGGTAACGAATTGGGGACTCACATATGGCGGCCATTTGCGGAGGGTCATCTTCTTCCTCCTCCTTGTTTGCTTGGGAGAGTCATCACTTTGGAAGGGCCATTGCACATTGTATATGGAGTTTTTTGCAATGAAATTTGGAGAGCTTGTATATCTTATTTTTGTGTTTCCGAAAAGCTATCACTCACTAAGTTTGGAGTTAGTATGTGAAAGTTATGAGTTTGGGAGTGACACAAAAATTGAAGCTCTAAGCCCTTAGAAATCTTAATGTTCAGTTTCTCAGGATTGCTTGCAAATGACTTCTTCCTAGTTTTTATACTTTTGAGGTGCTAAGCAATGTGTGGTTTGAAAGTTACCATTGGACAATTGCAAACGGACAGAGTGGACGGGGCGGACACGTTGTCTTCTTTAAAATCAATTTTGTAATTCAGGGTGGCTAGGGTGTATGGATTATTGGATTAACATTTATCAAAGGATTACAAAACAAGTACAAAGTGGTACAAGAAAATACTCATTTAAATTTTGAAGGAACAACAAACTAGAAATTGAATTAAACATGTATCCTTGAATTCAACATAGTCAAGTGAAATTATAATAATGAAGCAAACATATATATATATAAAATGAATTGAAATAAAAATATTTTTTCCTTGCATACATATATATGCATTACAAGTACGTCTCCACATATACGGTGGACGATGTCCTAGTCGTGAAAACTTCTAAACCACACAATGCAAAATTATATTTTCAATGCGACAAATATAACTATATAAGTCTATGCTATAAAATTCAACATTTCCCTCTTAGTTTTGGCCACCATTATTTCCTCTGTGTCACGAGATGTCCCCTCCTTCTCCATGAGTCTTCTACCTGTTCGACGAGGGTGCGAGTGAGGACTATGTCTACCACTTGTCCCTCCAAGGCTAGCTTCTACCTCCATGTCAACCCTCTCAAATTGACGTTTCGTTTCCAGAGAGTGGTCATCCTCGTCTTCAATCTTTCATTTACTCTTCTTCTTTGGAGTTATGTCCACTTCATGGGCCTTCAAAGCCATCACAGCACGATCCACATCATCCATGAGTTTGTTTATCATTACATCCTTAGATTTCACATGGAGCCAAAAGGGGTCATTTCCCTCCCCTAAATACGACCTCCACTTCATTATAACCTCATTCATCCTTGTGTCAAATGCCTTGGCAATGTCTTCCATTTTATTCTCTGTCATTGAGTTGCTGTATAGGTCCACCACAGAACGAACTTTTGTTGTTTCTTCCAATTTTGATAAAATGAGGGTCTGCCCTATCAATTCTGTATAGTATACCTCCAATTGCTTAATGACCGTAGGATTTCGCTCCACCTCCACCAAGAGGTCATTTGGACCCTGCTTCATCCATTTTTTTTCGGAAATTTAGAAGAATTTCTGGTGTTGTGAGCTCCAATGCCCTCCCATGCTGCAACAAAACAATTCTTGAGACTCGCTATTAGGAATCCCAAAGGCACGCAACTCCACCTCCACATCTCGCATCATCCAGAAGAACTTATTTTTAGGGGTGGTAGGGCCATTGGATATCTCATGAAATTGTTCTTCAGCATCCCACTTCATTGGTTTTACCCAATGCAAGTAGTTTTGGAATTTGTACGGTCCTTGGTCAAGTGGCAGGGTCCACCAATTGTATTTGTGTCCCGATGACATACGATGCAAAATCCCTAGCATTTCGTACAACCTTGCACTAAGAGGAATGCGACATTCCAGACAACGACATTGAAATTCCGCCGATCTTTGAATGCAAAAGATATGGAAAGTGTGGCAACACTAACCCAATGCTATAGCTCCTTCGGGCCCAAAATGACCTTTCAAGATGGGAGTATTTGGAAAACTACCCGGCACAAGCTGTTTGTGGTGTTGATGGAAGTGAGCTGACAATGTACTATAAAGGACCCATCCTTCTTCCGGTTCCAAGGCCCAATTGATGTTCTGTGTATCATTCATATCATAGGTCTTGTTGTGGTTTAAGCGCTCATACATTCTATCCATGTTCCCCCAAACCGTAAGTTTTAAATCAGGGTCCTTTCTTTCGTCCTCTAACTTCTCCGTCAAATGCAAATGAGAACTCCTCACGTTCTCGTATGTTGTGTTCGATTCGAGTGCATACCTCAAGAGCCCTTTCATGAGTCAAGATGATATAGAGGACTATTCTTGTAGTTGCCTCATCCACATCACCCAATGTAAGTTTGCCTTTTCCATTGGAAGGATTTTGCTTAGTAACCCTACTTATTCCATTCGTTACATTGTGGACTCAGCCTCATTCTTTGCTCAAATTGCCAAATCCAATTGATGCTTTTAGTCTTCAACTTCATTGTCTTCTATTTTTGTATAAGCATCTTGAATAGAGGGAAAGCCTAAAAGTTTAGGGCTCTCAATAGGTTGTGGGAGTTCAACTATCGCATCCACGGCTTTGCCCTTCTAAAGAAGAAGAGAGAGTTCATTGCTCTCTTGAGTTGGTTGACTTACCTGCGATAAACTTGCTCTATCGTTCCATTGTTCGGCTGCCTTCTTGTTCTCCAATATCAAAAATGTTTTGCAAAGCCATTCTAACATCTCCTCAAATGTCTTCAAGTCCAATGCCAATTTCTCATTCGTGGCCCTTATATCTTCATTCGTAAGCTTCAAAGTCTTGTTTTCTTCCTGGAACCTCTTACGGTCACTATTCAATTTCCTCTAGTAGACACAATTGGACATCATCTTTTGTTGCTTCTCCAATATCTCATATTTTGCCTTGAGGTCATCATGGTCTTCCTTAAAGTAACGCACCTCCCTCAATTCTTGATTCTCTTGTTCAAGAAAAACAATATGCTGAAGCTCTTTCACTTTCTTGTCCTATAGTTTGTTCGCAAATTCGACAAACTTCCTAAAAGCCAAAGCACCATGTAAAATGGATGGTGTCATTTTGGAAAATGTATCCGTTATTTCTTTGAGGGTAGGCATCAATACAACCACAACTCTAGTTGTACATGATAGAGAATAAGCCGTTCCGAACATCTTGCCAAATCCCATTGTTGCCTGCCTAAAGTAGAATTGTGCTCTTCATTACTCGTGCCACCTTCATTTCCATTGTTAGTTGCACCTTGCTCAATTTCAAATTGGTTCCATCGGAGAGTACCTTGCAACAAGTTCTCCAACTCTTCCAATAGAGGCATCTTCTGCAATGACTCTAAATTCTTTGAACCCAACAACGCTAGCAATGGATGGTCTTCCAAATTCGGCATCTCTTCGTTGTTGTGGACAACAACCTAGTTCTCCGAGTCCATCCCTACACCTGTCAGTTCACTAGGGTGTTCTTCATTCATGTTTGGTAACGTTGACACTTCATTTGTTGAGTTATGAATTGGGCTTGGTCTTCTCGTCGAGTGAACGGCTGAAGGAATATTGAACATGATGTCTTTGGCACTACTATCTAAAAACCTATCAAGACAAATGTGTGCCCTAGCAATTTCTTCTCTAGAAACCTCTTCCTTCTACTTTCGTGGCTTCAACATCAACCCATGTTCCGTGGGACAAGGTGGCTTTTTCGGAGTGCTCTCCACCCGCACACCTTTTGTCACGATCGGTGTAGGATTCAAATCTTTTGATGGAGTCCTAAACCCCTCTCCCTACACACCTACTCAAGAAGAAGTGTTCCCTCCTTGGTATTACATGAAGCACCTAACTCTACTGCCTTCTTTTTTCCATGCACAACTTCTGCACTACGCATGTTGGATTGAAGAGGGATGTGAATGTGGTCTGCCACATTCTTTGACACAACATTTGTTTCATATGCTCTAGAGAATTGTGCCTTTGGATTGAACATATCAGGAATGTCTTTTTGATGTTGACCAATTGCAAGTGGAACTAACACTACCATAGGGTACGTCCTCCAATCCACCTTGCAAGCCAAAATCTGTTCAACATAAACCATGCTTGCCAAGTTGTAGTTAATTTTGCCCTTGTTCATAGCCTTATTTGGAAAAAGGGTTTGCCACACCTCCATCGAGTGATGGACAAAATGATCATTGAGACAATTTGTCGATTTAAAACAATATTCATGAATGTGAAGAGTGTAACAATCTCGAGGCCACAACTTCCCAATATAATACATTTTCACATATTTTCTGCACAATTTGAAGGTCCAGTACTCCACGTCCTCCGTCTCCCAATCGGTCTCCGCCTTGATGTTGACGTCATCCAAAATGTCAAAACACAATTGTTGTCCCACCCCCTTTTATTTAGATCTTTTTCTACTTTCAAATACAACACCATCCGCACCTGTCATGACTGCTTGATCATTGAACGTCCCCTTGGAACTTGAAGTTTTCTTTTTCCAACATCACACCCCTTCACTAGTTCTTCAAAAATAAAAAATGAATACCATGTTCACGTGTCCGTATGTAACCAAGGTAGTAAATCCAATGTGTAATGAAAGATATTTGACCCCCACTCTCTACCATGTAGGAGCAACCAGTGCATGAAGCAATAGTAGTACATCCAATGTGGCAATGATGCCCAAATGGGAGAGTGAAAGTGAGGAGAAAGTCCTTGGCTGTCTGCCAATATACCCATCCGCTCAGAAACCTAGAACAAGTCTGGGATTGGACCTGTCCTGGACCAAGCGGACATGGCCTGAGCTAGCGGATTGCCAAGCGAACGATAGACCAGCGATCCTTCCCATCAAATTTTTCAAATTCGGAGGACTTTGGAGGCCATGAGGCTTGGGATTCTCTGAAATACATATTTCCAACTAGTCAGATTCTCCTTAATACCCTACAATTACAAAATTTCAATATCCAATGTTTTTGCCTTTAATCAAGCAATTTAGAAATATAAATAGAGAAGTTATTACAAGAATTCAAGTATGCATTGAGAGAGCTTGAAGTTTACTAGTTTAGGGTGAAACTCTAAACCCTAAACCCTAAACCCTATTAACCCTTGAACCCTTACCTACTCCATTTTAGCAAATGACATCATTATTAGAAGATTGCAAATTTGGGTTCAAAATGGAAAATTATTTGATTTATTTTGTATAAAGTATAAACTAGACATGTTGGACAACGGAGATTGCAAAGGTTATAAAATCAGAAAAGCCACAATATCATTGATGAATGATGAAGTAAAAGATTATAAGGTTTAAGGGTGAGATTGATTTAAGTATTCTGAATTCTTAAAGTTCCATTGTTTCGTCATTTAGCAAAATGGATTTCAACCATGTTTTAATGAATTTATTGTTTGATAGGATTTGATTAAAGTTCCTTTTAAATCCTAAATGCCCAAAGTACAAAATTCAAGTGTTCCAAAAACTTTGAAGTTAAATAAAATCGAACCAAAATACCAAATTGCTATTATTATTAGTTTTTATTTTAATTATTTGTGAAAAATTGTTTTTGAAGTCTTGTTTTAGGATCAACAAGGTGAACAAGCCAATCTTATTATCTTAAAAATGAATGATTATGTTTTTTCTATTGAAGACTTTCTGCAAGGATGCCCAATGCAATCTTCACTTCCTATAGTGTTGAGGGCTCTTGGAAATCAACTTCAAATACACTAGATCTAAGGTCTTTCAAGAAAAATCACTTTAGAAATTCATTTAAAAAAACCAAAGATGAGATTTTGATTTTTCAGATTTTTGAAAAGACATAAGTTCATTGGGTTTGTGCATGCTAACTTGCTAAGCCCTATAAGTCTTTTAGTGACAAACCTTTGAGAATTTACATGCAAATAGAGAAATGAAAAAATTTCATATTTTTTACACCCTCATGATCAAACATTAAAATCTTTCATTCTGAAAGTGATATTTTTATGGGTTTTTTTCCTATGTGATCTCTAATATGTCTAGTTTGAATTTGTACTATTACAATTCAAATGAAATTGGTATAATTTATTAAAATGTTGATTTTGTGTTCAATTTAGAGCAAATTTCAAGAAGCTCCACATAAGCCTTGGGCATGTAGGGGTTAACATAGAATGATAGATAAACACATCACCTTTCCTAGAAATCTAGAAATCTAAAATGTTATTGTTCTTTCAATCCTTATAAATGAGAGAAAGTTATAACACATTGACCCAACTATACAACATCTGAAGAAGACTTGGTTTTTAACTTTTAGTTTGGTATTCACAAAAAAAATCCTCAAAGGACCTTAGATTTGAACCAAAAGATTTCAAAAAAGATGTATTTTTACGTACATAAAATGCTTTAAATCATTCCATCTTAGATTTGTTCTGTAAAACTTAGAAAGAACCTTAATTTCTAAGAGATTAGAGCATGTTCTAAATTAAATAATTCATAGAATTCATTAGTTAACCCCTAAAGGACCAAGGCCATTTTTTTGTGAAAAAACACTCAAAACTGTCATTTTTGTTGCATTCATGCTAGAGAACTAAAAAAATATTTTTTTTAGAATCTAACGGTAGGATCTTGTACTTTACTTGTCTCAAACCAAGTGGTAAAAATTTCAAGGTTTAGGGCTATGCAAATCGAAATATAGTAGCATTCAAAGTTATTTTTTCAAAGAGATGCTCGTATTGCCCGGAAAACAAGATTGTTCATAACTTTCACATCACCAATGTACATGGAATGAATCAAAGCTTGACATGTAGACAAGAATATAATTTCTAAGAGCAAAAAATTTAAAAAAAGGTAATTTCAAATTTTTGTGAATTTATTTTTCTACCTGGTGACGTGAAAATTATGTTTAAGATGGCATCACCTTTGCTCCTGGTCATCGATTGAAATAAAAATTATATTCCCACAAAGGCACGAACCTAATCGTTTTTTCTATCTTACAAGAAAGTTTTAAAAAGTTTCAGTAAAAATTAAGGTCCTAGGAAGTAGGAACTTGCTCGAAATCCATTTTGTCCCCCGACGGGACAATGGTCCTTTAGGGTAAACTCCATTTTAGAATGAATGATTTTCTGTCCTCATGTTCCCCAAAGAGAGTACACTCATTGGCATAACAATCTCATAGTTCATAGTAACGTTTGTTAATTAGTTAGAATGTCCTAGAATCTTTAACCTACATGTAGTGAACAAATTTTCTAAGAGTGAAACTTTGAGAGTCTTTGTTGATTTATTTAATTCACACTTTGAACTCGATGTTTGATCATGCATTCATGTAGAGTTAGTAATTCTAAGCCCTTCATTAAAAAAATAATAAATTTCAAGCCCTCCATTATAATAAATAAAAATTGAAGTGAAAGGGGCTCAAAGTCTGTGTAATTAATAAATATAATAGTGAAATATGCAAAAATGAAAAACCATGTTTCGTTCACTTTACACATCATAATGTTGCAATGTACATTGTCGAAGGCTTTAAAGATTCTTCCACACATTGTCATTTTCAGATTGTCTTGGTACTATAATATAAGATGCAAATAGTTAAACATTCCCTTGCCCCTAAATTTAAAAAATAATTCTTTGGCTCTTCACTATTATTATTTATCAATGCTATGTAACTAATGTAAGTGTCGATTTTGAGTGGTTTCTTATGAAACAATGGGTCATGAACTAAAGGGGTTATGTGTTGCAAATAGAGTCGTACTTCGTTTTTGGTGTTACGGACGTTTATGTTTGTTGAAAAAAATGATTTACAACGAAGATGCACTTTAGATTTTCAATGGGATTTGTAAAGTATAATTTGGATCCGTCAAGTCTCTTTTGAATTGGCTTTCCATCTTTCATTCCGTAGTTTGACTGTTTGAATTTTGAAGATTCACTAACTATGCATTAAAAGTGGAAGCCCCATCCACCCATCGGCCCGTTCACCGAGTGGACGGACCTCCTGTCCACTCCAATCGTTTGGACCATGCGATGTGATAGGCCAAGGCATTATGGCCGCTAGATCTTCCTGTCCACCGTCCGCCCATCCGATTCAGACGGCGATGTCAGCCTGGGCGAACAGTATAAATGGAGGCGCGGATGAGACAATCCGCACAGTTGTTTACCTTCCGGAGTGGGTTGATCTAGCACCAATTGGTATTTGCGCATCCCTTTTGATTTGGAGTGTGATCAATTGTGAATGAATTAACTAAATTTACTCATAATTTTTTCATCACCTTCTAAATTTTGAAATTTATAAACTTCTCATTTGTACTTTGGATTAAGAGACCACAAGATGGGTTACCATGCCTTCTAAAGGAATTCCCAATCCTTTCAAAAAGAATACAAAGGAGAAATCTTAAGACACAGATTGGAATATTGTTCTCGATGAATTCAAGGTAGCTGAAGAGGGTTGGCAATATGAGCCCAAAAAAGTATGGTCTTGCACAATGTACAAGCATTATGTGAAAATGTCACACATTGCAAAATTGTGGCCAACGGATAACATGGAGGCATTAGAGCAACAAGTGAGACGTTGGGAAGGCCCCATGAATACCTGCAAGAGTGTACATTTTGTACAAAGGTACAAGGAGATTTGGGCAACTTGCAATTTAGGTGCTTCTAAACCAAATATCATGAACTATTCCACCATGGCCATGGTTTGGGCATAGATTGTACTCCAAAGAGATGTTGACTGGTGAACAGTTATAGGGAAGGACAAAAAGTCCAAAATGACTTGTGATAAGGTGGAGATAGATACCAATTGGGTTGGCCCAAGTGATTGCCTACCGGCCTGGTCTAATCGTGGTCAATTTGGGTTTCTACCAGAACGAATGCCAGATGCAAAGGATGATGATGATGATGATGATGATGAAGAAGACTTGCCACCTCCACCTCCCCTTCCAGAGAGGCAAGAACATCGAGATGAACGCGAAGACATCGACTTCCACAATCAAATGCGAGAGGCAATGAGAACTAGTGTAGTGGATCAAAAGGTCAACCACGTCAACAATTGTCACCACCCCATCATGATCGTGATGCATGTCGCCCGCAATATGGAGGAGGAAGTTCACAATTTAGCAATGACCCCCGCAATGACTTTCGAATTGTAGGAGGCCATGGAAGCACAAGGTACACGGACTATAATGGTTCTCAATATGACAGCTCGTAGTATTATCCATGGACTAGGGGGCAAGATTCATATGGGCCTCTTGGAATCTCGTACTACAGTGGTTCAAGTCAATGGGGGACCAAAGGGTTAGAGGAGAATGCACCACCTCCTCTTCCACCATTTGGAGGTCCATACTATGGAAATTATGGACAAGGAGGAGGGTCACATGAGAATGCACCACTTCCTCCTCCAACATTTGGAGGTCCATACTTTGGAAATTATGGACAAGGAGGAGGGTCAAGTGGATTTGGGCCATATGGTGGCTCCAATTCCACGCCTCACGATTAGAACGATGATAGTAGTTCTGATTCAGAATAAAATAGAGTGTAGTTTGGTTATTTTGGTAGAACAATATAAGATGTTTTTTGATGTAGAGGTAGGTTACAAATTTTCTAATATTATTGAAGTGTAAACAATGACAATCATAGGACCATGATGTCACTATCTAATGATGTCATTGTCCACAAATACAAATCTTGCATGCATGTTAGATTTTGAAATGTGTAGTTTTCTCATTCAGAGGTGAATGCTCAAATGGATCTCAGAAATTCATGATAAATGGATTAAATGCAAGTAAGTAGATGAACTTTTCATCTTTTTCACTTAACTACATTACAAGAAGTCCATGAAGAACCACAACTTTGTCAATTTATAAAGTAATTGAATGATGTGATAAGGACATTGAAATTTTGTAGAGTATAATTGTAGAGGCGATACCATAGAAGTATCCAATTTATTTTCTAAATGATAAGGCTTTAACCCCTAATTGCCCAATTGACCATATATGGTCGATCTAAAATTTCAGGCCCATTTTTGTGTAGGTAGTGAAATTCCTATGATTGGTTTAAAAATTTTTTTGGATAGTTTTGAGGGATAATTATGGAAAACTTTCATTTTTCATTGAGAAAACTACATATTCGATTATTGAGAGGTCTTCAAAGCCATATGTGTACTAAAAGTGGAATGTAAAGCTTGCTAATTTTACTTCATTTCCTAGCTTTATGCAAAGCTTGGCAATTTCATTTGATTTGAAATCTACGAAATTTTACTTATCCATTTGCTTTGCAAATGATCCCAATGAAAAGTTTAAAGTCTTTTCATGATTTTCACCATTGAAAATTTCAACATGCAAGTGTTTATTTGAAGCTATTTGCAATTTCTACTTATAAACAAAAATTACATTTTAACAATTGCAAGGTGGATTGTGTTATGAGTTTTATTTTTTTCATGTGAAATTAAGTTTTTGGGGAGTGCATTTTAGTGTGCTAACACTCTTTGAAGTTGGTCATGTTACCTCCAATCCCAAAAAACATATTTATGCAAATTTTTGAAACATAGTGTACAAAGACAACATACTAAAAATAGGAAATGTATATTTCTCCTTGTATAATCTCACAACTTCTAGGAGATTTTGCACTCAAAAATGGTGTTCATATTAATAAACAAGATCTATTAACATTTGTACAGTATTACAGTTAGATTTGGGAAAAAACATAATTTGCTTCATTGAGGATAATTACGAGTGAATGTTTTTTTTCATAGTCAAGACACACTTGGAAAGGCTTAGGCATTTAAAGGTCAACTTCTTTAAATATGGAAAAGAAAATGTTGAGTATGAAGTGCACAAAATTCTAAGCAAAATGATCGCAATGTGTTAAGGTGACCGTCCGATCAGATGGCCCCAATGGGTCGGTGGGCTAGCCATCTGATTGAACGGGCTCCGTCCGCTCGATGACGTGGACAAGAGGAGGTCGTCTGCCCATACAAAAGGGGCGGACGGGCCGTCCGCCCTTCACTTTTGCCATCCCCCTTGCTTGTAAGTGAGAGTGGAGAGCTTGGTGGCTTGCCCTCCATTGGCTCCTCTCTTCGGGAGGGTGAGAGCCTAATTTTGGAGGTAACTATTATCATTTTCTTCTAAAAATTGTGACTTTAATTACATTATCAGTTGTTCACAATGCCAAGGGTCAAGAAGGCTACGAAGGGAAAACAAGTGGAGCCTTCTAGTGAATACACTAGGGGCAATCCTTCGGAGAGTTGCAAGGCATTCTTGATGAAATGCATTGTGGCGTTTTACAAAACAGAGACTACAATGTCCCTTGACACTAAATATGTGCGATATCAAGAGGATTGCATTGATAAATTCAAGACGGACATGAAGTAGAGGATGTTGGATGCCTTGAACGTGCCACAATGGCATGATGAAACGGAAAAAAAGAATTTTCTTCAATTCTTGGAGAAAAGGGCACATGATGCATTATGGAATGTCAAAGTTATGATGGAGAAGTGGGGGAAGGAGCACCGTGCAAATGATGAAGCTTTTGAGCATGTCATTATGAAAGTGGACATGTTTACAAAGAGGTGCAAACCATTTGGTAGGGGTCGGAATAGAATAGGGTTAGTGAGTTGGTGGAATAGCATGGATGGAATTGCACAAGTACAAAATACACGTCACCTTCTAGTAGCACTTCCGGAAACAACCATGGTCATTGCCTAAGATAACAGAGTCATGTGGGGTGGCTATACAACAATTCGGAAGGTCCAAATTAAAGGATGCGCTCAAATTCATCCATCAATCCCATGGGAGTTTGCAACGAAAATGTCTCTTCAGGAAGGTCAACGTCCAGAACTTGCCAAGTTGGAACACAATACTGAGTCCGTGGTTGTGATGATTATGCACGATGGAGGAATACGCTTCTTTGCAATCCACGCAAGAAAGAATGAAGGGTACTCATTTTGGTGGAACGGCAGTACTTTGCATGAAATGTTGAGAATAGATAACGATTATCTAGACAACATATCCATTCGATTGTTATATAACCCCTATATAACAAAAGAAGAAAACCTTGTTGCTGGACGTCTCAAGTGATGGAGAGACAAATGTACGGAGCTTGCTTGGACATTGTTGAATATCATGAGTGCAGTGCACGATGTTGGACATCTACACAATGACATTTCTCCAGACAACATTATGTTTCATTTTCCTGAAGATGAGTCATGAGTTTACTTAGGAGTTTGTGATTGGGAGATGACTACTACTATTACTAACCCAAAGAAGTCGTTGTATACATTCACTTCAACAGAGGAGCGGGACAAAGCTTTGCAGAGGAGGTGGTGGATGGATCCCAACATTACATATTTGCACAAAGAGATGCAGATGTGGAAAATATATCAAGCTTTTCCAAGAAATCTGAAGAGTTTTATGTTGGTCAACTAGTGCAAAAGATCAACAAGGAATGCATGTCTGAGGCGTACCACAAGTTGCAACTCGAATCCAATGGTTCACATGTGAAGTACGCCCAGAAAGATTTTGTATTTGTATTTCAAAGGTACTTGAAGCAAATTTTGAAGGGCGAGAGTACTTTGGCGCAAATCATCTTGAAATATACTTCTTCATTCAATTAGTCAATACTAGATGAACACTTCCGCAATTCATATTGAACTTCAATAGTGTGTCCATGTCATATATAACTCATGTTTTTGTATTTTTTGTAGAGGCAAAGTAGTACGTATGCGGATTATATAGTTACATAGCATGTATGCATCACTTTCATCATGAATGAATGCCAATGTTATTTGAATTGGACGTCTGCTTGTAAATTGATGAGCATGTTGTGAACTTCAAATTGGTAATGATTTTGGAATTGTTAGAATCCTCCACATTGTTTGGCAATATTGGCTTTCATGAAAAGCACTAAATCATGACATTATGAGAAGTGCAATTCTTTGAGTTGATGGTTGTTGGATTGACAAGTTTTTGTTTTAAATTGTATGGTTTGTCAATTGATCATGTATGGTTGAAGATATTGAAGAAGGCAATGTAAATGGAACCCTTAAGCTTTTGTAAGTTTATCACTTCAATAGTTGAATTCAAATTAGCCTTTGAAGAACTATGGTCCCCTCAGTGTTAAAATGAGCTTTGGGGAATTGGGGCAGTTTTCATGACCTCAATTAAGTCCATTTTTTGTTACAATTTGTGGAAGTTGTGCTTCAAATGGAATTATGAAATTTTAGGTAGGCATATAGCCATGTACTAGATGAATTTTCATTTTTCATTTTTTATCGTAAATTTTTAATAATTTTGTGAAGATAGAAAAATTCATAAGCTTTGTGGGAATATAATCTTTTCCACTAAATCACTAATCCACTATCAATGCCTTGAACCCAAAGTTATGACTAAAGTGGCCAAGAAGCTCCAAATAGAGGACAAAAGGAGGAAAAACAAATTTGAAAATCTCTGAGATGGGAAAATACAATCTTTTTTTGTAGAGAATATAATTTTGTCAATTTGAAAAGCTTTAATTCATTTAATTTAGACTGCTTATGAGGAAGTTATATGCATTTTGAGGACTTATAGCATCTTCATGAAAGATTATTTTTTTAATTTTTTAATTTTTTTTGTAGACCCTCAAGTCAAATAGTCAATTCTCTTCTTTAACCCTAAAATGCCCAAGGGACCAAATTATGGTGTTTCAAAAACTTTGAAGTTCAATAAAACATTAAAAACCAACCAAATTGCTATTATTATTAGTTTATATTTTTGGAGAAATTTTTTTGAAGTCTAGTTTTAGGATCAAAAGGTTGATCTTAAAAATAAAGGATTATGATTTTTCTATTGAAGATTTTGTACAAAGATGCCCATTGCAATCTTGACTTCCTTTAGTGTTGAAGGCTCTTGGAAATGAGCCTCAAATACACTTGATCTTGGAGGCAAAAACAGTAAATCACATTAGAAATTCATTTACAAAAATTATAGAGTAGATTTTTAAAAATTGTAAATTGATTGGGGTAATGCATGCTAGGCCCTATAACCTCATATTTTTTTAGTGACCAACTTTTTAGAGTTCACACACAAAAAGTGAATTGAAATTTTTTCATAGTTTTTATAACTTCATGATCAAAGATTATAATCTTTCAATCTCTAAGTGATATTATTATGTTTTCTTTTCCTATGTGATCTCTAACAAGTCTAGTTAGAATTTGTATGGGGGTGATTGCAAGAAACACTTCACGTTTTGGGCTCAAAAACCCGATTTTTGGCCATAGGATTGGCAGTACTACGGACTACTATCAATTTCGAGTGTCAGACTATGCCTACGAATCTCAACCATCGATTTTGGGTACCTACAGATCTTAACCATTGATTCAATACTATATAGTACCATGTAGTACTATAGACTACTATGTAATATTGTAGAAGCCACTAGCAACAGAAAATAGCAAAAAAAGGGTCTATGGACCTTTTCATTTTTAGTAATTCAAAAAAAATTCAAAAAAATTCAAAAAACTTCCTAGAAAAAAGCCATTTTTGTAGACAAGGCTATTCTCACATTGCACCAAAAAATCTTCAAAATTTTTTTTTCTACCCCCAAAATGTGCGCGAACAATAGTCACTTTGGCCTCATCTAGATACCTCATGCAAAGTTTTTTTGCAAAAAACTCTTTGTCTCTCATTAGAACACAAGTACAACTCCAACTTCTCCAATTTGTGGCTTCTAATTCGCATTTTTGGGTACAACTTTGGTTCAAAAATCCCCAAAATGGCCAAGGTAGACACCCAATTGGAGGCACTTTAAAAATAGTAAATTAATTTTAAAAAAACCCCAAAAGATAAAAAAATGTGTGAAACTTTTATGTGTACCTTCATTCCAAATTTCAAGGCAAATGGACTTATGATGCAAAAGTTATGACCAAAAAACCACATGTCCAAAGGCAAGGGGACAAAAAATAGAACAAGTGTTTCTTGCAATCACCCACAGTTACAATTCAACCGAAATTGGTACAACTTATGAAAATGTTGACTTCTTGAGTTCTTGTTCAATTTAGATGGAATTTCAGCCCGTCGGCCCCGTCGGCCCATCTAGTGGACGGTGTGCGACTTTGAAGTTCTATGTCCCTGGACGTCTGGGAAGCGGCGGACACAAACGCTAGACATCCGAATGTCCAGATGTCCAGGCGTTTGTGCAACCTTGTGTGGGACTTCTCAAGGAGTCCTACAATGGTCATGCAAGCTTATATTCTTACTTTAAGGCCATATTCATTATATTGAAACCTTTAGTAGTCTCAATTTTATCCTCGACTCGAGGATAAACCGTTTTATCTCTTTACTGGTATTTTTTTATAAAAAGGTAACAACACCAACTTTTAGAATTTCATTATAGGATCACTATTTGAGCATTATTTATTTTTGGTTTCAATTCCTAATTTTTTAAATGAATTTTCCAATAACTAGCATTCTGTCTCAAAATCTGCGAAAAGTCTCAATATAACGAATATGGCCTTCTTTGCACATGTGGGGATGGGAAGGATAAATCCTACCCTCTGCTAATTACGTGGGAATAGGGAATCATTCACATACCAGGGAATCTTAGCGAAGGGATTTCGCTTCCCGTCCCCAAGTACACTCCAAATCTCAATTCTATACTTGAGACTTGTGGATTCCTCCACAAGCCAATCTTGGTATCTTAACTCCTGCAATGCTAACAATTGGGCTCTATGGTTTCAATAGTGGGATGGAGAAACAGGACCTACTTAGGGATCTCACGGGGTTCCTCTTAGCACAATTCTTAGTTGGCTGGGGCTACTACTTAGTAGGTTCGGTATAGTAGAGCAACTACATTCAAATCTACTAACTTCCACTATTTGTGGTTCTAACCTATGTATATGTAGGCATCTAAGGGGCAACTGGATCTAAAACCCTAAAAGCAACTAAATACCTAATTTGGCATGTTACAACCTATTTTGGCCTTAGGCTCTTTCTTGGACTTTTTGCACCTAATTACCCTTTAATCTACGCAAAGAGGGAAAAGAAAAACTATGAGTTCCAAGTGACGAATTGGGAGCTCTCACCGTGCCACCAATTTCTGAGAATTTATGGTTCTAGTGGTGTTTGCTCTTCATGATTTGGATGCCAAGACACCATGCATGGGCAAGGTGTTTCACATTATGAAGAATTTAGAGAAGCATGTCTTCTCTTTATAAAAGAAGCCTTTTGGTTTGTCCTCGGACCTAGCCATTCCTTTGGAGAAATCATTTTGCAAGCAACGCAAAATGGTAGAAACAGATCTACATTATGCGGGAGTTCTTTTGAACCCCTACCTTCTTCACAATAAAGAACTAGCCAACGATCAACATGCAATAGATGCATGCAAATGTATTATCCAAAGAATATGTAATCTAGGAACTTACGCACACATAGTGAAGGAGTTTGTAGCATTTTGACATCGGGACCCTCTATTCCATGACATGTTAGATCCAACCAAGCAAATATTGTTGGCACATGCTTAGTGGAATTTTGAGGGTGCATGTGGTAAGCTAATTGCTCCAATTGCAAAGGGGATTTTGGCCCAACCAGTATCATCATTGTCATGTGAGCGAAATTGGAATAGCTACTCTTTTGTTCACAACAAATCTCGAAACAAGTTGAAGCTAAAGAGAGCAATAAATTTGGTGTATGTATACACCAATTCCAAAGTCATAGCCGCATCCAAGGAAAAGGATGAAAAGAAGTGGTACCAAGAGAACGTGGAGTCCGAGGATTCGGAGGGGCCTATCTTGGAAGATGAAGATGGTGAGTCCGTATCTAATGATAGAAATGCCATGAACTATGATATGCACAATTTAGATGAAGAAATGTTTGAGAGCCCTCATCGGAACAATGAAGACTTCGGAGTCAATGATGACGACATGTATGAGTTTCGATTAGATGAGGACGATTGTGGGCTTGACAAAGATGTACCTTTAATAGCCAAATTTGTGGATGGAACGAGGTTTATGAGTAGCCAAAATCTTTTAGCAAACATAGAAGATATGTATATAAAGAGAATGGCGACCAATAGGGCAACGATTGCGAATGATGGGAATCTCGAAAAAGATGAAGCGATTCCAATTTCCGATGCTCCATCCACATAGTGGCGATAGAAGAAAATGACCAACACAATGACAAGGGAGGATGTGAGGTGAATGTCTAGATGAATGTGCACAATGCAAATGTTGTGTCAATAGTGGTATCGGCAAGCAAGAAATGTGTGGAAGCAAACATTGGAAATGCCAAACCACACAAAGTACAAGACAATGTTGAGGCATGTTTGATGGGGTCGGGTAGGCCCATTTTTGTTAGCAATGGTGTTGGCAAAAAGAACCTTAGGGAATATTTTCAAGAACCACCATGTAGTGTTCCTCCATGTGCACTATTCAAAACCGGTGGCACAACATTGGATGGTTCAAGGAAATCATGGCTTGGAAAAGGACATTTGTCTCCTTTAAGAGAGATGAGTTCGGGAGGCAATCTAAGTTGAACCATTTTATCATGTACCGATGATGATAAGGATGAGACATTGGCTTCAATGTTTGTAAAACATCAGGCCATCTACCATGACATTCCATGAAATCATCACGCTAGATAATGCAATCTTTGAATGCAATGTAGTTAGTGATTCAAGGAGCGCCGAAAGGAAGGATATTAAAGGCTGAAGAGTCCATCAAAGCCTATAAAAAAAGAAGAATGCAACCCTTTGCTACTTCCCCAACCAATAGACCAAATGTGGATAGAACTCCACTTGATACATGTCAACTTTCTTCAAAGAAGAAAATGAAAAAAGGCATTGGTAAGTGCATATTAAGAGCCAAAGGGAAAAGAAGATAGGTACATCAATGAGATCATTGACATGTACACAAGTACAAAAAGGAGTAAAACTTGTACAATCTTCATCAGACGATATGGAAGACACATTTGGCAATGAAGACAACAGATGGAGAACTAGATGTGACAGTAGCAGGGCTGAGGTGAAAGGAGATAGTGATTACAAGCCTTAGAGATTTAAGGCATGTAGGCTTAGGTGTTGAGGTGCTCATGATACATCAAGAATGTAATGTTGTTTTGGTAATTGATTGTCTGATGCTTTCATTGCATTTGTAATTTGTTTATTGATGTTGAAAATACAATTCATTTTTTTTGATTGCAAACACAAGAAAAAATCCCCCAAAAATTGATTGTGTTCTTTTTTCTTTGCATCAAGCATAATATATTGCAAGATACTTGTCTAATGCAATAATTTTGACGTCATGATTGTCATAGATTTGATAATATTCAAAGTGAAGAGAATTTTGAGGTTGTGTGTATTCTTTTTCCATCCTTTTCAATGACAATTGCAATTATAGTAGTTCCAAACTCACAATTGCAGACCTCATTTTATGAAGTTCCCCACCAAGTTTCTATATGCCACTAGCCATCCACTAGTCTATCCATCCTTCCATCTGCCCGACCACATTTATCCATGGTAAGTTTGCGGACGGGGTTTTTTACCCACCAGAGTCGCAACATCTACTAAGTTCGGACGTCTGGACATCCAGTTTTTGGATGTGATTTTGGCTGAGACGTTGACTTTTGTCAACCCTATTGGCAACACAAGGAACAATGCAGGGAACAACCCTGAAATGGGCTCTTGAAGCCCTCAATTGTCCTCTAATGCAATTGACACATAATGTGTGCATGTGGTAATTCATGATTTGATAATCGTTATAAGATTTCTTCTAACTTCCCATGGTATGTATCTACTACTTCCCTACTTGCCATTTGTAATTCAGCCAATCTTTCATACAATTTTTGTTCATACAAAATTGGCTAGAAATGAGCTAGAAAAGCATCTCTTAGGCTTTCCCAAGTATCAAAGTGTCCCATTGGTTGCCTTCGAAACCAACATTTTCCTTGGTTTGCCAATCTACTAGGGAATATGCTAAGAAAATGGGCTTCTATGTATGCATTATTTAGGCTGCAACTAGTTAAAAACGCGTACACGTGGCTATTGAAATCTTCTTCCATTTGGCCATTGAAGATGGAATAGGGCATTAAGGAATAGAGATGGTCTTTTTCTTCACCCAATCTCATGACTACTAGGATACATGAGGCAAGG
Source organism: Straminergon stramineum (assembly GCA_963920665.1). Classification (NCBI taxonomy): domain Eukaryota; kingdom Viridiplantae; phylum Streptophyta; class Bryopsida; order Hypnales; family Calliergonaceae; genus Straminergon; species Straminergon stramineum. Next base: position 24,106,769 of record OY987268.1, on the reverse strand, counting down.
GTTGCTATTATTTAGAAAACTTCTACTACTTGATTGGAGTAGCTTAATTTAGAGATTTTTGTTTTATCCAAATTGCCATTTATTTGGTGCAAATTGATATTTTGGCAAAATATCAGAAGAATCTCTAGTTTCTTCCTAGGGAAATTCCAATTTAGATTTTTATACCCAATTTGGTTCTCTTCACGATTTCCAATAGGGCTTGAACGTCCCTAGAACAAACCTAATGGGGATTCAATGAGTGGGGAGGCATGAAGTTGACACTTACTTTTCTAAACCACTTCCAACTTGGACTCATCTTGATCGACCAAGCAGGGTTGCTATTTTGTGAGCTTGCGAGCATGAGCTTGTGAGCATACATTTTTGGGGGGTGAAATTTAGTGTTGGTCCTATAACCGTGGCTTTTTGTAGAATATAGAAAATGAAAAGAAATTCTTTAATAATGTTGCATTTTTGTAAATCCAAGTTGATAGTAACCCCTAATAGACATTTTGTGTTTGAATTTTGACAAACTTCATGACATTTATACTTTATAGAACACATTTAAGAAATCTGAGTTTTTATACATAGCTACACTTTAGGCTTAGTTTCTATATAATTAAAAATATGGATGGTAATTTAGGATTGAGAATTAGAGTAATATCTTCTAATAGGATACAAGAAATATAGAAATGTATAAAATAGTAAAAAATGATAAAGAGAAAATAGAAATAATACTGAGAGACATGGCGGTAAAATTGGTAAACACATTAAATTCAATGATTGTGATAGTATTAGTAATTTTTAAAAATATTCAAAAGGCCTAAGAAGTACATTATTGGAGCCCATATAGTAATAGTTAAGGGGTGTAACATTTAAAATTTCAGATTTTGGCTTCCAAGATACCCAAGGGATTTTCATTTTACAATAACAATTTAAAAAATAGAGACTTCTCTGCCAATTTGGAAATAATTATGCAAGCATTGGATGATGAGATTCTCCTCTTGGCCCCGAGAGGTCTCACAATGCAAGAGAACATTCATCAATCCAAAATGAATTCAAGACAACATAACTATCTGAATTTCTGAGTCTTGGCCACTAAAAAAAGTGTAAATTCGAAAAAAAGCAATTATGAAAGTATGGAGACTACAACATAGATACCACATACAAAACCACAACTTGAACATTACAGTAGAAATAGGGAGTTTAGGATAATAAAATAGTAGTTTTACTGTCCTCATAATGCAATTGAAATTCAAAAAGTGGGGAGTAGAAGATGAAAATAGAATCAAACAAGAATGATCTTGCTCAAAAAAACATCAAGTAGATGAAGAAGACATTGACTGAGAATGAGCACTATTAGTGCACAATGTCTTCTCATCTACTTCTAGAGCTGCCATGTCTAGAAATTGCAATACCCTAGGATCCAAAGTACCAGTCATATCTTGTGTAGGGATATATCCTTGGGATGTATAATCAACAGCTAACGCCTCGGCATAGGGGGGTAGAATGTAGTATTTCTCCGGACTTGGGAAAAAACCAGGCAAGGAATAGAACGGCTAGTGTCTAGCCTTAGTATATATCATGCTGCAAAAACAAATGTAGAATTAGAAAAGTTTTGAGATATGCAAATGCTTGAAACTGAAGAGAAAGAAGAAATTGAAGGACTTACTTATTGAATCTGGATTTTTTCACAACATGGTGAACTATAACATCTTCTTCATCCGGATCATCTGAGGGCAATGTGTTGGTTGCAGGTATTGCCGGAACAACGTGAAATTCACGAATGAGAGGGGCAAGCATCGCATCAAAGATGGCCTTGTCCTCCTCCAAGGCAATAATGTGCTTGTCTAGGACCCTACAGGCGTGAATGGAAGCACCTGGAAAATGTACATTGACTTGAAATTAAAAGATTGACAAAGAAGAGGAAAAAATTGAAAGAGTTATATGTTTCATTACAATGTAAAGGCAGGTTTAGGACTTACCAGTTGAAGCTGTACAATCTACAACCACATCACCTGGAATGGATAATGCTTCAATGAACATCTGCATGAATCAAGGGTCCTTTTCACGGGCCCCTCTCCAAGGAATACCCTTGTTCATAGAAAATGTCTCAGAGATGGTGAAATTTTGAAGAATGTCGTCACGTGCAACATCCACACCAAGTGCCTTCAGCTTTGGGCAAAGTTGAAATGTGAACTTCGAAGGTCCAACCCCTGGCAAGTTTCTCACCCACAATTGAATTCCAAAACGCAATGTCTGCAAAACAAAGCATTCCAAGGTGAATACATCACCATAGAGATTTTTAATAAAATCCCTATAAATCCAAAATTTTTTGATAGAAGATGAACTTACTGTGGAAGATAGATCGAAAGGTGAAGTTAGATGCAAGCGGTTCATCCCCCACCATTCCTTTTGTAATTTAAATCCATAAGGAACAGCATAGCTACGAATGTCAGCTTTGGCTTGGGCCCTATAAGGATGGACAATTAGTAGTGCCCCATCATCTTGTAAATGCCCATCTGCAAACTCAAAAAGTAACTCAAGCCACTTCTCGGGGCGTTGATTCCACTTTGGAATGGTAGTAGGAGGGTTGGACACATCAAGTATAGGTAGTCCTTCAAGCATGTCGGCGATGATAAGGTCTACACGGGGCTTGTCAGAATGAATGCCTCAATAGAATCGATCCTTATCCACCGTGTGTTGTAGCAAAGAAAAACGTCAGAACTGAAAAATCTATAAACATGAGGAAGTGAATACATGAATTCAAGAAGAGAAGTGAAGGATCGCACCTTGTCTATGAAATTTAGAATGTCATGGTGCAGTGGAGGTAAAGGATCAGTAAGCACAACCGCCAAAGATGAGTTGCAAATGAACTCATCAATAGAGATGTCATTGTCGTTAACCACATCAAGAAGAACCGGTCCATGGAGCAGGCCATCTTGCATAAGTGCTAAATGCTCTAGCCCATGCTTCATGCCTCTAGAAACAGTTGTCTGGAATTGAGATCCCTGATCCATTGCAGATGAGCCACCTACTGGTTGCTTCGGTGTCTTCGTTGAGCTCTTCTCTTTTTCTTTCTCAGTAGCTCTAGTAGTCTTCTTTGTGATTCTTTGAAGCGCCTTCTCCACAACATCAAAATTCTTGATGGCAATTCTCTTATCTGCCTCTTCCCTCTTCTTCACAGCCTTCAATCTAGCATCTTCATCCAATCCAGAAAACTCATCATACTCAAGAACAACATCTTGGGAATCAATCGAGCGCTTCAAACGCTCTTCAGAAAGAGGTGTAAACTCTAGAGGGCACTCGAGGTACCACACTCCTGACTTCAAGTGTGCACTTGTCCACCACCTCAACTGTGAAGGAGAGAACATGCAGTGTTCAGTGGACACATCCAACTAGGTACCGAGGAAGGGAGGAAGGTCTCGCTTAGTGATAGCTGCCTTTGAAAGGAGTTCATACTTGAAGTACCTACAAAAATGCAAATGGGGTTCAGAGATAAAGAAATACTCAAGATTGGAAAAAATGGAAAGAGTTTAGACTAGACTATAAGCACTTCAAATGAATTGCTACCTGAACAAAACTCGCTTAACCACGAGGTCCGAGCCCTTGTGCTTCACGAAGAAATCTGATTTCTTGAAGACGTCGTGCCCCTTAAAATTAAAAAGGAAAGTATGATCCCAAAGTTGTATCCTCCAACCTTCGATGTATTCAGACAAAACCTCAGGCTCTTGAGGTGAGTCCATGGCCAATACAAGGTTATCCTTTTTAACAATAGTGTCAAACATTTCTGTTGCAACATCTTCTATCTGCACAATAAAGATAATGTTTCGGAAAACAATAAGCATGGACATCCAAGTCAATACAACAACATTGATCAAAATAATGAAAATAAATTCATAGCATGAACCTTCATTTTCATTTCGAATCACTCACCCCTGAATACCAACACACCTTCACTAAGAAGGCCTTCAGATCAGATTCTTCCACAGGCTTCATGGGAAAGCAACGTGCCTCCCTTGTTTGGACAGAGGAGTTCCACCAATGCAACCACTTGACTTTGTGCTCCGCCTTCACATTGCAAGTAGCAATCATCTGCAACTTGTCGAGAGTCATCTCGGGAATAGAATTTGTACTCCAATGGCGCTCAATCTTCACACAAGAAATTCAAAAATTAGAATAAAATAACTATTCATCAACCCAAGGATTCAAGAGTAAGGTAAACATAGTCACTTACCTCATTAAGCCACTCTTTCTCCAAACTTCGATTAGCCACAGCTATGATTTTCCCCAACTTTTTAGTCAATTGAGTTGTCTTCTCTTTCGTCCCTAGTCTCATGGCTACTAGAACACCCTCTTCTAATTGATCTTCCAATGGTGTATCTTCTTTATATAGCCTTACAGCAATATCTGCTACAGCAGCTATCTCATACTGCCAAAAAAAATTGGTAGAGAAAAGTAAGGTAAGGCAACAATTAAAATAAAGAAATGAAAAACTAAAGATGATGGAGAAACTTACACGAAAAATAAATGCCGTGAACACCTCTAATGACATACTCTACCAAGACTTCCTCAAATTTTGAGTGCATTGTAACATCTCTGAGGCATTGAGATGTTCGGAAAACTTATCCAAAGACATGCCTCCATATTTGCAGACCCTATATAAGGTGTGCAACAAACTTGTTTTGATGAAGGAATTCTCGGTGTGTCTGTCACAATAGAATATTCAATTTGTTAGGGTGTAAGACATTTGAGAGAAAACTTAAAAAACAGATTAGGAAAAAGAGTCTTTGCGCACATACTTGTTAATGTCGTGCATGACAACTCCAATCCGCCCCTTCGTTTCCAATATGATAGAATCCACGGAAACATGCCAACTTCGATCGTGCTCATGATGGCGAGAGATGTATGATGACCAAGCAAGAAGGCGATGGTTCCCATCATATACAAAGAACTTGGAGTTTTGAAGATGTTGCAATTCCAGGGTATCACTCAAAATTCCATTGAAAATGTCATTCTCCTCATTCCAAAGAGGTCCCCATGCAACTTTGTCACTATCAGTGACTTGCTCTTCCTCTCCCTGTTCATTAGTAATTGAAACATAGAAAACAGATGACCCATCTCTATATCCATGTACGTATTCCTCAGCTAACCTAGTCAAGTCAAATTGCAATGCTGGCCGTACCATAGGCATTTGAACAAGGCGACACAAAGGAATTTGTAGTCGAGAGACTGCAAGTGGTTTCATACGTAGATTGGAGATTGAAGCCACAGAATTTACTTTCTGAGATCTTCGAAAGGCATCTTCAAAGGTGAAGTTATCAAGTGGCTCGCTGACATCTTCCTTTGAACAATCATCCTCCATGTCTTCAGTCATTCCAATGACTGGTTGATCAGAGGTATGAGATTCAACCGTCACACATGGCAACTCGATCTCTAGAGTAGGATTAATCTCTTAGAGATTCTGCATGACAAATAAAATTGCAAATAAAAAACACCAATAAACACTATGAATTCTAAGAGGAGGCAGCTCCTCTCAGCGTCGAGAGGAAGAGATTCGAAACCCCATAATGATCAAAACAATCATTCAACTCACTATCCTAGAAGTCGAGATTAACATACAAAATAATGATCTGAAAAATAATAAACCAATTCTAGAGGTGAAATACTTAAACTCAATGATCTATATTACAAAATCATGTTCAAAACTACAACAGCCATGGCATCCTCTCGGCGCCAAGAGGAGAGGTGAAAGGCCAATGACATGATTAAACTAATAAAATTCCTCTACTATCTATTCCAAACTAAAGGGATGTATTTGTCCATTCATATATGTTTTATTATATTGGTGATAAGCTCAAGGGTCTGCAGATGCAAACTAAGAAGGCCAAGAACTTCCCTTGACCCCTATAGCCAAAATAGAGGGACATGAAAATGACTAAATTGGATAACATTTGTACACTAAGTAAGAGTTAGAACTAAGAGTTAAAACTATCTCAAACACAAATTAAATAAATTCATACGACATTGAAAATACTATACTATCGATTGGGTAGAATGGAAATCAAGACTGGCCCGCCCAAGTCTATTTTTAGGTGCCGAGAGTATGAAAGGCAAAAACTCATGTGATGAAAAACAAAAAAATTGTGCATTATGTGTAACTCTCCGTAAGCCAATTTGAGATCTACAAATTGAAGGTTTAAGAATCTATCCAATTAAACCTCTTGTCCATCAGGACTTCTAGGGTAGTGGACTCTACTTAGAGTCGAAGCAAAGGCAGATGGAATGTTCCAGGTTATTGGAATTGGTCCACCTTCCAAATCTGTACCCAAGAATCTCTGGGTAAAAGTAGTCCCCCTAATCAAATGAGAAGGAATAGTTCAAATTATTGTCGTCAAATCACTTAATGGCTGGTCTCTGAAATTAAATTGTTTTATGAACAATGGCGAACTGGGTGGAGCTCCATGAGCTCTCTCATATAGGTCAGTCAAATTTTTTTAAAATGACTTTGAATTCCAGTCATTCCCAATCGGTCTCAACCTCCTCTCGGTGCCGAGAGCAACACTGGAGGGAATCCAGTTTGATCAAATCTCAAATCTAGAGCAAGGTCCAGAAGGACTATCGATATAAAAAAATTTGGAAAACCAGATCCCTACTTAAGATTAGTAGCAGAAAAAAGCAAAGCTCCGATCCAAATTATTTTGATTCTATCTGTGTACAAACAGTCCTAGCGGGATTGAATGAAACAGTTCGATGAACAATGGCGAATTGGGTCGGGCTCCATGAGCTGCCTCATAAAGTCAGTCAAATTTTTAAAGAATCACTGTGAATTCCAGTCATTTCCAACGGGGATCGACCTCCTCTCGGCGTCGAGAGCAACACTGGAGGGAATCCACTTTGATCAAATCTCAAAGCTAGAGCAAGATCTGGAACGACTACCGATTCTAAAAAATTTGGAAAACCAGATCCCTAATTAAGATTAGCAACAGAAAAAAGAAAAGCTCCGATCCAAATTATTTTGATTCTATCTGTGTACAAACAATCCTAGTGGAATTGAATGAAACAGTTTGATGAAGACAAAGATTTCTGGGAACCTAACACCTACTTCCTACATGTATCCCTCGGCGCCAAGAGGATTGCTGTTCCGAGCTGTGCAAGATCAGAACTTCATCGAAGTTGTGCTTCTTAACCTATTAGATCTTCTTTTTGAGGATTCAGTTTTTCGTTTCTGGCGAGACCTCTACGGTAATCACACCAAACCTAACAATAGTGAAGTTCAGTTAATTAGTTCCCAGAAAAATGACGAGTCATAGTAGGTGAGAAAAGGTATGAGATAAGGAGCCCTAGCCTGTTAGCCTTTTAACTCTTTTTCCGGAAGACAATTGATCAAATCAATACTCATTAAGTATTGGTCCAGGAATGTAGCAAAAACAACTGAGATCTTTAAAGAACTTACAAGGCCATCCACGCTTGCTGGATCTAATAGAATGTCGCCAGAGATTTTGCCACCACGAGCTTTGTCGTCACTACCACTGCCATCTTCGTCACTTTCCCGTCCTATTGCAACCGGCCTCCTCGATGGATTTCTCCTCCCCATTTTCGTCTCACCCTAAAAAAACCCACCACAGATTACTTAACACGAGCTAAGAACTGGAAGGCGTTGGGAATGTGTGAGGGCAAAGTATTTAGGGTTTAAAGAAATGTATGTCTTCCACTTACAAGTGAAACTGCCCAAAATCAAAATCCACGCAATCACTAGGCAAAAACTTGTCTACCAGGGTTTGTTGCTTATGACTTTAGTCACCAAGACAACATGTTCGTTCCCCAACTGTATAGGAGTTCATTGCCATTGCTTTTTGAAGACAGTATAGAATACCTCACTTTACGAAAACAGTATAATTTGCAAAGTACCTAGTCCATGGCTTCAGTCATGGGTCTCTCTTAAAGTCTGTAAAAGCTAATTATTTAATCGAGGAGGTAGAACTTTCAATCTTTTTTTTTCCTTTTTAAATTTTTTATCAAAATGAAACGGAATTTCATTGCTACAGTAAAAATTACAATCCAACCTGTCACAAGTTGCCTGGCCACGGAAACAATGACAATAACATAAGCAAATGACACGACGGATCCATAAGGTAGGACGGCCATAAAGTGCTCATCAAAGAGTTGAAACCAAAATTTGTGGAGGTAAAGCTTCTTTAAATATTTTTTAGTAAATTTTTCTTCAAAGGCAAAGAGAATTGGCATCTTACCCAAGTCGTTTCATATTTTTTGGAGTTCTGTAGAATTAGTTTTGAATTTTTGAATTTGAAATGGCATAGGGTTCTAAAATCGCCCACCTCTATAAATGTACATTATTTATACATCATTGGTAGAATGAAAAAATAGCATGTTCAAATAGTATAAATTTATAAAGGTGGGAAATTTTAGAGTATATGCACTTTTTGAACCTCTTACCTTAGAGAATAGATGCCTAGAGTACAACTCAAAAAGGGGCTGCTCTGTTTTTTATTTTTTCTTTATTCCCACAAGATAATGGTGGTAGTGTTATGTTATAGGCATTTAAATTTCCAATTGCCTCAAACAATAATATGAAGATCCAATCCTATTTTAAAAAATAAAGATAAATTTGGACTAAATGCCATACTGTAATCATGGCCCTATACACTGTTGCCACCATGTTTCAAAAATCTTACTTAGTCCATCATATAAAGTAAGCACATATAAAAATTGCATACAGAAATTACATAGTGAAATTGGGCTCCAAAAATGCATGCCTCCATAATGAAGGACACAAAAAATTCAAAACCATTTTGAAAGAAAGACCACATAACTATTGTCCTGAAAACCAAAAAAGAAGGTGTGTAATTCTAGTCGCTTTAGACTTTATGGATCTCCAAAGCATTTGTTATTGAAAGGAACAACGTCTTCAGTTTTTTATTTTTCATGCATTCAAAACAACTACATTATTGGCCTGGAATATGCACTTCTGGTACATATGGAGATTCAAAATCATTGGCCTGATATGGTGACCATTACAGCATTGAGAAGACGTATTTTACGCATGATACTAATGCATCCCATTTATAGACTTGATTCAATAGCCTACTAGATTCTATGTTTGGAAAGAATGGAATGATCCCTCTAGTGTAAAAGAAGAGGTAAATCTAGAATTTACTCAATCATAATATCTCTCTTAATAGTGAATTTTGGTGTTGAAAACTTGTTTTCAAATGCATATAACATTTTGAACTCCGAAGGCCTTACTCACAATGTGTTATATCCAAATTCAAAAATCAATTGCTCAATGTAAAAGGTCATGTGTGAATTGATTTTCTTATGGAATAGTAGACCAGTGTTTGTGAGCTACAAAGAAGGAATGACTTGTCCACGGTCAGTTTCACCTTTTGAAAATTGCGCTTCTTTGCTTCCTCCACTTTGTTCTCTTGGGTTTCCTTCAGGTTGCAAGGGCATCTTTGCAAGGATGCATCCGTTGCCAATGAAATAGCTAATGCTCTCTTCCGAGTGCGCTGCAACTCCTTCCGTGACAAGAATAGAAATTTTCCCCTCTTCTTCCTCTTCCTAATCGTCTTTGCAACCCCATAACTACCATCACCTATCTCTTTATCCGTAAGCATGAGACCAATGAATTATATTGCAATTTGGCTCTAAGGGAAAAAAGACTTAGTATGATTCATTATATTATTCTTATAGTGCTTATGTTGCTACTGTTACACTTGTATCTAACCTCTACTTTATTCACTATCACTTCTCGAATTACACTTATTGCTCACTACATTAATAAACCATCATGAAGGTATGTGCAACCCTATTCCAAAAATCATGTCCATTAGTACATTTTGGGACAAAATGATTGCACTAACCTTGGGTCATAAATTAGAGAGTGGAAAGATGGTTTAGATCTTTTGAATTTTGAATTGATCCCTTTAATGAGGTAGGTGAGATTAATGAATCACATTATCAGCAATCAACTTGCTTAATGATAGGGGCGACCGTTATAGATTCGAAAAAGCTTGAGGCTATTGACAATGCCCTCAACCCTAACAATTAAAGACAATCCTACGGTCCTATCTTTCTCAATTACTTAGATGGGATATCTTCGAGCCCTTATATTTTCTAGTATGGAACCATTTCAAACATTCAGTCTTTAGGTCCTAACTATTCGCTTCATATTTTTCTGATTCCCACTACATCTTTGATTTCTGCCTGAATGGCCTCTATTCAAGCAGATGGCCATGAAATTCCTCTTGTTGTCCCTCTTGGAGAAGGAGGGTTTGCTATACTATCTTCACACCTTCTCCTTGTTAGATTTGGATTTCTTCAATCCAGTATATACGTTGAAGAAGAGGTCATGTCTGATTATGGGCGGTTGAAGGAGTCTATCCATATGCCGAAGTTAGAAGTACAAGAGGGTCTTGTTTGGCACCTTCGTCTAGGGCATTATAGAGCTTATGGTTTGTCCTCTCAAGCGATGGGAGGCTCCAATGACATCTTACTTCGACAGTCAGACTATTCCACGGTTGACATGCCTATTGCTCACCAGGATATTCATAATTCTGTAGAACATGAACCTATCACTAATACAAATTCTCATGTTCCATGTGTCCATGTGAAGCAGGAAGTTCTAGACCCTATCATAGATATATCTAGTGAGTTAGAAGGAGAGTCCCCAAGCTAGCCAAGTTTGCAAGCAGTACTTCGCCATAGAGTCATAGAAGATGTCCTCAAGCCATCTTCTAGTCAGTACAACACTCCCTCTAGTAGTCATGTGAGGTCCACTTACTCTCGCCTACCACCCTATCCTACTAGTACATCTGCAGTTAGCGTTGTTGGTTGTCTGCGCAAGCTAGCATCTATTCGTGGGTCTAGGAATGAAGTTGCTGCGATAGATTATGATTCAATCACACATAAGGAAGTACAATACCTTCCAGCACACTTCAATGGAAACGTGGTATTTGAGTTGCCTTTTCTAAGTGCTTCATCTTCAGCATCTTCTACTAGAAACCTTCATGGCATGGACAAACGTTATGACGGTCATGCCTGGTGTCGAACCATGACATCTAATATCAACAACCAAGATGGTCTTAAGTTTAGGAAATCGTCTTGTGCTGGTCATTTAGTATGCAACAACTCTGACTGTGACTACCTCAAACGATCATTAAAGCGCAATGAGACCGAGTGGTGTGGTAATACTACTATCACATTCTATGTTGGCACAACCCCTCCAAAAGATTCCACTCTTCTTTGCAAGATATGCAAAACTCCACCCCATTGCATTAGTGTCTGTGATACTAGAGTATATTATGTTTTTAGTGATACTACGGTCATGACCAGAGCGTGCATTCATTTAGGAAACCACATGCATCTTGTTGCTTCTGGAACTTGTAGAGAGTCATTGGACACTATTACCGAGCTCATTGCAAAGGAGGTTTCCAAAACCCCTACTGCTACTAACTCTGCCATTGCCCTTGCAGCTAGTAAGCAATTTCTAGACAACCACCTTATATACAATGGTGATGGCCCTAAGGAGATGTTGCAAGGAAAGTCGTTAGATGATGTGATGGATAGGTTTCAAAGATTAAGTTCCCAAAACATACGTAATACTATTTCTTCATTTCGTAGCATTGGAAAAGGTGGTCTCATAGATAGCATTATGAATATGAAACGAAACTTCAAGTTTGAATACATTCATGATAGCGTTTTTCCTGGACAAGGTAAAGAAAAGGTATACTTGTTTAAGATGTTGGTAGAAGGTCCTGGTAGTGGAGTGGACTTGGTGAAGCGCATGCAACCTAGAGGAGATTTGGAGAATGTGTGGCTCATGTTTGACCATGTAAAATGGGTAAAAGATTGGACTACCATGGCTTGCCATGTGTATGACACTAGATGCAGGAAGGTCATGACAATTGCAGTTTGTGACATGCAATCTAAAGATATAGAAGTCCAATGCATCATGTGGAAATCACTAAATGATGTCATGAGATGCAATGGTGTGGAGAATCCAAACTTCAGGGGCTTTATTTCAAATAGTGCACAAGCGAATTGGAATGCCGTTCGCATTGTATACGGTACGGGAAATACCAAAGATGAGATGCTGAATTGTGAGCGAACATGTCTTCTGCACTAGAGTACTTCACTACATCGCCATACACAGAAGCTCATTAAACCAGATATGCAACACCAACATACTCGTCTGTGTAAGCAATACAAGGACTCAAACACTATGGAGGAAGCAGAGACACGATACTTGGCCATTCGATCTTGGTGGTTATCATTTGGTGCAGCCTTAGAAGATGCTATGCGGGAATTGGAGTTGTAGCTTGCTTTTTGGCACTTCCGATATCGCCAATGGGGAGGTTTTATGAAAATGGTATGTTCAACCATGTTCTTTAAGTTTGAATGTTTTTATCCTTATTATTCATTTTTAATTATGAATGCATTTTTGTATTCATAAATTATTACTATAGAGAGATATGGGGATCAAACTCGTGAAGGGTTCACTTTCATGTTTGGGCTCTAGCCAAAAGGTGCTTTGACCACATGTTCAAGAGATCCCAAAATGTAGCACTCTTAAAAGATTAGTGCAATTTTTGGATCAAACTTGTGAAGGGGTTAGTTACCTCTCGGGGCCAAGAGGTGCCTTAACCACCTACTAATGAGATCTTCAATTGTAGAACCCTTCAAAGCCCCAAATTTCTAACAGTGAAAGAATTTTCACAAATTACATTGTAGGACTCACTATAGTTTTTCCATGCAGGATTTGAGTATTGAGGAAATGGCAGACATGCCATTATGCAACTTATCTGAAACAATCCATAACAAATGGTTGCAGCAGTCGGGTAATCGAGGTAATGATTTGTTTGCCCCCACTTGTGATGACTACATTCGAGCCTTCATGCAAATGACGAATTATTGAGCATTCTTAAACGGCAAAACATCAAGGTCAGGACCATCTAAAGAAGAATTGAAGTTAAGAGGCGCTAGACGCAATGGTGACCCAAAAAAAATTGCAGAAGCATTGAATGTCCTTCCCGGAGCAGTGGATGTTGGAACTCGTGTTCCCCCCTTGGGAGGCAAAGAGATTTTTGGGAGTAGTAAGCGCAAGCTTGACCTTCCCATTGGATCGGATGGTGACTCCCACCGTCCAGACAAGGTCAACTTTTCTCAACCGCATGTCATGACCAGATCTACACACACACATGTGGAGGCCTCAAATACATTTGATAAGCCCGGTAACTCTAAGAACGTACCGCATGTCACAACTACATTGGAGAGTGACTGTGACACTTCGCAATGGCATATTGCGAGACTATCTCACAAGTCCAGCTGCAAATGTCACGCTCAACAACGAAGATCAAACATCCATTGCGTTGCCAAAATTGCAAAGGGATGTAAAGGTATTCTTGCTCCAACATATCGCGGTAGAAAGAAACAATATGGCGGGAATAAGGAAATTGTGACAGATTTCTGGTTTTGTCTAGATGATATTCACCGATGTGTTTGAGGATCTAAACATGCTTGGGTGATTGACTGGCGTCAAGTACTAGACTTCTGGCCAGTATTGACAGGCACTAGTCTAAGTCGCCAAGAAATAATTCTTTTGCAAGAGGCTGGCTTTCAACTCCAAGAGTGACCACCTATGTCACCTCGACGATTATTCACGATGTCAAACATATTCGAGGCAATCCTTTATGATGACCCTAGCGCATTGCACGCGGACACCTATCCAACAACTCGAAGGAGCAAGCCCATTAGACGTATTGCAAATGCTCCTACTATAGAGCATCGCAATAAGTGGGAGAGTGTAGGGAATGTGAAAGGAATGATTCTAGGAGTTACCATGCTCCCCTTTCCTAGACTTGGAGCCATAATTTCCCTTCAATCTGGAATGGAGCCCATGCATAAAGTTTATCAAATCACCTTTGGCATGTACTTGGAGTGCACTTGTCCTGATTTTGTGGACATGGCTGTCTCAGCAATTGGTGGACGCCAGCAGTATGTTAATTGCAAACATCTTTATTATTTATTTCGTTACTTTTGCAAGATGAACCCGATGGAAGACAAGTTCATACATTCTCCAAGCTTCAACTTCAATGAAGTGAAGTGCCTCCTCATTAAGGCCGGTATCATCAACATTTCACATGAGGGTTCCCAGAATCCCTAGAAGTCCAAAAATCTTTGAGTAGTTCAAATTTGAGACTAAGAGACTTTAGACTACAATTACACTTGTAGTTACAAAAGTATGAAGTTCTCTTTTGTCAAATATTGTACTCCATTGGAATATTTTATATACTACCTTATTTCCATCATGTTCATCTTTCACAACAATTGAGTTTTTTGTCTTCACAATGTATACTTTTAGTAATGCAAAAAAAATTACAAATAACAATTCTAATATAAATAGTATATATCCATAGTCATAAGTCCACGGTAATAAGTCTATGTAAATAGGTCCAAAAATTAACACAAAATAGAAGATTTTGCCTGAAATCTTCAAATTGTATGTTTTTTACTACTTTTATTGAATTTTCAACTACTTTTTCAAATTCTAGTACTCACCGCTTACAAAATCCTTGCTCAACGCTCATAGGCTCATGCTCGCACGCTCACAGAATAGCACTGTTGATTGACTAGGTACTTAGGCTCATATAGCAAGTAGGGAATATTACATTCTTCTGTAACTTTCACTTTATCTTCTTCTTCTAAATTACTTTGAGCAATTTCACCTACTTAGAATTTATACATTTGTGGAACACTCTCTACTACTTGGCTAACTTCTAGCCTATGTCAAAAATAATGTCCAAGATGAAATGAATTCCTCCAACTAGACAAGATAGGTTTTGATTGCGCTTTAGAAGCAATTTGGTGTGATTTTTCTATTGCCCTCTTTCTTTCTCTCTCATCCCTAGCTTGATTACCAAAGCTTGAAGGTACAGAATTGTTGTTTATTACTATTCAACATTTTGTACTCCCAATTGAAAGAGCAAGAAAAAGCACAAACCTATTTAGTTCTATCCCCGGTAGCAATGCCAAAATGTATGAGTACTTGAACAATCAATTTTGGAAATTTAATTCTTAGTATATAATTCATTCAAGGAAACAATTAAATAGGCTTACTAATATATATCCAATCAGATCAACCACTAGCACAAGCAAGGACACTCTTCCAAATAGGATAATGCTATTTTTCCTCACAAGGTAGGCTAATTATACAATTTCATGCTCCACTTTTAAGGGCTATAAGGGTTAAGAATCTTTCAAAATTCATTGTGAAATTCTTTAAGTTTTACTCCTTAAACTGCTTTCTTTAAATTCTTAATTTCTTTATTCTTTTCCATCCTCACAATATTATCTAAATTGGCCTTTGTAGCTACTCAACTTTACTTTCCAAATTGGCCTTGTTGCTTTCAACCACACCACTCACCTGAATTGATCCAATTTGATTTATCTTTTCTTGTTATGATGTTAGATACTTATCTTCCAAATCAATTTTGGAACTTGGAGTAGTACAACTTGCTTTCGAATAATTGCTTTCGCAACAAAACATGCACTACTTAAAAATTTGAATCACTTATTCACACTTTTCCCACTCATAATTTTGACATACATAAGCTGAATTTCTAAGTACTTGATTCTCTTACATTCATAACATTTGGAATTTCAAAGACAACCTTCAAATTTTAAATGATCCAATTGGCTCTTATTAATTTGTAATCTTTACCCAAATTGGACTAACATGTAAATGTCACATGAAATCACAAACAAGGACACATAACTCTACAACTTCCACTCCTTGAAACTTCCAATTAGGATCAATAACAATCATAATTGCCACTCAATTGCTTATAATGTGACATTAAATAAATTCTCAACAAATTTTTATACATATCTGAATAACAAACACCCAATTTGGTCCAGGCAACCAACGATCTATAGTCAACAAATCCAATCATAGAATTAACCCCTCAAAGCCCAAGGAGACTGTTTTGGGCCTCTCACCATTTCAACAGGTCAAAATTATAACTTCATTTCCCTACATTCTAAGAAGTATATCTAAGTGAATATCATTTTATGTTCATATTGAATGGGGAAGTTTGAAAGTACAATTGACAACAAGTAATAAGCTTGATGTACAATACATATTGTTAATCAAAGTTCAAACTTGTGAAAAAGTACAGAAATTGCTTGGGCCTTGAGTGGTTAAACATGAATACATAACAAACCAATTTGGCTTCCATAACTCACATTTATTCAACTCAACACCATTCAATTAGGCAAATTTAATTAACCCCAACAAACCCATGATTCATGTCTACACAAACTCAAGTACTCATAAATCCAACTCGAAGGATAACAATCCAATTACACTCTACTTAGGCTAACACCATTACACACACATGCTACAGAAATCCAATTACAGTAGGCTCTTCAACAATATTCCACAAACATCATAGTACGACACAATTACAAACACGTTGTAATTCAAATCATAGACATTTCATTTAATTAAGCACATACTTAGAATTTGCAGTTTTTGACTCCCTATGCAATCCAACTTGACACATAATTTCTTTGCACCAATTGATCTAAAAATATGACAACCAAGTTTAACCCATAAACGACGTTGCAGACATTTTTTGTCTAATGAATGACAAAGAATTCTCTTGTGTAGGATAAAAGTGCAACTATTCATCCTCAAAATTAGGGGTGAAAAGGGGAGATCTTCTACAATAGTTTGACTCCCAATAAATATTTTTTTATTTTTCCAAAATAGATGATGTCATGTGGTTTTAAAAATTATGATTTCCACGGTGACTACTCCGGCGTTTAAAGGTTAATATACCTCTTCTCTTTCACATTTACTGAATCTCTTTTGCACAAATTCTCATCCAAATAGCACTGAGTCCTTGCTGTCAATCTCACAAACTCACAAATTCCAACACTCATAAATTCTCACGCATCTTAGCACTCACAAAATTAAGAAAACATAATCGAATTGGGCAATTGGACTATGTTTTCTCACGCCCATCACAAGTGGGTGTCTTCCACATTGAAATCAGAACCTAATAGGCTTCACAAGAGGTGGACACTAGACACCACATCAACTGAACCAACTGAAAACATTTGATTCAAAACAATTGACCAAACTAGAAATTAGACTCCTCAAATAGCTGGACTATCAATGAACTAAGCCAACAAAATTGCCAATTAGATAAATCAATGCCAATTCACCCTAACTACATCCGGATTGGCTAACTTGAATTTCAGATGAGCCAAACAACTGCAAAAATACCAAAAACATAATCTACTCGGTCAACTATACCACAACATCATTTTGCTAGTGACAAAACAAACAAGTCCAATTTTGCACTGGAGTCCTCATTCCCCTGAGACTTAACCCCTCGATGCCCAAGCAGTGAAAAAAATGACATAGAGAAATGTTCGATCAGGGTTTGCAGTTGAGGTTGAAAAGAGAACTTGTCAGGTAGGCCCTCTTGTTGTGTAGCTTATCAATGAGGTTTTCAATCAAAAAGCTAGAATTCCTAATGGCATCAGAAATTGACGCCGAATATATTTTGGGACATGGCAGTTTGGTCTTAGTTATTGGATGTAGCTAGTAGTCAGCCGTTGAGACCTTTTGACAAAGAATCTAATGTCCGAAGTGAAGCCCTCACTGCATGCATTCTGTAGAGCCCACACAACTCACTCATGGATTATTGCACCCATGTATT
This sequence comes from Straminergon stramineum, assembly GCA_963920665.1. Classification (NCBI taxonomy): domain Eukaryota; kingdom Viridiplantae; phylum Streptophyta; class Bryopsida; order Hypnales; family Calliergonaceae; genus Straminergon; species Straminergon stramineum. Next base: position 24,089,040 of record OY987268.1, on the reverse strand, counting down.
TCATGTTGGGAGTGGAGAAGGGGAGAAGGCGGCTTCATGGATTATTGTTGTAATCATAAAATTTTGCACCCACACAATGTTGTGTATGAGTCGCAAGCTTGTCAATCACAAGCACATCATTGTCGATAGGCATTGACAGGGTTGAATTCTGTTGATGGATAGAGCATGTTTTGCATTGGAGCACCCACTTGTGCATCACAGGGCAAAACTCAATTGCATGCATTCTCATGTCATGTCCCATAAATATGATTCCTTGGGAATTTTGGTGTTAGACTTACACGTGCCTGTCTTTGCTTACACTGTGGACACCATCAGCTGGTCAAAAACAACCTCTCTTTTGTAGACACTGGGAACTTCATGGACTCATTGAAAATGGTGTTTCCACCAAATGTGCTACAAATTGCCATAAGCATTACAATGCTCATGGACCACCTCTTTACCAACCCTTTTTTTCTGTCACCATGGGGCCAAATTGCACCATTCCAAAGTAAATGTCTACTTTTTGCCAAAAAAAATAACCTTTTTTTGCCAGAATTTTACCATTTTTATTTAAAATGTGGATGAATTTGCCAAATTTGGATGAAAAAGTGCATGAATATGATTGAAAAGTATTTTTTGGTCCAAAAGATGGATGAATGTAGAAATACAATGCTTCACCAAATTTTAAGTGATCGCCACCCTAGCACTTTTTCAAAAAGTAAAAAAAAGGGCTACTCCTCACAAATTTTTACACTCTCATATACATAGGATTGGATGCTACCTCTCCCAAACGTGCCGCAAACCATAAGAAATTGTCTCCGAAGCTGAGGAGATGAGGCCCTTTGACTCTTATAATCTTGAGATCGGGATGGTGAAATGATCTGAAAATTATCACAACAAGTTTAGAACTTACTTGCAAATGCTAATCAACGGTGAATTGTCTAGCAAGCACCTACATTTTCCACAAAAAGTTGCACAATACAAGGGGCCTTGACAATGTCTCAGACACACCATCTAGGCTGGGGCATTGAGGGATTAAGCTATATTTGTGTTGGAACCCCTAGCACTATTCAACATGTATTACTCATCAATCACACTTTGACATGCACATCCAAGAAGCAATTCTGGTGGTTCTCTTTGAAGAAGACAAGTACAAAGTGTTAGAGTGTTAATCCTAGCAATGCTTGGCCTTTGCAACAATTGTTATACACAAATTACATTACCCTGTGTTGCTTATTCTTTGAAGGTTCAATTGACACATCAATCTTCAAACACTACTAATTACTAAATGGCACAATAGATCACCTTAATAACCCTAATACTCAACAAAGCTAGATTTGGCCTATGGTTTACAATATGAAAAAAAATTTACATGTAGTCTATCCTACTGTGGTGTCAAAAGTATTGCATGAGCAATCTACCAATCCTACCCACCTGCAACTCTTGACTAATTGAAGTAGCAAATACAAGTGAATGTTTTAGACACATGTGATTGCACACCATCCTCACATGTCAAAAAGTTTGGCCCCGAAATATAGAACAAATTTGAATTGAATAAAATCAATCGCCTTTAATTAAAAACCACCAAGCGGGGGGCATCAAATTTGTAATAATAGTATATTACATCAATCAATCAAAGATCTCATCAATATTCTGACTCACATGGTACTATATGTACTCTTAGAGGGAAGACACCCATGATTCTTTTTTTGTATTGTAAATCATAGGTCATTTCTGACTTTGTTAGGCATTAATGGGCTAATGCTTTCCGGAACATATGAAGGTCATGTACTCTTAATCAGTACAATCCGATCTACAATTAATGACTCAAAGTCACAACCACATTCCTTTATTTGCATTGTATATTCAAAAGATGTATTGGCACCCAAATTAACCCTAGTCACTAAAGGATTAACCCCTAAAGTCCCAATGTTCCCTCAAAGGATTCTTGGGATTTGGGATAGGCTATATGACCTCAATTTTTGACATGATCTTTTCAAACTTGTTTTGAATATAAGAAATCACATTAGTTTTTCCTATCTTGTATCTTTTTCTAATTAACAACAAGACATGTGGGCTCTAGAGAATCACCTACAAAATTATGTATTGAAGAAAGTTGGATTCAATATAAAGATTTTTTTTATTAAACCCTAAAGTGCCTTGACAATGTTTTTACCAAAACCTCTCCTAATCTACCATTTCTAGTAAAAGTACCAAATTATAGAAAAAAATACATTTTTGGACATATGTTACCGAAGGTTCTTATGGTAAGTTGTTTTGATGAGATGTGGGAAAAAATTCAAAAATTTCCACAATGCATATCGCAAGATATTAGCATTTGAATTTACATAAATCCTTTTGGGGGGCCCTGAAAAAAATAGGGTAGCTACACTTCACAAGGTCACATTTGTATGAAAAAATGTCCATGTTGGTGGTGCATCTTTGGAATCATTCTTCAAGGGAAGTTGGCTACAGGCTTGAAAATTTTCAGATTATTTGGAATTGTGCAACATATAGGAAAAAAATAGTAAATAGAAAGAAGTAGAGAATGATTCAGAAGACTAAATTGTTTAGACTTTAGTTATGGAATTGAAAGATGCCAATCCCAATGGTTGTAATGTTGTCATAAGCAATCTACATCCTATGATTTTTTTTTCAAAAAATACGGAAAATTGAGTTAAATAAAGAATTTCAAATTTTATTTTAGAATAGAGAATCCATAACTACCTGCAAACTAAAACTCCTCATAACATTCATCTCATTAATCAAAATCGAATGATTCAAAGTTTTCTACATATGTGTAAATCTAGAAAACCAATTTCATATTTTTTATTATGAAAAAAGTGATTTTTTTCTAATTTGACTAGACTATCTAGTCTATAAAAAAAAGCTACATATTATATGACAACTTTTTAACCTTGTAGTCAAAAGTTGCAAAAATTGTTGGACCTTAGAGAAAAACCTTGTCTAGATGAAATTCATCGAACATAACTCATGATCACATGGCCTCAAATTTTCAGATTCATTAGACTTAACATGACCTCAACTTTTTAGATTCGTTGGACAAAACAAATCATAATGACTCAAGATTCATAGGTGAGGTACTCATGAACATTATGCATCTTGGTAAATTTTTTTCACCTTTTTCAAAAAAATCTCTTGTCCAAAAATAGCCTACAATTTTTGTTACACTTACCAATTTAATGGGGTAGTACCTAGTACTCTAGAAAATGAATTTGAAGCTAAAATTTAAAGGGAATCGTCTTCTAGTAGACTTATGGCTATTTTCCAAAGGAAAATTTAAAAATAATTACATAATAAAAAATAAAAAATAATTATATCATACAATTTATATTGTATGAAAGTCCACAAAGTGAGCTTCTTTTTTCTTGCATTTCAAAACACGTAAAATATTATTTTGATGATTCTTTTGGAGAATCTTTGTAGAGTTGTTACAAATGTACAATTTTAAAATTAAAATTTTTTTCCCTATTTATTACACCCTAAACATCGAGGTATTTATTTTCTTGAGATTTTGCACTTTTTCTATTCAACTATTTAAAGAATTTTTCTACACTCAACCTTCTTTGGGTACAATCTTTTTAAAGGTGTATACATTGGCCACATTTTAAAAATTTAACAAAAATTATTCTTCTAGTTTTACAATACTGCAAAAAACTAAGGATGAGTATTGTGAAAACTCAACAAAATCAGCAAGGGTTTCTTGTAAATCATCCAATGATCTAACCTTGATACTCTTTCATGGATTTCTCATGCTCTTCTCATTCTTGAAGTATCTCGAGATCACCCTCATGCTTCTGTTAGCTTTCAATTTAGCCTTTGCAATTTGCCCTACAGATGCAATACATTTGGAAAGTAGAAGAGGACTTAGGAGATTGAATCAAGACATGAAACCTTGGACTCATTACGAGGAATGAGGTTTTCTCTTGAGACCTGCTCATGCTTGGAACAATGATCATACATGAAAAAAAATGACCTAGAGCAATGCAATTAAATATTTCTACAACATTGTAGTTAACTTAGTATCAATTCAAAAAACACTTATCAACTAAAGTCAATGATCCACTTTGTGAATGAATTTACAAATATTCATATTTCAAACACTAGCAACTTACCTTTGACTTGTCTATACTCTATAGTAGACTAAAGTCAAAGCCACTTGCAAAGCAAGTTTGTGGTCATCATCAAGAGCATGTACAGATCTCGAAGCACCAAAGCTTTTGATTTATAATGGTCTAGCAAGGCTACTAAACCCTGAGAGATGGCTTATGAATTTTATGAAGCTATAAGGTCGTAGTCTTCTCTTTCAAATTCTCTAAGAGGTTCATCTACCCACACCCAAAAGGAAATTAAAGAAAAAATTTAGTTATAGTAGAGTATAATAGTAAACTTGCTATTTATCGCACACACCCAAAAACCACACAACAACCATTGCCATTTACCATACACTAACCACATGATGCAACTACTAATTCAATTGCCATGGGAACAAAATTTTGTATCACTGCCCAATGACTGCACACAGTGCAATGAAAGGTTGCAAGGAATTTTTAGCTAGATTTTAGCTTCATAGCCTTTAGATTGCAATAAATAGGAAGAAGTCTTTTGCATTTTGTTTTTTGAAGGTGAATCTTAACATGGTATTTAATGATCATACCAAATTTCAAAACTTGCAAGTTTTTGTATTTATGTGGAGAAGGATTTGAATTTTGTTTGTGCGATAATTGGCAAGTTTACTATATAAGTATAAGCACTAAATTGTAAGTTTGTAAAGTCTCAGTTCATTTTATTGACTAATTCAGTTCAATATGTAACATACTAAGACATGTGTCTTTAGTTTGGAATGTTGGGTATGTGCCACACTATGCAGCCATTGACATCGCCCGAGTACGTGACAAAATTCTCGAAGATTGATTTCGGTCGGAGGTTTTCAAAGGATTGCATATCATTCTCGTGTCTTTGCAACTACACACACAAACATATAATGAATATTGAAGCTCTGAATGACTCTAAGTATCTGATTGATACGTAACTCATTTTAAACATTAGGTAAGGTAGATCACGAATTACTCAAACAATAGAGATTCATATGCGATTTTTGACTAGGAGACAAATGGAGGTGTCAGCAAAGAGAGATTTGACAGTAAAACTATAGAATAGAGAATAAATAAAAGTCAAATACGAATAGTACAATTACATGCCAAGTGTGTGGTCGGTGGATTTTCTCCCTTGGTATGAAAATGTTGAAAGGATTTGTATCATTCACAGGCGGGGGTGGCTGCAAATTAACAAAGCTGTGGTTATCCTTCGCTATCCAAGTCATATTCCCAAAATTCAACACTTTCACTTCTTGCTGCAAAACCAATAAAATAATCCATGTGGTCTTTGCTCCTACCATAAAATTACTGCATCTAAAACCCCTTGAACTCCTTCCAGTAATCAAGCTCAGGTAGGTAGAGCACCTCCAGGACCTCGCCCAGCACTCATGCCTCCATACACTGAAGCTTGCTGGTTGCCTCCATAAGCAGCGCCCCCACCAGCAACTCCTGGATTACGCCCTCCTACTCCATACTGCGCAACCAATTCTGCTTCAGCACGATTAGCCCCATAGTTCCCTCCTATCATTCCCCTGGGAGTACCACCATAATCCTGAGCAACACTTGTCTGTACAGCAGTTCCTCTCCCAAGATATTCTCCTTGTTGCCTAGACAAACACCCACCGTGAAGATAAAGATTTTGAATCAACGAAGGATATAGCCCTCCAACTTCCCCCAGGAACTGATTGTCCTACACCAATTCATATCCTCCAATCCTTTAATGCCCATGCCAAGATTGGAGGCCTACTACTCAAATTAAATGTTTCCATTCAACAACCCTGAAAACATTGAGACTTTTACTTCGATTCTCTAGAGTCATGCTAAAGTCACCCCATACCATGCAGCGAGTAATTTCTAAGCATCAATGCTCTGAAGAGAAATATTACTATTTCTAAAAAGTGAGCTTCACTGTATTGTTGGAATTAACTGCAAGCAGAACTTTCACTAACCGTGTCACACTCTCCATGGCAGGAGTTGCAGGTCCTCGAACCGCCAGCTTTGCGGCTTGTAGTTTCTGAGCCTCGAAAGCTTGCAGAACCTGAACCTGTTGTAGAAGGAGCTGAATCTTTCATAACCAAGAAAATGCTTTAGCTAAAAGAATTCAGTAAATCTTTCTAACAAATATGTGAATCACCAACTCACCGCAGCACATAATCAGGAAGAGATTTGTAATAAGCAAGAGAGCATACAACTCAGATGTAATCAGATTATATAGAGCGCTCATCCGTATGTTAATAGTATGGAAGTGAGGAAGAGAAAAGTTTGAGAATCGTTATGAATCTCCATTCAGTGACTGTTCCTTAATTACTGAGGACTTTAAATCATCAAAATGTTGCTGAGCCAAAAAAGAGGAGCAAACGAGCACCTGATTTTGCTGGTTCTGCCGATCCAGCTGCTGCCGCACCATATCACAAGAACAGTAAGTCCAGGTGCAAATGCAATAGGGTCTAATTCTAGAATGACGTCACAATCATCGCGGGAGAACGTTCCGCTCAAGTTCTCTTCACGACCTCCGGGAGAACGCCGACGTTCCCAATGTCGGGAGCGTAAGGGGTTCCTAACGGGGCTCATAAAAATGAAAAATTCAATATAAATAGTTCAAGTATTTCAAGATAAAGAGATTCAAAGCCAAAAATCTAGTCAAGCAAGTTCCAAAAAATTTGTTTTCTTCACTTTAACCCGTGACCACCCACGGCCAGAATAGGTTCAAAAACAACATTTCTTTTAGGGTGTTATAGATATAATTTTCATTGAGTTATAGAGATCTCAACTACACAATTTTGTAGTGCACTTTTTGTAAATGATGTGCATCAAATTCGGTGTCATTTGACCACATAGATTGCAAGATTATAATGTTTTAGTGTTGAAAAAGGATGCTGAATTTTTCCTAAAAATACATTTGGAGGCAAAATTTGGTTTCTAAATCTACTCAAATGAAGAAACTTTAAACTATAAAGTGATTCAAAATCAGCATACAAACGCATTCAGGAAAAAAATATCATTCAATTGACTCATTGTGTCTGCAAAATGGCTTTGAAATGTCGAAAAATAGTAAGAAAAGTTGCAAAAAATACACCAAAAATTGAACCTCCTACTAAAAATGCTTCTTAGTCACTCATAACTTCTTGGATTGAAACAAAATTTCATACACACAAACTAAACTAAGATGCCCAACTTTTCCAAAAATTTTTATTGGAAACAAACATTGTATGAAGAAGAAACAAGCCGCCGAAATGCACTATAATCCAAAAATGTTAGGATTTTGAACTTCAAATTGCTCCCACACATTCAAAACAATGTGGATTGACATGAAATTTCTACCACAATAACTACACTTCAAGGGTAACATAACCCAACAAATTTTATTGAAAACAAACTTTGGATGAAGGAGATACAAGCCCCCAAAGTTGCAGCCATCAAATGCAATTTGGTGAACTCAAATTGAACTTGTGAACTTCAATTGGCTTCCAAAAATTCAGCGAATCTAGGATTTATCTGAAAATTTTACCACAAGCTAGAAGATAGAGCACAAATTTTCCAACAAGTTGTATTGAATTCAAACATTGGATGCAAAAGTTACAACACTTTGAATTTGACCTAAGGACAGTTTTGGTCCCCTTGGGCAATGAATGAGGGGTTAAATGCAAATATCTTGCAATCTACAAAATCAAAGTTCTGAGATTCCTTCCACACATTCTTATAATATTTTAATGCAAGATCCCAGTCAAATATGAACCAAAAACAGTTCTTAATTTTTGCTCTTTGCAATAGAAATGGTATGTTTGAGTGCATTTTGATGAAAAAAAGGCCTTGATACGTTCTTAAAAACAAGTTCCGAGAAGATGTCCAAATCACCATTCAAAACACACTTATTCTGCAGTTTGAGATCCTACTACCTGGATGACCATCATATCTCCAAACAGACATAAAGCCTTCGAAATAAAAAATATACTTTGGAGATACCAATATAGGCTTGATATAGCCCTTCGAAATTCCAAGCGGAGATTTGGAGGTGGTGAGGGTCACAACGAGTTTTGGTTCAGGCATAAATTTGTAAGCCAGACCAGGGGTTCTCAGGCCTAATGAATAACAAAAGTATTAGACTACCTACATGATATTCTACGTACATCGAATCATGAGGCTTGAAGCTCTTACTGTAAATATAATCGAGAGAAGCTACGGAGCAACAAAAAAAGGAAAAACTTCGGATGTCCGAAAATAGCTAGATTAAGAGTAACATATAAGACTGAAGACCTTGCAAGAATTCCTCTTGTAGCTCAAAGGAATATGGATAGCGTGACTTCCAACTCAAAGCAAAGACTGGAGATGAGCGAGAAGCCTCCGATGCTGTCAATGAATGAATGGCAAAAGACATACACTTAGCCTGAAAATCAAACACGGAGTTCAGTAAAATGGGTAAAACTAAAGGCGTTTTAAGTCCACGACAAACCAGTCTTCAATGAGTATGCGTAGCCAGAGTTGCCACGAACCTGAAAAGACTACAAGCATTTAGAGTGAAATATAGAAAGAGATACAGTAAGAGGATTTACCGTAAATAATGTTACATTTGGTAAAATACCGGGTTGTGAGAATAAGCTATCGGCCCATCTGCCTAGTATACTGGTCCCTCTGTTTCACGAACATGATAATCAGGAGTTAGTAAAAAACAATAGAATCGGAGGTCCATGATTGTACAAGTTGACATGGACGAGACATCTGCTTACTGAACGTTTGGTCAGTTTTATGAAGTCCAAGATATTAAAAATGAAGGTGCATACCATCATCTCCACCGTCGTCCACCTCGTACTCTTCGTCATCGTCGAATCCAAAGGGCTGAAGCACAATACAAGACCGGAGGGTTGGCAATAGATGGATATTGACGATTCTACAATGATCCTTGCCTAGGGTCAGTGTCCTAGAAAGACATCTGGAACTAAAAAGAATGCCAGAATGAGAACAATGCCATCGATCAAAGAAATACAGTATACTAAAAAGCACAATTAACCTGGGCATAGTCATCGTCTCCAAGCTCTTCTTCCTCGTCCTCGAGTTCTTCATTCTCGCCATCGGCGTCCTCACCTTCTCCAGGTTTCTTCTCTTCACCATCTTTCTCACCTTTTTCCTATGATAAAGCAAATGATAAAAGGCTACTAACTAATTAGAATCTCTGATGCTCAAACAATAGAGTTTCGAGAAATCTAATTACCAAAACGTCATAGATGATACTCTTTATAAATGACGATCTGAAATGTGATATGCTCCATTCTAAGATGTCATTATAAAAACTGTTATAAGTTACCTCGTCTTTCAGGCGTTTTTGCTCCAATGATGCAAGCTGATCCAGTCTATGTAAATCTGCAATTCAAATGCACACTTCTCCATCAAATGCAGTTGTTTCGGTGAATTGTACTACTTGTCCATTGCTTCGTTAGGAATTAAAATTGGCCATAACTTGCAGAAGAATTGGTGAAAAAAACACCTCTCGGCAGCAGAAGAGAATAAGAGACTAACCAGTTTTTGCCAAACTTGTCTGTAACAGCCACGGAGTGGAACCCGGAGGCAAGATTCCTCTTCCCCGGCCACGACCTGCAATGCCGATCACCAACATCAGAAAATACGAAGTGCACACATGTTCAAAGACATCGACAAATAGCACTTTGAAACAACGAAAGATTGAAGTAGGTGTAAGTAATTGAAGACAAATCCGACCTTGACCCAAAAGCTCGACTGGAAATGCAGCACCAGTTAATTTCAGCACAGAATTCAGCGGCACACGGTTTGCTCTTTTGTTGGTTCGATATCGATCTGAGTAGCGATCGATTTCGGCCACAATACCTTCTGCAAAACCGGCGTCATTGAGTTTTCCGACGGTCAAATCTACATCGCAAGTCCCAAGATAAGCCAACTAACTTACAATCAAAACAAACCAGCATAGGGGTAAGCACATGCACACGATATAGATTATTGTAAACCAAAAAAATGTCTCCACAAACATACCCGCCTTTGCTTTGGTCTTTTCAACGTAATACGGAGAACACTCCCATGCCTTCTGCAGATGATGTCGCCGAGCCACCAACATTTCGTCTCTCTTGGATACGGTGGGCAAGTCAGGAAGCCGTTCGATTTTCTGCGCCAGTAGAAAACCCTAATTTTCATGATTGCAATGGAGTTTTCTTTACATTCGCACCTCCCCTTAAATTTTTAGGGCAATAGTTTCTGGCCCAAACAGGAAGAACTGCGACAAAATTCAGCAAGGCCGGGACTAAAATTCAAGCTACAAAAAAAAGTTCTGCGTGCTCACAGGGAAAAGAGGGGGTGGTCCGTCCTGCTTCTTATTGAATACAATGTTGCCATCGTCATCGCGAGGCAGAAACTGAGCGCCTGGTCCTCCGCCGCGGCCTCTGCCACGCCCACGCCCTCGAGCGGCCATATTCCTCCAAATTCAACGTGCGGTCTGAATCAGTGAGCGGCATCAATGACAAAATTCGAGCAACTCAATGGGCACAGAACTCCAGAATGTCCGAAATCCCTGTCTCACATTGTCACGGCTCGTCGCTAGAAACATGAGGCACTTACAACACAGTGATCGGCGTCGTTCACAGAAAAATTGCACTGGAATTGCACTGGAGAGTTGAACAAAAGACACAAGGATTGATTGATGTTCGGTAGCGAGAATTCGCTGGAGCTCGCACAGAGAGTTCAATTGCCAAGGCGGGTAGTAGGGTTTAAGAGCGCGGGTGCCGGAGCTGCCGGGGCCCGGCCCGTCTTCAGTCAAAATGATCTATACCTTAAAATTAATTTGTTTGTTTGTTTGTTTTCTTTGACTTCATATCCTAGGTTAGGGTCTAGCATGGAGATAACATCAAAAGGAGTCTCTTGGAATTTTAAGTTCCATAGTAAATTTGTGAGATGATATCTTGATCATGTGATGTTTTAATCATGTAAAAGCTTTGACATTAAAAAAGGACTATATAACCATGTACCAAATTGGATTGTACTTCTTATAGGAAGTACTATTGATTTTTACAACTACTACCCTAGTCATTTTTTGCAAGAGATTAGGCTTACAAGAAAATCAATGGCAATGGGCACTTGAATTACTAGTATGAATTTAATGCCCAACAATTTGGAGGCTGAAATTTATTGATAGGTAGTTGTTGTCTGCTTTAAATCAATCAAATGCACTAGTCGGCATACCCTATGGTTAGGCGGCTTAGCTCCATGATGGGATAGGGCATGACGAGGAATAGTGACAACAACCACTTCTTTTTTAATTTCTTTTCTGATTACTCTTCTCCTTCTCCTTGCTTTAGTTGGTTGTTGTTCTTCATCTAATCTAAATTTTTTGGTGTGAGTTGTGCGTGAAGAGTAGCCATCCCTTTGAGATATAGTTGTTGGAAATAATCAAGCTACATGGATCTTTTGCAAAACATGTCTCAAAGCTCCAATGGTCATCAGGTTAAGATGCGATTTTCTCATTTGATGGAAGTCGTTTTGCTTGATTGATTTAAATATTCTTCTTGTGATAACAATAACAAGCACTCATGGACTAAAGACCCCTCGTGTACTTCACTAACCTTACATTGTTGTGTGGTTGTTGGGATGGGCACAGATGAGGTCCACAGCCTTTTGAAGCATTCCAAAACTGTTTTTGCAAACTTGAAATTACTCATATGTTTGTTTTTTTGATTCCTTTCGTAATAAGGAATTGATAGAGGTCTAACATTTCAAAGCAAGGACTATAATAAGATTAGCCTTAGTTATAGATAAACTCTATAGACACCAATTTAGTTGTTTATTTGTAATTGTTTGTATTGAAAAATAGTGGTATGAGTTCAATACTTGGATTGAAGCTGGAGTTTACGGAACTAGTAGTATATCACTCATGAGGTTGTAACGTATCCAACTTGTAGTAGACCTAGGCATACGGGATATACAAAAGGGAAATTAGTGGTACATATGGAGCCCCAAATCAGTAATGTGATGGGGATTCTCTAGCAAGGTTATTTGGTTGTTTGATATGCTTGAAAGCTAAAGATTAACAAATGAGTAAGCTTTACTTTGCTCCCATTTGAGAGTAGTTCAAAAATTAGTATTTGCTTATACTATTGAACTAAGATAGTAATCTCTTCACAAAAGTGATATAGATCTTGTAGATTATTCTCCAAGCATGATGAAAAATTCAAAAAAATAAAATAGGAATCAATGTGGTGCCTTGAAGTTTCAAGGATGTTCTATAAAAGGTTTTGTTTGTTTGTTTGTTTGTTCTAGATTCATAATTTAAGTCTATTACCTAGATGAAAGTTTGAAATAATACATGAAGCTAGTACAATATATGTCATAGTACAAGTGTTGTAAAATGGAAAAACTTTCGAGTCCATACTTTAAAGTCTAAAAAATTATAAACCCAAAAATTTAGACTAAACATAGAAAGGAATTACCATGACTGAAAACATTGCATAATATCCTACTAGATATGTGTGAGCCGTGAAGTTGGCACTTGGAACTCAGGATTTTCTTTTTTTTCTTTTGATAGTTTTTTAGCGTATTTATGTGCAAAAATGCATAAAAGGAGTGTTTGAGTGGTATTTGGTAGAAGTCCCTACCAATATAGTGAGGGGTCATCTTAAAAGTATGGAGTATATAAAATACTCTAATTTCATACTTCTAGTGCCTAGTTGAGAGTTTGGGAGGTCAATGAAGTGTTTTAAAGAGAATTGAAGATCTAAGTGTTAGCCAGTTCTAGTGTGTTGTCCATGCCAAATTAGTCCTACGAAAGCATGTGACAAACTAGCTAAGTCTGTTTTAGGTCTAGAGAGTTTAGTATAGATCACCATCCAATTCATAAAGAATTTGGATTGATAAATTCTTATTTGCCAATAACTTATAAAATAATGATCCAATTTGCAAATAGAATTATGGGAGAATGACTAGAGTATGAAGAAAGGTGCTTTTACTCTAAAAGCATGCCAGGAACCAACATTGGAGCTAGTTGGTCTAAGATTCCCCGATACAAGAATAATTTTCCGCTTGGGCGGAAATTAAAAGGGAATTGCTAATTTTAGCTTTCCTATGAATAATGCAAAGTGAAATATAATGTTTCACTTTGGTTTGGAGATTTTCTTAGAAGCTACCCAAAAAGTTTTGGATTTTTCCGAAACCATTACAATGACTCCATGGGAAGTCAACTACTTTGAATATGGTCATAAATTCCTAAAAATTACCCATGTTGCAATAAAATCCCACTAAAAATTAAGATAGTATTTTGTGTGCTAGTAAAGCGCCCCATAAAGTTTGAAGACATTCCAACATTCCCAAGTATTAAAATCAACAACAACTTTGAACTTTTGAAGATTTTACAACTTGATAGCAGGTTGACCAACGTACCAAAAGCTAGCGGTATCCAAATGATGTGAATGAGGGATCTTTTCTGACTCCTACAAACCTTCTAAGTAACCCTTACTAGACAATTTTCTCAAAAGAAACAAATTTCAAAAGTTAGAGTTTTGACTTTTCTTTGGAGTTACCATAGATTGATTTTACGCTTATAAACAGTTGGGAAGAAAGGGGCAAGGATTATCTAAGGCTAATTTGGGTCTTCTAAACACAATGGTGCAATCGTTTTTCAATTTGGAGTTGTTCCCTAGAAGATAGGAAGGGTCCAACAGTAAGTTTGACTTTTTTAGAATAATTAGTAGTAATTCAAAGTCATTTCGCAAATATCTTTTGAAAAATTGAAGATTGGATTTGGGTAAGATCTCTTTTCTTCATAACAAGCCATCTTTTGTTTAAAGAAAGACAATTTAGAAATACTTTGGGTTAATTAGCAAAATATCTAGGTTAATTAAGGTTATTTTCAAAATATCTTTGGGAAAAGATCTTGGATTTGATTTAGCCAAGATTTATTAGCTAAATGGAGAGGGTTCTAGATAATTCTTTCATTAAACAAAGAATATTTTGGAAATATATTAGGATAGTTTAGGAAATATCTACGAGTCGAAAGTAAATGTTTTTCCACCGACGACTTATCGGGGAGGGCCTAGAACTAGTATGAACACTAGAAGAAAACATTGTTGGTTTCAACGAAATCTAGGTGACACAAAATGCAGTTTTTTGGCAGAAAATTGCATTTTGTGTCACCTAGATTTCGTTGAAACCAACAATGTTTTCTTCTAGTGAAAAAGTTCTTCCCTCGAGGTTGTCAGTACCCTCATTCTTATATCCAAACTTCACTTTCGTTTCTCTTGTACTACCGGTGTAGTCAGAGCACTGATCCAAGTCGAGATCCGATCTGATTTTCATTTTATTTCTTGATTTTCACGCTTTGAAGGACAAGAGAGTCCTGTTAAAGTAATTTCTATTTGATTTCTTTGAATTCTCGAGGCTAAGCCTCCATTTTTTGGGATTTGTGAGAGTTTTGAAAGTGATAGTCCTCCAAATTCTAATTTCGTTTAAGATTTCTTGAATACTAACAATTTGTGCTCATTACAACAAAATTTGGTGTTAATAGGCTTAAGGCGGTGAAGCTTTGACTTTGAAATATTCAAAATTGACATTTTTTAAAGATGATTCCAAGTATATAAGTAATTGAAACCATTAGAGAAAACCTCTTTTGTTGTATATTGAAAATTGCCCTTGCATGTGGAAGTAATTTGGGTCATTTGAATTGTGAGAATAGGAGAGAAATAGTCAAAATTCTTAGTTTGAACTCTTGATAAAACCCTTAGTAGTATTTAGAGAAAACCCAAAATTTAGATTAGCTTTCTTTTAGTTAGAGTTATTAAATTATCTTGAGAAGAAATTCCCAATTAGATTAGGATATTTTAATTTGCTTAGTTTTAAGAAATTCCCAATAAAACCCAAAATATTGATTAGTTAGAAATTAATTAGTTTATGAGATTAGTTAAAGTTAGAGTAGTGAGTAAAATTTCGAAGGTCCTAGACCAGCACGAGAATAAAAAATCAGGAGACTAAGGCTGGAGAGGCAGAGACCAAAGTTGGAGAGAGAGGACCAGAGCTGAGAGGGCAAAGACAAGATACAAAAACAAACAAGGGGAGCAAGCCAAGTGTCGATAGGAAGTACTCAGCGAGGTTACAACGGAGGTGCCAAGGCCTAGTGACGAACCAAGGCCGGGTGACAAGTTGCCTACAAGTTACACCTCGCCACATGGCAAGACAAGGGTAGCAATTGGGGGTACAGGGGGCTGCTCGACCCAATAGACACTAAAGAGAAACTTAGCTCATCCAGAAATTGTGAAGGAAAAGTAAAACAAAACCTAAGGTGAGTTTTTTCACTTGTTATGGAAAATTTCGATTGAATGAAATTAATTTTAAACACTCATTGACGTATCATCAACCCATATCACTCTCAACGAACTCTTAAGAAACCAAATTGCAAAATAACAAATGAGAGAATGAAGAGTTGAAGAGAAAGGAAAGAGACAAAAGGAAGAAGAAGAACAAAAGGAATCTAAATAATGAATAAGGTAAGAATCTCTTGGATTTTATTTTATTCTCATTACTATTCATTAAATTGTTGGTTAGTCATTAATTAGGATTCTTATAGGAATTAGAAGGCTAGGCTTTGGTTACGTTTTGTTTTATTAGGCTTAAATAAGATAAATAGATAAAGACAAAATGCCAACTAATATCTTTTGGATGATTAGAAAATTAGAAAATTATTAGGATTTATTAGATTTGATTTGATTTAGAAGATTTAAAAGGTTTTGAGGTATTAAAATAATTAGAAATTAATTAGAAATTATTTTAAATGCAATCAAAATTAATATAATCCCATAACCATTAGTAGGACAAGCGAAATTAGATCAAAAAATACAAAAAAACAAACAAGGATTAATTCTAAATTACACAATGGATTAGCAAAATAGAGGAGGGAGTTGGTTACTATGAAACCATACATCTCGTGATCCTCAAGGACGGTACGATCGATCCATTTATGGGAAAGGCACATTAAAATTCTTCATATTTCACTTTTTAAATTTCAATTTGATTAAAATTTCACTTGATAGAATGAACCATCGAAAACTTTAGGAAAATTAGAAAAGAAAATTAACATTCAAAAATTCCAATTAGATTTTAATTTAGAAAATAATCCAAAATATAACCCATTACAATTAGATCAACCTTATTTGAAATTTGGGTGAAAAATTGATATTTCCATTCAAAAAAATCAAACAAAGAAATCTTAGAATCTTGTGAGAATTTAGAATTTAGATTAATTAGAAATTATAATTGTTTGTTTAGACTAAGAGTAATTAATGAATGAAGTTCAATTCGTTAAACTTTTAAAAAAAAATTTCATTCATTAATAAATTTTTCATTAGGAATTTAGTTTTTTAGTGTCTTACCTTGTTGGGAAGGTAATTTCTGAGTTTTTATTTTAAAAATATAAAACCCTAAAAATAATAATTTAGAATAGAAAGTTGGTTTACGTTAGATTAGAAGATAATTAAAAAGAATTTGTAAAGAATCTTTAAAGAATCATTTAAATTAGGAATCAAGTAGAGAATCTTTTAAAGATTCAAAAACCTATTTTCAGTTAAAAAATGCTTTAATTCTAAGTGAGAAAAGGTTGGATGAAGTTTGATCTTAATTTGGATGAAGTTCTTTGATTAGTGGTCAAATTAGGTTTAGTCTTAGAATTAGGTAACGAATATAATTAAAAACCTCAACCCTAAAATTTAGATTTATTTCAATTAGTTTTATTATTTTGAATTCATAGATGAAGGTTGTGATGTAGTTTAGGGGTCAAACTTTCATCCATTCATTTCTTTTACTAGGGAAGTCAAAATTTAATTTGCTTTATCATTCTGGAAAGGGAAAATTACATTCTACAAGTTAGGTTAGATTAATTTTAGTTTGAATTCATCTTTTCATTAGGTAGTTGATTTAGTTAACTATTGTTTAAAAGTTTAGGATTTACATGATTTGAGTTCAATTTGGATATTTAAAAACAAAGTGTCCATTGCTTGGAAGGCCTAAATTGAATTTAGATTGAAAAAACACCCTAAATAATCGACTTAACAAATCATAGAACCCATGTGCACATTTTAACTTAGAGGGTGGAGTTTAAAACATTCACAATATGCTATGTCTTCCCTATTTCTTTCTCCATTTCTTTCCACACCCATTATTATTATTGTACATACCATAGAGTTTGTTGTTGTAATCTAACAAAATTAGTGATTTGGAATGTCTAAATTTAGTATGATGCCAAATTTTCCATAATTTTAAACATAGTTTAACTATCTATCAAGATAATTAAGCTATTTTCTAATTGCTTAAAGCATATGCAACATATATGTACACTTCATCTCAAGTTGGCAAAATAACGATCAATTTTGCCTTTTAGAAATAAAAAATGGAACTTGACCAAAAATTTACAAGAAGCTAATTAAGCCTCTCAACATGCCAATTACTAAGCTCATGATAGGACTAATGGTGGTACACACATGAAAGCCTTGGACAATGGGGCTGATTTGTCTTTAATGGTTTGTAATTAGCCTCCATTTGATCACATGCTATTATATGGCCAATTTCATGTATAGTTAGAGCAAATGAATTGACAATTCCCGATCACTTCAATGTTTACCATTCTCCAAATCAAATGTGTTGGTCCTAGTATGGCACATTTAACTAAGAGAAACATGGGCTTCTAATGTAGATCAGCCTATTTCCGCTAGCTTCATATTCCCGACATCCTACTTTTGGCCCCATCTCCACCATAGAACTCATCAAAATCCATTTATTTCTCTGACAATTTTAGTACATAGATTCCAACTTGAGCAATGTGTTAGTTCTTGATTGGGTGGATAGTCAAATGTTAATAGGTATATGGAATGGCAGTTGTAGGTTGTTTTAGGATGTTTGTGACTCTAGGGCATACGACCCATTTCCAACCACTTAAGCAATTACGCATATATGGAGCCTAGGTTTCTTGAGTGGGAAAATTTTTCTATGTACAAATATAGATTTTGGAAAGATTCTGTAATTTTTCAAAAAATTTATTTCTCAAAACATAATTACCATGAATTTTTTAGCTCAAGATTCCATTTGACCCACATTGCACTGTTCTTGTTTTGAATGTGGCAACAACACAAGACACACACGGCACACTAATTTTTATGCTAAATTAAATATATTTTGGACTATGTATCCCCTTGTTACATTCTTAGTGCAATTCAAAAGCTCTCTACGAGGAAGGATGCATAGGCTTTGTTTCCTAGCATTTGGACTCACGAAGTGAAAGTTATGGATTCTTGGTTTTAAAATAATAGAAAATTATTTTTATTTTTATTTCAAGAGATTAAGAAGGATTGAGCTATTACTTTTGACATCTCAATGGTTGTGGCAATTACATAGGACATACTAGTCTATACCTTAAATTAGGTTGTTTGTTTGTTTGATACGCTAAGATCTAAAAAATCATAAGTCCTTCCATGGTACTTTTAGTACCACTGGAAAGTTCTTTGCACGAAGGAACGTATGGACTTTGTTTCATATTGATTAGACCTATGGTGTGAAAGTTATTGAGTTTTAAGGATTTTTTAATCAATAAATTATATTATATTGTCTTTTATTTTGAAAAAAATACAATTTAATGTTGCATGTCTAAACACCATGATACAAAGCACTTTGACTCCTTCATGCATAAAGCTTTCTATTCATATCAAGAGCACAATGTATCACACCGCAACAAAGCCCCTTGCACTTCTTTGTGTATTAAAAATATTAAATTTTGAATTTTAAAATAATTAATTAATTTTGAATTTTTTTTTAAAATTTACTTTTATTTTGGTTGTGGCAATGGCACATGGCACACTTGTCCATACCTCAAGTTAGGCTATTTGTTTTATTTTGTTTGTTACAATGAGATCTCATGGACCATGCGTCTTCTAATTGCATTTTTGGTACCATCAAAAAGCTCTTAGTGAGTGGGGAGTATGGGCTTTGATTCATGGCTTTTGGACCTACTAAGTGAAAGATATTGAATTTTGAAGTTTTTGTAAAATTTCTTTTACTTTTATTTTGGGTGTGGCAATAACACATGGCACACTAGTACTTGCTTGATATTTGGTTCCAAGTGTTTGCGTTTTTCAATTGCAAGTGTCGTACACGTAGTGGAGCGTAAGTACCATTACAACACCAAAACGTCGTAAAATGACTCGAAATATTGTCCCAGGGGATTCTAGACTATTGCTGCAAGCCGAGATTATCCGTATTACCAACTTCAGCTCTCTCTTCACCTCTTCTCTCTCTTTTCCAGATTACTACCTTTCCGGAATCTAATCCAGATCCACTCGACCACTCCCTTTCGGAATCCGGATCCGTCACTTCTCACACACTGGTTTTTGGTGCCTCTGTTTTACCCTTAGAGGGTCCGCCTTTGATCTTGTAGAGGGGTAGGGACTCACCACTCGTATTCCTCACACTCTCTTTTCTCTCTAAATTACACAAAACACACTTAGATCAAATGTTGCACTAGATCATACCAAGAAACACTCTCACAACTTCTCGGATGGCCAATCTGGAAGGCAGGTCACTTAGAGCCGTAACCAATCTTCTCCACTACAACGACAGATCAACAAAAACCAAAACCGATGGGGGATTATTAATCGTTCACTAGACTAATCCTAGGCTTTGGCAGACCTTCCAGGGAGAATAGGATGGGGATTTTTCCACTAGCGGTTGCTTATCTCCACACGGAACCCTCCCTGGTATTCCGGACTCGCACCCACGGCACTCCTTGCCGGATTTCTGTTCCAGTGTTTTAAAGGCACCACGCACAATATCGTATTCACAAGCCTAAACTACGTCACAAACATTCCCTCACAAATCAGATCTAGTCACCTCAGATCTGGATTCCTCCTTTCTTCCTCCTCTCTCTTACACTTCAACGCTCTCACAAACAAACACAGGAAAGTTGGATATACGACAGATCAATTCCCAAATGTCCACTAGGTGGCTCAAATTAAAGAAAGGATGACAAGATATCAACTACAAGCACTAGGATGGAATGAGAAGGCAACAAACCTGCCCCTCACGTAAAAATCCCAAATGACCAAAGCCAAAAAGCCACCAGGAAATCCAAGTGACCAATCTCAAACTTCCCGAGAAACCCGAAAAAGTCAAATCCTACAAATCTGGATCTCGGGCCCACGCTTGGAAATCCAGATCAGATTCAAAATTCAAATCCTAACTAACTGAATTCTAACTACTTCGCCTTTCGCGCCTTCTTCTAACTGCTCCCGCCTTCACTTGTTGGTGCTCGAATGGACGACTTTGGAATCGCTTTCGAAGTTGCCTTCATTGGAGTCGTCCTCAACGCTACCCAGGTTTGAATCTTCTGGATTTCTAGAGGCAAGTCTTTCTCATCCATGTCCTCCTCTTCTTCCGATCTGGTTTGGTACTCCTCTTCCTCAGATTTCTCAATTTGAGTGACTTCCCTCTCGTCTTCTTCTCCTGGAGAGGTGTCATCCAAAACTAAGGGTGTCCTCTCCTTCCTTGGTTGAGGCTGTAGCATATGCTCGAAGCTTTCTAGATGAGTCCTAGCCGGATTCATCAGTCCTCCAATCCGGTTTGCTGGGTCACTTCGGATAAGCAACCTGGGTGTTTGAAGGGTCTCCTTCTTTGGAAGACGGATTGTCGGAATCAGTGGCGAAATCGTAACTTCCAATGGAACTATCTCGTGTGATGTGTCAAGCTTCTTGGCTGGCTCTCGCGTTGTCTTCACACTCCTCCTGATGGTCTTCTCTAGTAGAGTTGAGAAGGGCTCTGTTGAATGCCGAAGAGTCTCCTTAGGGACTTCCAGTCTAGCCGGTAGTGGCATTGATGCTATCAACTTCACCGGAGTTTCTGTGTCAAAGTGGATTTCCGGAAAGTTGGAAAAATCCATGATATGGTCCACATCAATCCATCCCAAGAGCTGGAGCATCTTCTTCAGCATGGAATCCATCCTTGATGAGAAGTCTACCAGGATCCGGACCACCTTGGATCCGGTGAGATGTCCTTCCTCTATAAGCCGATTTTGGACGAGAGCAGCCTTGACGACAAGATCCGCGGGTCTATCTACCAGACCAGATAGATTTTTGACCAGTTGCATAGCTTCCTTCTTCCTCTACTTTGCTATCGCTAGCTCCCCTTGTGCCCAACTCAGTCTGGCTTGAAGATCTGTCTTCTCCTTCTCCAAACTTTCAATCTGCTTCTCCTTCCGTCCTAGCTCTTCCGGATTTGGAAGTTTCTTCATGGCGTTGAGTCCTAGCTCGACCTTCAACTCCTTGCTAATCCTCTTGAGATAATCCGCCAAATTTTCATGGTATTCTTGCACCTACAAGACCCAGTTGAATCCAGTTTTGAAGAACTCGGAAATGCCTTCCTCTTCCTCCTCCAAAACCTTCTCTTGAGTAGGGAGTTTTCCTCGTGAAGCCGGATCGGTAAATTTCCTCCGCCTCCGATCTAAGAGCTACTTCTCCTCTTCCGGCTCTTCCTCTTCCTCAAATGCCGGATGCTCCGCCTCCACTTCTTCTGTGAGGCTATAATGTAGGAGGGGGATTGCAAGAAACACGTGTCCTATTTTGTGTCACACGATGTGTGCTGATTAGTTTTTTGCCTATAACTTTTGTGTTTTGGCTCCAAATGAATCAAGATTTGTAGGGAAGGTACTCATGACTATCATATACCTTCCCTAATTTTTTCATAATTTCTAAAAATAATTTACTATCCAAATATAGACCCCGATTCTATGTCACAATTGCCAATTTGGAGGTTTTTAGTACTATTTAGAACCCCCAAAACCATATTTTGAGCTGAAATTTGGATGAGATGGTCTTCTAGTAGACTTGTAGCTTTCTAGGAGAGGAATTTTTAAAATAGTTAATATTTTGTGGTGTGGAAGTCTACAATGTGAGCTTCTTTCTGTTTGCATCTTGTAACATATAAAATATTATTTTGGTGGGTTTTTTGGTGAATGACTATCTCCATAGGGTTGTTGCAAATGGACACTTTTTATTTTGTGTATTTATTTATTTTTAATATTTCTCCTTAATTAAAACATCAAGGTATGTATTTTCTTGAGATTGAGCACTTTTCTAGTTCTCCTACTTAGAGAATTTTTCTATGCAATTCCTTCCATGGGTACCTTCATCTTAAAGGTATATACGTTAATCATATTTTTAAAATTTTTTTTAAACTAATTTTCTAATTTTAAAGTACTCCCAAAAAAATCAACAAAACGCAACAAATAGGATAGGTGTTTCTTGCAATCACCCAGGATGGTGGATCCGGTGGTGTACTCTACCATTTCTACATCACTCAAGAGTTTTGTGTGATGGTAGAGGTGGAACAGCTAAGGACCAATTGGATTGGTCTTTACCTTTCTTACATTGGCGGCAAGTTTGGAGACTATTGCTCTAATCACTTTGCCCCAGTTGACCGGTCTACCCTCCATGGCACCAAAAATGGTGTCGGCTACAGGGTTGTTCTATCGAACACATTTTGGGGTTGGGTGTCGAGTTGTTCGTCTAATGTTGTGTGTCGTATAAGACGAGTGTCGTGTATACATGACAATTTTGACGAATAAAGCCTTATCCTAACAGCAGAGATAATTTGAAATCTCATTTTATTTATGATCCATAATTAAGAATGTAATAAGTGATTATTAAATTGAGACACTTCAATAAAATGAAACTCAAATATGTCAAGATTGGAAATAGAAAGTGTTTTATTTGAAAGTCAACCTTAAAGTTGACTTTATTAGACGGACAAGGGGGTCTACTAGACGTGTTGGACGTCGTGTTCGTCATGTTGTCGAGTTGTTTGGCCGAACAACCATGGTCGGCTACCATAACCGTAACCTAGGAAGGCTTTTCTGGATACAAGATCAAGATCAAAAAATTCTAGGACCTGCTTTTGCCTTGCATCTAGACAGCCGCTGATGGCATAACCCTCCTTGGAATGGGCTGCATTCCTAAATTTTCCTACCGCGAACTTATCCATGCGGGAGGCTAATCCGGATCCCTTTTGGGGGAATCCATATACCTTGGCCCAAACCTCATCTGTCCAAGTTGCGGGTCGCCCCCTCACTGTCAACTCATACTGATTCGGAGCTCCTACGATGAGCTCCTGAATCATTCGATCATTCTTCATTGTCCATGGCCTCAAGAACAGGCCGACACATCCTATCTCACTCAGGTCGTCTTCTAGCTGCGACCGCTCTCTTAGCCTTTCCGAAATGGTCGGACAAACCATTCATCCCATCACTAATGGTTTCTGGATATCTCCCTCCGCCATCGAAAACTGAAACTAAGCTGAGATCTGGTGAAGACAATCAGCAAGTAGTTCTTGAATCGATCACTATCTCACCACTCTTTCTCTCAACTATACGAGCACAAGACTACTGTGAAAGAAAGAAGAAGAAGAAGAAATGGGAGTGGCGGGATTTAAGTACCCGTCATCTTATCGACCATTCTAGAAGCAGACCGTTTACTCGTAATGGATCCTTAGATTCCTATACTGGAACTTTAGACCGTAGGTTGTCACTATCCGCGTTTCCGGATCTGTCCTGGATCCTTTTACGGAACACCTGGATCATCCTCTCAGTCTTAATCCAATGTTTATGCTAAGAGGATCCTACTTCTGTTTGTTTATTGGAAATTTTGAAAAATTCTATACTATTATAAATTATTTCATACCAATCCAATGGATTACGAGTTTCCGTCTCACGACAGCAGGTATTGGTCTAGTGGAAACAATGCTCATAGTTGTGCTTGGTAGGGTTTGGATGTCACTTTTTAAACGAGTCTAATAGGATCTATAATATACTCCATATGTTTCTAAATAATATTGGTGTTTCCTTTGCAAAAACATAGGAAATATAGGTACTAATTATAAAAAAGGGGGTATCAAAGAGCATGGCAGGTGGATGAAAGGTGGACCTTTATATAGTTCCAATCAGAATTTCACACCAAAGTTCTCCCAAGAAAATCAATTCAAAAAAATTTAGAATATAAATAATGTTTATATAATTGAGAATTTGACACTTGAGATCATTGAGATTTCTTTGTTGCTTCATTTACCTGTCTACTTTAATGGAGACAAACAATAAAAGAATTCCAACTACGATTCCAACTGAATTAAAGTTACTTGAAAGTGGAGTCGAATATGGACAAAGCTTGAATGGATCGACTAGACTAAGGTAACTACACCTAATTTCGATGACTTTCCAAAACCAGTCACTGTAGATTCTTCCCTAAAATATACTCCCCCTATTCTTAAGAGTCTATCGTCAGTTATTAAAAATCATATTTTTAGCACTTCAAAAATTAGTAGTTTATTCATACAGTCCCCCAAAAATTCAATGTAAGAGAATCTAGAATCTCCTTTTGACTACCAACAAGGCCCTACAAAAAAAATTCAATATAATAATGAAAACCATGCTAAATTGTCATAATTTGTGCGATTTTAGATGTAGTTACCTTAATAAATCATGTCAATTCTCCACATTAGGAAGTTGCCATAGTTCTGCCATCTCCACAAACCAGAGCAAACAAGGTTGTACAATTCAACCATCTCAGATCATTATTTAAATGGTATAAAAGTGAATACATGTATTGGAGTTGGAATGAAACTTGGATTTCTTAATTGATGTAAATGGAGATCCATTAGCCCCTAGTAAAAACTCTATAATTTCTTATTTATATTAGATGTAAATTTAGAAATTATATTTGGATGCAAAGAACCTCAACTATTTAGGAAGGTTAGGAAATATAAAATTAGCTAACTACAAAATACTTAGATAGTTGATTTATATATGGGAGACTTCAATAAGTCTCCAAGACTAAGTCAATTGTTTGTTCATTAATTTTTTTTGGTGACTGCTTCAAAATTTGACTTGGCCCAAACAACATCAATAATGAATTTTCAATATTTCTAAGGATAGCATTTTGTCAATTCCATTTGAGTGAAAAAAATTATTAAAGTAATAAACTATATAATACAAATTAATGTGTCAATTTAGTTAAAAACATAGTTCAAATTTTTAGTAAGTGTCTTCATCTTGTAGTTGATTGTCATATATGACAAATTTAACAAAATTTGAAATCAAACACAATTTAGAGCATATACATATATATATATATATATATATATATATATATATATAAAGAAGTTAGTTACATTAATTTTTCCTATCAGTACATGTAACACAACTTTATCAAATCACACAATTTTAAATAATTTAATTAGTGGAGGGTGGAATATTATTGTACCACTTTTCACAAATTTTGCAGTGACACTAATTTTCTTGGTGAAGCTCATTTCTAAACTCTGTAATAGGATAGATCAATATCATAGTAGAGGTAGACAATTGAAAAGTGGAAAGCATAATTTGTATAAAAATGGTAGAGACATATTGGTAGAGAATTTGTATGCATTGATATAGATGGTGATTTTATGTAACAAAATTATTGTGATTGTAAATATTTTACATTATTGCATTGTAAATGCATGCACTATGTAAAATCTTGAATTTGAGGGTTTTTATATGGAGTCTCAAGAAGTAGAAAGAGAGACGCAATCTTGAAACTTTATTTTTTTTAACTCTATTAAACAACTATTTGATTCTAATTCTTTTATTTTTATAATAAAAAATATTTTAAAACTTTATTATGTATCTTTGAAGTTGTTGAAACAAAAAGTGAAGGTTGTTTTACCTTTCTTTTGACTATTAAATGATAAGATTTTCACGTAAGGAATATGGATAGAGTTATTTGGAGTTAAGAGATGGCCAATGGATAAAATGTGGTGCATATGACATTTTAGGGGATGAGGTGGAGGATGAGATGGAGACCCTTCTTCTTTCTTGTCACAGAGTTTTGGGAGAGTGTTGTATATTTGGAGAATGATAGCATATTGTGTTTTAAAAATTTTGCAATGAAAATTTGGAAGTACTTTTTTCTTCTTCTTTCTAATTCTAAAAATCTACCACTCATCTCATTTGGAGTTCGTATGAAAAAATTATGCTTAATGGAGTGTGAGAAGGTTAATTGTCTTAGAGTTTGAGGACAGGATTTTTGAGAGCTCATAAGTTTTTGATGAGAAAGTATTTACTTCTGAGATTTAATATAACTATGTGTTGAGCTTTTGACTTTTCAAAAATCTATCATTCTCATAGTTTGGAGTTAAAATGCAAAAGTCATAGGCAAGGAAGTGAAGTAGTAGGAGTTGCCTTTGATTTGGAGAGAGACAATTTTGATTGGCTATAAAAGTCGAACAATATCATTTTTTGAGTTGAATTTTGGAATATTTGTAGATAATAGTATTAACTTCCTACAAAATCTTCACTCTCAATTTGGAATTAGAAAGAGAAAGATATAGACTTTGAGGTAAAGTAGTGAGGGTTTGCCTAGGAATTGGAGAGAGGAAATTTTAACCAATTATGGAAGTCAAACAATACAAGCATTTGACTTTAGTTTGAGAAGAGTTATAAATTTTTGCATTGGCTTTCCAATAAGATATCACACTCTTCATTAGAAATTTTAAAGCAAATTTGGCACTCAATAGAATATTGGACACTCCTTTAAAGGACTTTTGAGGTTCATATTCAATGTATACTATCTTAATACAATTTTATGGTGTTTTATTTTACCTCTATATACTATATGAGGTTCATTCAAGTATAAACATGACTTGAAGGATTTCACAGGGTTCATTTTTTTCACTTGATTTTGAAATCCTTCATATCTTGGGCCAATTCTAGTTGCAACTAGAAACCTAGTATTTCTCCAAGACAAAACCTCTCTACCCAACAATATAAAGTTTTGATTTGACACTTGAGTGCTAAAAGACTCTAGTGTTTTCAAGCAAAGGGTTTTGTCAAGTGAAAATCCTTCTTCTAGGGTTTTGAAATTCCCATGTTTTAGTTTTTCCATGTCTAAGAACTTTGGAATTTTTTTTTGGGGGCAAATTTTGGATTTTGGTCTTTTCAACAACTTCTAGGTTTTCTTCTTTTAGAAACTTGGATATTTTCCTATTTTTGATTGCATCACTTTTTCTTGTCTACAATTAGTTTTTGTTCTTGTAATCTTATCTCTTATCACTTTGAAGCTATAACATAGTCTTAAACCATGAATTTTTTAATGTATTTTCAAGTATTTGATATAGTTGTTATGGGATTTTTAGATGTTTGTACTTGTAGAGAGTGTATTGTTTTAGCAAGACACGTCATGTGTGTTTTAAAAACTTTCACATCATTGTCACTTATTGATGCTATTAGGGAGAGAGCAAGAAAGTGTAGATGTAAACAAAGTATAAATTGCCAAATTTCTTTGTTGTAGAAAGAAAAGAAAGGTGATTGAGGAAGAAGACAACATTGGTGATGAAGAAAGCAATAGTGATTCAAATTAACATTTAGGCTTTTGTTTCAATTCATTCATTGAGTGAATTTGAAAGGTTAAATATTATGGCTCTTTTACAACTTTCTTTGTTAGTAAAGCCAATTAGTAGAAAAGAAAGAGAATTAGAGTTGGAAAAGCTATCACAACATCTTGTCCAAGAAGATGTAGTAGAGGCTCTAGTTGAGGTTGTTAGCAATCTCCCCGTAAAAAAAATATTGGTAGGCCTCGTAAAGTTCCCTTATCTTCCATGATACTTATCAACTTGCCAATGTATACAACCTCAAGTGCTCCATCACTTGTTGCTCCAAAAAAAGTACAAAAAGGAGAAGATCATGCACAAATTGGTTTGATGCAAACAAATGACCCATGATCAAAGGAACAATTAAATGACATTGAAGCATGTTTGCAACCTTACATTACTTGAAAGTGGTTGACAAGTACTTCAAACTTGGATTTTGAAAATTACAATTTTTGCAATATTGGGATTTAGAGAATTTTAAAGTTCTCTAAAATTGTAAGGTTTTTGAAATAACAAAATAATAGTCATTGTTACACAACTTGTATAAACTTGAATAATCTTCAAAATGTCGGTTGTTCTTATTGAGAATGAATTGTCTTTGTTAAGAATGTACTATTTTTATTGAGAATGTGTTCCTTCTATGAATATGAGAATGAGTGTTGATTTATTTTTCTTATAAAATTTAACTAATATTGTTCATTGCTTTTGAACACAAAACAAGAAGTAAAGTGTATGCTATGTGTTTGATTTCTCTAAAATAGTTATTTTAATGAGTGTATGGATTTAAAGCTTCATTGCAAGATTCTAATTGAACAATTTTAAACTACTTTCCACAAATATTTTTCATAATGATTGTGCAAAAGGACTATTTATGTCTTCTTCTAAATTACATATTTTGTATAAACACAAAGCTTGGATAAAGTAAAGGCCCTTTTGAGCATCTTTCAAAAGGATCATTGTATGAGTAGTTTACACATGAGGGACACCTCAAAAAATAGATTTTCCTCATGTTCAACGATAGAGTCAATTTATACCATCAACTCCACATGATGGTGCCCTTTCTTCTAGGTCTGATCTGGTGAAGATGATTTGTGATATGCTACTTGTTATGAGAGACTTAAGGGCCGTTCCCACTTGGCGTTTGCAAACACCGTAAGCTTAAAGATAAAACTTCGTCATTAAAAGAAAATCCTTTTTTTTTGTGGCAGTTCAGGTTCGGAATCTGGTGATAGTTTCTTACTGAGGCGCAGTTCCCACATGCTTGGTACTTATCGTGAAGGACCTCACGTACTCCAACACAGCCAATTAACGATTTTGATCCGATGGTAAAAAATAGTGTAAATATTAAACTTTGAATGAATTAAAAAATAAACATATCACCTTCCCAAATCTATGGACAAGGAATTGTAGTGGGCATTCAAATAGTAGGAAACATTTCACTACGATTCATTGTCAAAACATGTGCTCTGCATAAGGGGTGGAGAGATTGTTTTTATAATGAAATTCATTGTCCATCATGAATCTCCAAAGGATATGGGACAATTTGAAGATGAGAACTTGACCACTCATTGTCAAAACAAAGGAATTGTGTGCAATGTAGAACTTCAAACCTCATGTAGGCATAGTAGGATAACTTTTTTCAAGAAACTTAGAACTAAGAAAAGTTGGTAAATCAAAATAACTTTCATCTCCAAAAATCTATTCGAGATTATAAGCGTCCAATCAAAAGTTTGGGACAAAGTTCAAAAAGGGGTTGGGACAAACCCCTAAAGTTTCATTGCATATTAACCCCTCAATGCCCAAGGTCTTTTTTGAGCTTCTTGAAACTTGCTCTAAATTGAACTAAAAGCCAACATTTTCATAAGTTCTGTCAATTTTTTAAATTGGAACCATACAAATTCAAATCTAACATG
The DNA here is from genome assembly GCA_963920665.1 of Straminergon stramineum. Lineage (NCBI taxonomy): Eukaryota > Viridiplantae > Streptophyta > Bryopsida > Hypnales > Calliergonaceae > Straminergon > Straminergon stramineum. Next base: position 24,059,600 of record OY987268.1, on the reverse strand, counting down.
TTAAGTTTCAAATGGGAGAAGAAAAGTTAACAATATCACTTATGAATTGAAAAATTGCAATGTTTGATCATGAGGGTGTTCAAACTATGAAACCAATTTGAAGTCTTTTAACCCCTAAAGTTCCTTGACTATGTTTTCACCAAAAACATTCGAAAACTACCATTTTTAGCACAAAAATCAAATTTAAGAAAAAAAACATTTTTGAACACATGTAACCGTAGGATCTTGTAGGAAGTTGTTTTAAAAAGATGTGAAATTTTTTTTTAGAAATTTCCACCAAGTAGATTGGAAGATATTAACATTTGAAGTGACAAAAATCAATTTTTTCCCCCTACAAAAAAGTCGAGTAGCAACACTTCAAAAGGTCACATTTGTATGAAAAAATGTCCAAAATGGTGGTGCATCTTTGGCTTAACTCTTCAAGGCAAGTTGGCTATGTTCTTGTAAATTTTCGAATCATTTGGAATTGTACAACATATAGGAAAAAAATAGTAAGTAGAAAGAAGTAGAGAATAATTCAAAATACTAAATTGTCAAAATTTTAATTATGGAATTGAAAAATGACAATCCCAATGGTTGTAATGTTGTAATAAACAATCTACATCCTGTGATTTTATTTTTTTCAAAAAATATGAAAAATTGAGTTAAATAAAGGACTTCAAAGTTTATTTTAGAGTAGAGATTCCTTAACTGCCCGCAAACTAAAATTTCTCATAGCTTTCATCACATTGATCAAAATGGACTGATTCAAAGCTTTCCCCATATATATAAATCTAGAAAATCAGTTTCAAATTTTTATTTTTGAAAAAAGTGATTTTTTCAGATCTGCCCGAGCTGCCCGAGTTGAGAAATAAACAACATTTTGCATCATAACTTTTTACTTGTATACTCAAATGAAATGAAATTTAGCATGCATGGAAGATATTCCTCGTCCACACCTTGTCAAAAAAATTCAGCCTAAATGAGTCAAATCTCCGCTCACATGTACCTACCCAAAAACATTATGTTGCCAAAAACACAAGGTTGGTCCTATAGGGGTTAATCCTCTTTTTACATGTCAAATTAAAAAAATTGGTCACTAAAAAAATACGGGGGTTAAAGGGTGGAACATGCATAACCCCAATGAATTTACAGCTTCTTAAAATTTTTTATCTTATTTTTTTTAAATGATTTTTTCATGTGATTTATTTTGTAAGATCTAGTGTCTTTGAGAGCCCTTGATACTAGAAAATCAAGATTTGCAATGGACACCCTTGCACAAAATCTTGAATAGAAAATTCATAATGATTCATTTTCATAATTTGATTTTTGATGCTAAAACTAAATTTCCAAAATAATTTCCAAATAAAAAATACTAAAAATAGGAACTTAGTTAGTTTATATTTAACTTCAAAGTTTTGTTGACAAGAGAATTCAGTACCTCAAGCATTTTAAGGATTAAAGTAGGTATCTCCTTGACCACCACTTTTTGCTACTCTACCTAATTACTATTATTATTAGAAGAGTCAAATTTTCGTATTTTTTTCTTGGGAAGTAAAAGGAGCTTCCAATACACTAGAGAATGCAACATTTGAATATTATATGCAAAAGCCATGATGGGTCAAATCTTTTTTGGATAGAGGTTATAAAATTGTTCTTCAATGTAGGTACATATTGATTTTGAAGATGTACACTAAGTGATGATGGTCTTGGGTTAGTGGTGCATATAAGGTATTTAGGTTATAGTTGCATTCTACGATGAGGAAAAACACAAACATTTGGGACACCCAAAATGTGTTGGATCCATTAACTTACTGTAAGCTTACTGCGAATTGATTTTGTAATATATTTGAACCATTTTTTTCATTTCCATATTGGGACCATGCTACACTAAAAAAATATTTAGTGTCATCCATACCTAGATATTTACTAAAGGCTATAATTATCTACAAAAGATGAATATTTTTACCAAGAATGTAGATATCAATACAATTCAAAGAAAAAAAATTTCTATAAGCATAGTTGGTAGAAGTATTTGTCAAAAGGAGAAGTTTATATCATTTTTAAATCTATTTGTCGTGGTGACAATGAATACAATTATTAATGTAGTGAAAGAGAGAATACAATTTTTGAAAAAAATTATTCAAATTGAAGCAAGAAGTCCATTGTGGATTGTTTGGTCATTGTACATAGATATAGTTATTTGATTCACAATTTTTGTATGCATGAGAACGAAAAATTAGGATTAATTTCACATGCATTTCAATCAACTCATTTTTAGAAAAAAAAAATGATACATTATAGGGTGGTCAAAGTAAAAACATATAGCTTCCCATTGTGGGTTGGAGGGAGGAACTATTCTTGTCTTTGGGGATTCTAATGTGTGTCTTATTTCCTTACATGGTTCAAATGGAAATCCAAAAGCACCCTTGGTAGAATGAAACAAAGAATGAGCCTTTAGCCATGTGTAGTGTACTCATTGAATTCATGAAATGGTGACTATCTAATCCAACTCTACAACTTTGAGTCCCATCTGTAAACTCAATGCAATAAAAACTACATTAGAATACAATAAAATTGAATTTGATTTAAGAATAGAGCTTTGAATTGAACTCCAATCTCAAAAGTAGATCTACTTACTTTAGTCAATCTACTAGGCTAGTTCAAGGGGAAGTCGGTCTACGCACATGACATGTGTCCATGAGAACTTGTTTCTCTTCAATGTTGTTATTCACGCTACACTATTGTAGTATTCATTGCATATTAGACCATTTTTGACAAAGTACCTTGTTCACAAGTCTTCTCTTTCTAGGATTAAAGATTTTGAAGAAGTGCACTTTGTGGATGAAATAATGAAAAGTATTTCACTTCTTGTTGCACAAAGCCAAAGAAAATGTTTCTTCCAACCCCTCTTTGAATTTTGTCTCTCACTTTTTATTGGAGAATCGGAATTTCAAACGGATTTTTGGAGATGAAAGTTAACTTGATTTCCCAACTTTTCTTAGTTCAAAGTTTCTTGGAAAAAATTATTCTACTATGCCTAAACGAGGTTTGAAGTTCTACATTGAACACAATTTCTGCATTTGACTTAATTAGGTACAAGCGGTTGAGCATCTACTAATCCTAATTTACATATCCCACATGGATTGTTTTACTTCCCATCACCCCACTTGTATAAAGAGATTACCTACACATTCTCCCACTCCCACTTCAATAGAGCCTTAGAAATGTTTAGGAGGTGAGAGCCGAAATGCCATGGACTTTGATTTTTTCTACTTTAGGTCCCTGCTAATTTTGGCTTTGGGTTGCCAAAGGTCTTATGTAATGGGCCCTTGACCCGGCATATATGTAAGAGCGGCTGTTAGCACATGAAATCTTCATTTTTTGAAGATTTTTAAGGTGTTATTACAAACTATTGTCACTGTGGTAGGCCAACGACACAGAGGTGTTAAGTGGTCGTAGGAGCGCTCTCAGGTCGATGCCACCTCGATCGCCAAGTAGGTTCGGTAGATAGTGGAGTAGTCAGGTGGGAACGCCCGATGATTTACAGTTGACTTAATACCTTTGTAATGCCAAGTGGGAACGTACCTTTAGGCCAAGCTTTGAATACATACATAATACAAATTGTCATCCAAGGATTTGCTGATCATCATGCACCCAAACTTTTGGAAAAAATTAAAATCTCCATGACTTGTACACAAAAATTTATTAAAGATCACTTGAAGTGGAGCTACAGGCATGCAACTACAGCATGTGACAAACTTCCTTCAGATTGAAAGACACTTGATAAATTTATGGAATTTAGAGTTGCCTATTTGGTGAAGATGTATGACATTCCTCCATCTTTAGTGATCAACACGGATCAAACAAGTATTGTATTATTTCCTTATTCTTTATGTGTTTGAAGCAATTGTGATTTTACTTAATTTGAGACTATCAAAATTGTGTTTCTATATGATTGATAAAGTTCCAATGTTTTATGATGTTAGTTTATCTAAAAAAAATTAACATGTTTCGAAGTTCTATCAAAATTGGGAGTTTAACCCCCCTAAATACCCAAACTCTATTTTTTGGCAACATAAAGATTTTGGGTAGCTCACTACAAATGGAGTTTTTATTCTTTGCCTTTAAAATTTTCAGACAACATGTGCCCAAGGAGTAGCTTTAAGGCCCAACAATTTTCATAACTTTTGATTACATGGTTCAAAAGTTATTGTATGATATGTCATTTTCATTGTTCAGCGGTCAGTTAGGCAGCCCCCAAAAAATTCTTAGAAAATCACTTTTAAAAAAATGAAATTTTAAAATTGGTTTTCTAGATTGATATATTCATGAAAATCTTTGAATCATTCCACTTTGATAAATGAGATGAAAGTGATGAGGAGTTTAGTTTGCGGGGAGATATAGATTCTTTACTCTAAAATAAACTTTGAAGTCCTTCCTTTAACTCAATTTTCAATATTTTTGAAAAAATATAAAAAAATTTAGGTGTAGATTGTTTATTACAACATTACAACCATTGGGATTGGCATTGTTCAGTTCCATAATTAAATTCTTAACAATTTAGTAATTTGATCTTTCTCTAGTTCTTTCTACTTACTATTTTTTCCCATATGTTGTACAATTCCAAATGATCTGAATTTTTTCAAGCATGTAGCCAACTTGACTTGAAAAATTAATCCAAAGAAGCACCACCATTTTGGAATTTTTTCACACATATGTAATCTTGTGAAGTGCACTTGCCCATTTTTTCGCAGGGCCATAAAAAGGATTTTTGTCCATTCAAATGCTAATATCTTGCAATGTACACAGTGGAAATTTCTGAAATTTTTACCACATCTTCTAAAACCAATGTACTACAAGATCCTACAATTACCTTTGTCCAAAAATGTTTTTTTTCTAAAATTTGATACTTGTACTAGAAATGGCACTTTGGGAGCATTTTTGGTGAAAACATAGTCAAATTCATTTTAGGGTTAATCTCACATACAACTACTATATTTTTAGTTAAAGAACAATTTCATATTTGTTCATGTGCTTACAATAACTAATGAGAAGCATCTAGGATTCCCGGTGGTCTTGAAAATATGGTGGGACTTCTTGGTAGAATCATAACATGTACAAGCTAAATAGTCATGCTAATTTCTTCACATCCACAAAACATAAATAGTTGAATTCTTCACATCACATGTATGTCACTAGAACATACAAAAGTCAATTCCATTTTGTTGCTTCCACTTTATAATGTGACTACAGAAGCTTAGTATTATAAAATCTGAGTTCAACAATCTAAGTATAATTATAAATTTTTATGATATGAAGCTTAAAGGTTCAAATGACCACATTGCAAGAATGCATTTAATACCATTGTCTAGAGAACATATATGGGAGAAAAAAAAGGCTCAAAGGACATCAAAGTCATTGGAATGGAAGATGAACATGACAATTTACTACATGTGTGACATCAAATGTTGATGGATACTTACTTCCAATGCAAATAATATTTACAGGTAAAGCAAGCCAATGATTACCAAAGACTTCACTTACAAGAGTATGCTTAGACCATCATGGATTCCATTTTTCTATGACAGAAAATAATTGGTCCAACTTGAAGACTTGTCAATAGTTTGTGCAACACATATTGAACCCATATTGTGAGCATATGGTTGTGTATAGCAAACTTGCCAATCACTACACAGACAAAATTCAAATCCTTCTCTAATATTATAGAAAGTTGTACACTTTGAAACTTCACATAATTATTATATGCCATGTTTGGATTCACTTTCAAAAAATAGAGTGTAAAAATACTTTCTCTTGCAAATTTTATTCCAACTTACAGGTAATAAGCCTATAATCTTGTCAAAATAAATTACAACTATTCACCGTACAATGTGTGGTGACTATTCCCAATTGTTGTTCCTGTCTGGTAATTGGGATAGTCATTGTGTAGTGATTGGATCTGGCCGGTGGCTGAATTTGTTTGCAAATCAAAAAATGATTTGGCTTTTGGATTGTTGGTCTGTTCATAAATCTAAGTCTTTCTTATCTTGGATGAAGAAAGAATACCTTTGGATTTGTATGCTAATTATCCCAACAAATTGCCCATCAAAACTACAACCATAGGGTGTAATACTTCAACTACCTTTGAAGTGTAGATTTACAATATATTTTAGAAAGTGGTCAACAGCTTCAATCCAACAACAATTTCAAAAGAAGGTCCCCTCTTATATTTTACTCAATCTTAATATAAAAATTTTACTTAAATTTTTGTGCACTTAGTTGTTAGATTTGTGGAAAAGTTTAGGATCTGAAATTGACTTGATCATAAAATGATGGAAGAGATGTGGCTTATTGAAACCATTTGAGAAGTTGTTTCAATTAGAGGCTATAGAAACCCATACCAAATTAGCGATGTAGTGATGTATACTCTGCAAATTTTAGCAAAGAGTGTGAGAAAGAAGAAGACGATTCGGATGTAGTGTTTGAAAACAGAAGAGGTCTCAAAGGAGTCAAAGATGATGTTGAGATGCCTTGTCATGTAGCATGAAGCTCTTGCAATAAAGTGTTGTGAATTTTCTTCAATATAGTCTTGAAATTAGACATTATTTCTCTTCACTCCCCTCAATACAACTTAGTTGACAATCATACAAAGAATAAAATAATCTTCATGTGTGAAATATGTATTACAATGAATGATAGTGTAGCAAATGTATAGGATATTTCAAAATATCATTGGAAGGGGATCAAATTAAGGGGGGATTATAGGTCAAAGTTTGTGATTGTACTTGGTTACTTTATTTATCAAATTGATGATGATTATTTGAAACTTTTAGACTTGGAAATGATATTTTTTGTATTTTCTTACAAATTTTGAAATATTCAAAATTTTAGACGGTATTGATGAATTTGTTTTTGCAACAATTCAAACAATTCGCTTGTATTATTCCAAACATTTAGACATTCCAAAAAATATTTAATTTATTTTGAAATCTGACCTTCACAAAGGGTAGTTTATAGATAGCTTTTGAATGACAATTGTTGCAATACATTCAAAATGTAAATAGGGTTTGATTAAATTGGAATTTTGTTATTTATGTTCATTTTTTTACAAATTTGAAAAGAATTTTTTATTTCTACGGGAATACTTTTCATCCGATGCATGAGATAACTTGTAAGTACAAGAATACTTTAATTCTATAGAGTCTTATCTTACTAGTTTAACCCCTAAAGGACCAAAATAAAATTTCTTCTTTGAAATCTTCACACAACATTTTCCTGAGGAGTAGCTTTAAGGCCCAACAATTTTCATAACTTTTGAATAAATGGTTAAAAAGTTATGGTATGATATGTAGTTTTCATAGTTCGGCGGGCAGCCCGGGCAGCAAAAAAAATGATTGAAAAAACACTTTTTTTCAAAATAAAAATTTGAAATTGGTTTTCTACATTTACACATACATGGAAAGCTTTGAATCATTCCATTTTGATTTATGAGACGAAAGTTATGAGGAGTTTTAGTTGTGGGTAGTTTATTGGTAGTTGTGAAATCTCCACTCTAAAATAAACTTTGAAGTCCTTTATTTAACTCAATTTTCAATATTTTTGGAAAAATATAAAAAAAATTTAGGTGTAGATTGTTTATTACAACATTACAACCATTGGGATTGGCATTTTTCAATTCCATAAATAAATTGTTAACAATTTAGTATTTTGAATCATTCTCTACTTCATTCTACTTACAAATTTTTTCCTATATGTTGCACAATTCCAATTGATCTGAAAATTTTCAAGCATGTAGCCAACTTGGCTTGAAGAATGAATCCAAAGAGTTACAACCATTTTGGACATTTTTTTATAGTGATCTGACCTTGTGAAGTGCAGCTGCCCGGATTTTCGCAGGGCCAAAAAAGGGATTTTCGTCACTTCACACACTAATATCTTGAAATCTACAAGGTGGAAACTTTTGAAATTTTTTCTACATCTTCTCAAACCAGTGAACTACAAGATCCCACGGTTACATGTGTCCAAAAGTGATTTTTTTTCCAAAATTTTGTACTTGTACTAGAAATGGTAGTTTAGGAGTGTTTTTGGTGAAAATATAGTCGAAAACCTTTAGGGGTTAACCTTTAACCCTGGAGGTGTTTTTAATTTATACATGGAACAACATTTTTATTATTTATAGAACTTTTATACCTATATGATCATTATAAACATATGTAAGGGAAAACTTCCATCTACATGTCTTGATCATTTTTTAACTTGTATATTGAAAGACATTCTTGAACTTAGATTCTTTTCTTCTTGGCAGAGAAAATTTTGTGAAGGTAGTAGTAAGAAATATTCAATGAATAGGAACACTTTAAACTACGAAATGTTGGTGTGTTGCAAAAGTTTTAGTTTCTTCAATCTATCCTATCAATCTTTGTAAAAAATTAGTAGCACTTGCAAAAAATGTTTCACTACTATATTTTGTTCTTGTGAACAAATCAACTTTGTGTCTTTATTTTTATTCTTTTGCACAAAAAATGAATAGAACTATAATATTTCTATTTCAACATTTTCTTCTATATCCTCTTTGCATAAGTGTTTTCAACTACTAAGTGCATGTGTCCAACACAGGTTCAAATAGTATTCTAAAAATTGAAAGTGATACCTACCATGGATTCATTACTTTTATATAATTTCATAGTAAAAATATAAGAAGGTCACTTACCATTCTCTCAAAAGCACTCTCCCTCCATCTTGAGAATCTAAAGGTCTTCTTTACTAGAAAAAAATATATTGGATTTCCATGATGGATATACCAGTACAATATATTATCCACAATAGATATATAGGTACAAATATGGTTTTGTACATATATATATATAAATTCTAGTAGTTTGAAAAAATTAGCTTTAGGTGGCAATTTCAAGCACATGATTGAATGACTATGTGCTCAAAAACACCACCTACACAATGTACTTCTATAGTTAAATTATAAGAACTCAAATTTTGATTCACTGAATCGAAATTATTTGATAATGATCCACATGAGGATCATTATGTGGTATTCAACTAGCCTTATAGAGAAGGTAAATGTACCACTCATCACTTAGCTAGGATGAATGAATCCCAATCAATGATACTGGCACTAGTAGTAGTCGATGGTCTTGAAAAGAGTCACAAAGATATGAATGGTTATATATAAACAACTATAGTATTTGCAATTTGCAATAGTTTGATCTAGAAGGTAACTACATCTTCAATCTTGTGAATAAAATCTATGGCATAATTGATATCTTCTACTCCGTACAAAATTAACAACAATTTTCACACATTGATGAAGGACTAAGAATTAGAATGCAAGTGGTTCTATAATATTTGAAAGCATTGTGAATTGGTTACAAATTTCAAAGCCCCCAACTCTACCTTATAGTAATTAATTGTCTTTTTAATGCTCACCATTTGGGGTATCTTCCATAGTTAGTTCCCCTTCAAAAGTAGTTCTTGGATTTCAAGAGTGGTCAATTTAAGGTGCAGTTACCTTATTTGACATGAACTTGAAATTAATTATAATTTGGTTGTTGTACATAGGATACTATTGGAAATGTAGTACACAAAAATTAGGGAATTGACTACAAGAAGAGTTGCTATTAGTCTAATTAGTCATGTGGGTCATTTCCCTTGTTGACATAGACCATGTCTTCGTTAGTGGGACTAAATACAAGTGATTCAAATAGAAGTGATGTTATTTTATTATTAAAAAGATTAAATTAAAAGAATATGAAATACTTAGAGCATGAATTTCTTGTGAAACCATCCTTAGTGGATGAAGTATTTGAAAAAGAGCTTAAACTTGACAATTGGTATGGAATCAGGACTAAGAGACACTAGTAGAAAATCAGGCCTAATCTGTTGTTTTGGTCGCGTTGATCATCAATAGATTTCTGTTGATGATCAACATGACCAAAACAACAGATTAGGCCTGATTTTCTACTAGTGGAGGTGGCCTTTGGCCTCTACACTATGAAGCTCCAAATTTTGCTTATAATACTCTTCATTCACCTTCTACAACCCCCTACAGTTGAGATTTGGCCTTGAACCCAAACTTAGAGATCATGTCAGTTTTGGAAAAGTGTTGATTTTAGGCGTAGTTTCCTTATCTTGTGCATTGAATTTACCTCTTGCATGAGGGAGAGAAATAACTCCAATTTACATTAGATTGATATGATCGAAGAGCCTTTTCATCTTAGGTCCCACATTCACTTATGGACTATTTGAGTTACACTAGGACTATCTACTAGTATATACTTCAATTAGAAAGGAGACTCCATGACCTTATTTCAATATTCTTTTAGTTTAAAAATAACTTTTTAGATTGCTAAGGTATGGTACATATTAATGGGGTATGACTATTGGCATTGTAGAGAGGTTGTGTGAATAATGATGGATTGGAAACGTAGAAAAGTGAGTGCTTTTTATGATTGCTTATTTCGGTGTCTATTTTTGTAGATGTTGGGGTGGATCAATGGTAAATGAATATGGGTTGTTGGTTGTTTTCAATTTCAAGTTTGTTTTCTGCATTGGATTTACCTCGATACCTTGTGATTCCGACTGTTTGACGGAGCTGCACAAAATCAACATTGCATCGGAACAGTGAAAGTCTTAACAGAGAAAGTCAAAGGGCTCAAACATTGTTCCAGTACAGTACCAAAGAGATTCCTCTTGAAAGTTGAAACAACTGAAAGTTTGAAACAGAGTCTTTGTACCTCATTTACACTCAACGTCACTCTCCAGAGATGCCTGCATAGACGGACAAAAATTCGCCCACTTACGAAAACTCCGAAGTCCGGATTCCGAAGATAAAAACCTCAGAGAGTCATTAGTAGAAATCAAATAAGTTGGAAATAAAACAAGCAATTACCTTAATCTATTATTGTCTGATATCGATCACAGCCACAGTAAGCACCAACCAGAAGTTAAATGGCGTTATGGGCCACGAGGATACGAGACTAGCATTTCAGCAACCAACAGGTGTCACCCTCTTCCTCCACAACCAGAAGTAAAGAAAAATTATCAAGTGCATAATTTCACGCCATGGCCAGCTGGATGTCACGGAAGGTTTTTTCCACATCAGCACTAATGGGCAAAAAACAACTTATGCGACAGAGAGGGAAATGCCGTCTTTGGTGCATTACATGACACATCGCCATATTACTCTGATCCGTCAAGTGAAGTTATTACCCGTCCACCAGCTCCCTCATAGCAAGTTAAACTAACTGTCAGGGTTCGTCGTCGTACACATCATTTCCTTCGTGCCGTTAAATATTACTGCAAAAGCTTCCATCCAGCATAATTTGATTCAAAAACTGGAAGGAAAGCAATCAAACTGCAGGAGAAACGTTTCAGTTTCGGAGGAAGCTACAAGTCTACAGCAACACTTGGAATCTCCCATCTCCTAGGTGTAAGTTTGAAACTTTGAATCCCATTTCCCGAAACGCTTCAGTTGCAGATTCACATGTCATATATATATGTATTAATATAGTTCTCTCCGTCCTCGCTCGTGGAAGCTTGTTTCTAGAACTGTAGACTGTGTAGAGCTTATTTTCTGGAGAGATCGATACTGCAAGTCACGCAGCTGTTGCAAGTATTATTAGCATCATTGTCAAAGCCCGAACATGGAGTGTGCGGAGTCGTCGTCACACATCGATCTTTCCAGGAAACCCTGTCGGCAAGACCAATCTGAGATCAGCTGAATCCCATGTAGATCCCTGGATTCGGGTGTAGCAAGCAAGTGCTGACGACTAACTGACTAACCGACAGAGGTGAAGGTAGCTGCGAAGGTGAAGATAGCTGGAGAGAACACGGGCGTGAGACCAGGTGGGCGCTTCCAAGCAGCCAAGCGCGACTCGCTTGCCGATACTATTCTTCTGTCGCCCTTGCTTGCAGCTTATATAGCAAGTCCTCGTCAAACACTTGTCCTAGAATCGTAGTAGTCTCGGGACAACCGTGAGCCTAGACTTTTGTTTTCAAGAGACGTTTCAATTCTGTGCAATGGTGATGACAGAGAATGGTAATTTTATAACCATGCCGTGCAGTCTGTGTGCGCCATTACTCTCGCAGCGAGCCCTTGCACCAGGTCTGTCTGGCAACATCCCCAAAGGTCACCCCAAACGGCAGTGACGGCGCCATATATACGATTGTTCACAGTTTCTAGTTTCTAGAGGTAGTGTGACTGAGCGCCAGGTTGATAGTTTTTGTAGTTGTGATCGATTTAGAGCACAGGATGTTGGAATTCAAGCAGGAACCAGGTTCTACGACGTTTGGGAATCCGTCACTGCCACGGAGAGCTCACTCTCGTTCAAGTTCCTTGAGCTCCTCTCCAAGAATTTCCTGCTCGAAAGGGTCCCCAGTGCCGTCGGATGGGTTTGAGCCGCAAGCAGACGTGGTGCTCCGTCCCTCGGCGCTTCACTTAGCGGAGAGGATTTTCACGCGCCTAGTGAAGCTGCGCAAGAAGGCACTTCTGGCGTCGTCGTGCTTCGCACTAGAGTCGTCGGGAGCTTTCAGGGAAGACGCGCGTTCCTACTCTTTGGATTCTGTGGTGGACTTGGAGCGAGGGTATGATTCTGATGAGCATTTGGGGTTTGCGGGCGTGGAAACACCGACATCGTTGTCGTCGTCATCGTCATCCAGCAGAGGCTCCTCGTCATTTGAATCCCAAGCAAAGTCTCCGCACAAGCCTGGCTCGCAGATGATGGCTAACATGCTGCTGTCCTTGTTGAAGGACGAGGCTAGTCGCTTCACTGTTTTTGAGGACGAGGACGAGCACCAATTCAATGGGCCACGAGAAAGCGCATGGCACCAACCGGAGGACGAGATTCTCACCGACCAGGAGTGGCGTATGATGCGTTACGGGAACTTGCAAGCGAAGCCTGTTGTGACGAAAAAGCTTCAAAGTTCGTGTTCTAAGTACTTGACCATGGGGGAATTTTCGACCTCCAAGCTGCAACCGACCATGGCTGCTTCACTGAACAAAAACTCGTCCTCCACGAGGTCTAAGCGGGAAACATCGAAGCTCATGTAGTTGTATATATATTAGATTCCCAATTGGATGGTGAATGATTCTTTCGCCCTGCAGGACTTCGTTTTGTAGAGTGAATTTCGTTGGTAGTGTACAAGTAGTAGTATAGAGGTAGCAACCCACTTAGTGTACCTTAAACTGTGTGCTCATTCAATTCACACAACGGCGAAGTCTGGACATAGGATATGGATCGTACGTGCTTTCGCATGAATGGCTTGTAATTTGAATGTTCCATCTAATGAAACAGAATTGGGGAACTCGATTGAGAGGGTCACTATTTGAATTAGTCTTCCAAGCTTGCAAACTAGTAACGCTGCTTGAATTGGTCTATGTTCCAAGTGCTCGTTTACAGTCGTAGTGACCAACTGCTGGCGTAAGTGGAAGGTTAGCTTTTTGGGGGGTTGAATGATTCTACTCTAGAGTTCAAAGTCGTCAGGATGTCAGCAAGGATCAGTACCTGAGACATTGAGTGTTTCTATTTCTGCAGTCTGAAGTCAATCTAAAAAGAGAGTAATTACTCAGTCTGTGCCGTGAACGCCCAGATGGCCAGAAATGGCCTATGGTTTGTGTTCTGGTTGCATATACGTAACACAAATGGAATTGACATGAAATGTGTTCAACTATAAAGTTGGGGGCAAGAGTAAGTTGAAAATTTAGCAATTTAAAAATAAATAAAATCAGCAAAATTAAAGATTTTGTGCCTACGCAAAGCTAGTATTCTACCAAGAGTACAATACAAGGGTTTAGACATACATTGGGGTGAGGGAGAATACTTGTCAGGAGTTGTAGTGGTTGCACGGAAGGTGACCAATGCAGCCAGTATGCAACAATTATAGCAACTCCATTGCAATCCTTGTCTTCAAATACAACTTGAGTGCAAGCCTAGTCCTTGAGTCCCAATGATTTTTTTGAAACAAATGAAATGGGTCTAAATTTATTTTAGATTTGGTTGGAAGTATGAACTTTGGGCCTAGTTTGTTGATTTTCTAATTTTAGAGTAGCATGATAATTTTCATGTATACCATGTTCTTATGCATTAAAATATAATGGTACATACATGGTGAAAATTTCAGATTTTTTGAGTCTATTCTATATTTGAAATGAGTTTTTTTCATTTTTGTCTTAAGAAATTCACTATAATTTCAAATAATCTCTAAGTAGAATTTCAGACCTCATTTGGGCATAATAGAATAATTTTTTCCAAAAAACTTTGAACTATAAAAAGTTGAAAAATCAAACCAAATTTCATTTACAAAAATTGGTCTGAGATTTCAAGATTCCAATAAAAAGTTATGGACAAATTTTGAAGAAAATGTTTTAAATTGTCCAAAAAAATGTCCCTTCCAACCCTTCTCTGACATTTGTCCATAACTTTTAGTTAAAGTCTGAAAACGTCAAAATAAATTTTAGAGATAAAACTTAAACTAATTACCCACTTTTTTTTAGTTCAAAGTTTTTTGAAAAAAAATATTCTACTATGCTAAAATGAGGACTGAAATTTTACTTTGAGCACAATTCTTGCATTTTGACAATGAGTGGCCAAGCTCTCATCTTCAAATTATCCCATACCCTTTGAGGATTCATGATGGACAATTCATTATAAGAAGTTGTTCCCACATTCAATTTGAGGGAAGGTTCATTTAGAAACAATGCTAATGAAGTTGACAAGGACCATGATTGAGATTTGCTATGACATAATCTTATAGCATATCAAGATGTTTTGAAGTCCCTAAAGTTGAAGCCATGCTTCTAAATTATAGGGGAATACCTCAACTGAGTGTTGCTACGACAAACCTTGTAGCATCACAAGATGTTTTGAAGCACATCCTAGCATAATACCTTTATACATTTGGATGATATGCATGTCAATGCTTTCACTTACCTATATATGTGAGAATGTTCAGAAACATTTGTTGCTGAAATTACTCTTGTAATTAACATTTGAAAAGTTTTTTAATTGATATTTTTTATTTCTAATTGTAGGATGGGGAAGAAGTCTAGGTCCTAGGTGAAGAAGAATAAAGCAGAATGGTGGAAGGATGTTGGGATTGAAGATCCCAAGAAACATGAATGTTTGTTTTGCAAATGTATCATACCTTACTTCTAGTAGTACATATATGCCTTTGAGGACCTCTTATAAATTAAATATTTACTATTTTTTAGTGAAAAAAAAGTTTTAAATAGTAAACCTTCAAAATTGCCTATAATATTTTTTGAAATAGTCAAGGGTACTTTATTGCCTACACAATGTCAAGCCTGAAATTTTAGATCGACCATGTATAGTTGATTGGGCAATTAGGGATAAAGAGAAATATTCATTTGGCATTGAAAATTCTATGCCTAAATACGATTTGGTCTTTCAAAGTTTATCTCTAAATCTCACTAATAACACTCAAACCCTGCAACTGACACTTGGATTGTATACACCGCTAGTCCGGTGAGTAATAATAGGAGGCCATCAATTTTGTCACAATGGCCTTTCTTTAGGTAAACCTCACTTGTTTTCTAGGATTGTATCTCACCACCCAATAATACAAATTTACTCCATGGTATATGAACAATTTATTTTAGAACCACTGTACACTTTCCAATTTATCAAGTTCAACATTTTTTTTCACATGGTGTTTTGACATTTGAAAAATGTACCAAGCTACAATATGTATGATAGGAATTTTTTTTCTTCAATATAGTCTATCATTGTAGACCTAAAGCCTATTGTATTCTCCTTTCATCAATAATACGGTGAAGTAGATGGTGAGTCTCTCCAAACCCTCGGGCGTTAAGGGGTTAAGGTAGACTAACCTATTACCACCGTGATTCCCAATCTAAGTATATTAGGACCAACTTTAGGAGGGGCACATATTTTTCAAAGGTGTGCCCATGTTTCACGAAACCCAAGTGAAATTATAATTTTCTGATAAAAATTGTAATTTCTATGAATTTTTAAAGTGATCTGCCCTAAATTATAAAACCATCACTAGACTAGAGTCATAAATGTCCTATCCTAAACCTATAACCACCATTACATTTACCTATTAACATCGAAATATACACCAATCAAAGGCTGACACGTTACCCAAGTTGGAGTTAATGCACTGAAATTGTCAAAATAATGAATGGATTTGGGTGAATTTCATGGTGGAGATGGGGCCAAAAGTAGGATGGCGGTTATAGGAAGCTGGCGAAAATGGGCTGGTCTACCTTAAGGTAGGTCGGTCACAAGTGGGACAAATTTTAAACTGCTCAATTTGCTTGTGGTCTGACACTCTGACATGTGGGAAAGAGTAGATAGGAAAGTCTGACTGCAGGAGTGGGTTGTTGCGTAATTAAGTTACTTTGATTACGGTCGTGGCCGTTAAAAAGATGCACTTAACAGACCTACTTTGCTTTCAAGTTTGTAACTGCGAGCAAACTTTTTTTTTCCTTAAGCAAATGAAACGGAATTCCATTGAAAAAGAGAGAACTGCGAGCAAACTTTAAGTTCTTGCACTGTCTTATTCATCATCTGTTTCAAGTACTGTACTGTACAGTGTTCATGTGAGGGTGCCGTTCTGCAACCTCGTGAACACACTCCTGACCATGTTCGTCGTTTTCTTTTGGGACTGTTGCTCACTTCATGTGATTCCTGATAAGGTACCTGGTTAGGAAACACAACCCGATTCTGTCCACCCTCCAATTCTTTTAACCCCTAAAGGTATTTGACTATGTTTTCACCAAAAACCCTCCAAAATTGTCATCTCTAGTACAAGTATCAAATTTTAGAAAAAAATACATTTTTGGATAAATGTAACCGTAGGATCTTGTAGTAAGCTGGTTTGGGAAGATGTGGAAAAAATTTCAGAAATTTTCACCGTTTGGATTGCAAGATATTAGCATCTGAAGTGCCCAAAAGCCATTTTTTGGCCCTGCAAAAATCCGGGCAGATGCACTCCACAAGAATAGATCATTATGAAAAAATGTCCAAAATGGTTGTAACTCTTTGGATTCATTCTTCAAGTCATGTTGGCTACATGCTTGAAAAATCTTAGGTCATTTGGAATTGTACAACATATAGGAAAAAAAATAGTAAGTTGAAAGAAGTAGAGAATGATTCAAAATACTAAGTTGTTAATAAAATATTTATGAAATTGAAAAATGTCAATCCCAATGGTGAAATTGTTGTAATAAACAATCTACACCTCATGTTTTTATTTTTTTTCCAAAAATATTAAAAATTGAGTGAAATAAAGGTCTTCAAAGTTTATTTTAGAGTAGAGATTCCATTACTACCCACAAACTACCCACAACTAAAACTCTTCATAACTTTCATCTCATAAATCAAAATGGAATGATTCAAAGCTTTCCATGTATATAAAAATCAGGAAAGTAAATTTCAAATTTTTATTTAAAAAAAAAGTATTTTTAAAGAAGTTTTTTTTACTGCCCAAGCTGCCCGCCGAGCAATGAAAATAGCATATCATACAATATCTTTTTAACCATGTATTCAAAAGTTATGAAAATTGTTGGGTCTTAAAGCTACTCCTTGGGCACATGTAATGTGAAAAATTCAAAGAAAAAAAATAAAAATTCCATCCATAGTGAGTTGCCCGAAATTGCTAAGTTGCCAAAAAACACCCTTTAGTCCTTTAGGGGTTAGGTAAGGTTACGATGAAGTGTTACCCAACAGCTGTTTTATTGGATTCGTACATGGCCAATGCACTAACTGCATTGGTGCAAGTTTGGAGGGATAAAGTCACACAAGCCAAAACGTAAGAGAGAGAGAGATCGCCCAAAAAATAAAATGTTGGTGTTATGAATTTGACCATAATTTTTTTTGGAAACATACGGCCTTGAAGGGCCATAGCTAGACTGACATGACTCAACAAGGCAACCCAATTTATTTTTTCGGGAATTACTCACCTTGGGTATCCCTATCAGGAACAAGTGGAAGAACAACCCCCTTCCCCATACAAACAAAGCAACACGGAGAACCCCCTATGCAAGCAATGTCAGCATGGGAAGTTGAACCGCGAACCTTGTGGGTCTATAGAAGTCCCTTCCCCTTGACCTTCACCTAGGGTAGTTTAACCCCTAAAGGACCAAATGACCGTTGAATGTGCGCAGGTAATCTTGGGTAGGTTTGCATGAAGTCATTTTCTAATGGATGTTCTTCAAATTTTGACACAAAGTGTGAACATGTATCCCCTAAGTAAGAATATATATATTTTTCTGATTGGGTGCCCGGAACAAAAGTTATGTTGACCTAAACTTTTCTGGCAGCTTGGACAACTTCAAGTAGCATGTGCAAAACACCTCCGGTACTTCTGAAATTTGGTAGGTATGTAACTTACATGATGTACGGTGCAAATATCAAAAAAAATAACCATATGTAGTGTAAAAATCTCACTTTAGGAGGAGTTAAAGGCTGCTGGCCCTGTCGGGCAAGGTAAAAAAACAACTTTTTCTCCTAACTTCAAATGTTATAATCTTTCAGTCCATATGGTCAAAGTTTCTGAAATTTTTTCCACACATTCCCATAGTAGTCTAGTACATATTTGTATGGTTGAATTTTGAAAAAAAACTTTTTTTTACATTTTTTTCTCACTGCCCTAAAAAGTAATTGTTTTTCACAATTTGTGTCTAAAATGTGCCTCGGTCCTTTAGGGGTTAAGGTCATTGCGGACTAATATGACCATAAATTTGGAAAGCCAACCAAGATGTTTGAGTCTTTTTAACAAATTTAAAGAAGGTGAAAATACCCACAATCTTTCTTGCACCCACTCCTAATAAGTAGACCTCCATTACATTGTGTCCCTTCACCCCTAAAGGACCAAACTACATTTTTTGGCAACATAGATATTTGGGGTAGCTCATTGCGACTGGAATTTTCTTTTTTCTTCTTTGAAATTTTCACAAAACATGTGCCGGAGGAGTAGCTTTAAGCCCCAACAATTTTCATGACTTTTGACTACGTGGTAAAATATTTATGGCATAATTTTCATTAATCTTTGGGCAACCCAAAAATTTCTTAAAAACACTCTTTTTTAAGAAATCAAAATCTGAAAATGGTTTCCTAGATTTATATTTTCTAGATTTATATATACATAGAAAACTTTGGATAATTCCATTTTGATTAATGAGAAGAAAGTTATGAGGAGTTTTAGTTTGCAAGCAATTTCGAATTCTCTACTCTAAAATAAACTTTGATGTCTTTTATTTAACTCAATTATCAATATTTTTTGGAAAATAAAATAAAATCATAGGATGTAGATTGTTTATTACAACAGTACAACCATATGGATTGGCATTTTTGAATTCCATAACAAAATCCTTAACAATTTAGTATTTTGAATCATTCTCTACTTCTTTGTACTTACTGTTTTTTTCTTACATGTTGTACAATTATAAATGATTTGTACTTTTTCAAGCATGTAGCCAACTTGCCTTGAAGAATGAATCCAAAGAATAACCACCATTTTTGAATTTTTTTTCATACAAGTGTGGCCTTGTAAAGTGCAGCTACCCACTTTTTCATAGGGCCAAAAAAAGGATTTTTGCCAATTTAAACTCTAATATCTTACAATCTACATGGTGAAAATTCCTGAAATTTTTCCTACTTCTTCTGAAATTAGTGTACTATAAGATCTTAAGGTTACATGTGTCTACAAATGTTTTTTTCCCTAAAATTCAATTCTTATACTAGAAATGACAGTTTTAGAGCATTTTTGGAAAAAAACATAGTAAAAAACATTTAGGGTTAAAGTTTCATTAAACCATTTTGATACTTAACTGCAATTCATTGACTGTTGATTTCTCTAGATTTTAGTTTTAGGATGAAGCTATGTGACGGCTTCAAGTAAACTAGAGAGTTCTAGTTTGAAAATTCATAGAAATTACATGTCTTATCCAGATTTTATTTTATTTTTTAGAATTCATGAATTTTAACTACTAATACTATAAAATTATTTTTTACCCCCAAAAGTGCCTCCAACTATGCTAAATTGCTTATTTTGATGGTTTTAGGTGTTTCCACCTTCATGCTCATAGACAAGGAATTGCATTCTTTCATCCAATTTTTTGTATACAACTACATTGATAGAATGTGCACATGCATTATTCATTGAGTTCTAGTTAGACCCACAATAGTTGTTTAAAGAAACACAATATCCATATAGTGTATTTCAACACTTTTGATTTTTTTTAGATTTTGAATGTCAAAATTATCTTTTTCTTGGTTCTAAAGTTGAACTAAGAAAATGAAAATTACACCTTCTACGTATCAAAGAAGCTACAAAATGGTCATTTATAATACTGTCTTGTATGATGTTGTACTTGAGCATGCTAAGGTCTAGATGACATTCTAGTGAAAGATGCTAATTGCTAATTAAATCATCAATCCAGTGTTGTATGTCTTTCTATCTTTTAGTAGTAGTTATATATTTTGTATTGTAGGATTCAAACATGGTATAATATATATTCCCACATTCCTTTAAAATTAATACCATCCCTTGAAAGACAAGTGTTTGACCATGAAGCTAAACTTCAAATCTTGCATATTAAGCCCTAAAGGCCTAAACTATTCTTAATACCAAAGTTGAAAGTTTTTGTTGTTTTTTATTTGACAATAAGGCAAATCTACTTCTATAATGTAGTTTCTCTCTACTCACATAGAAGTGAAAGCATCATGAAACTCAACAATTTCAATTTTCAAATATTTCTAACTTTGAAAAAATTAGAAATTCAATCCCGATCTTGATAGAAGTCAAAAATCCACCAATGGATAGTCTCTTAAACTTTCATATTTTGACTACATACATCTTTTGTAATCAATATTTAGGAAGAAGTGTTATTTTTTGGTCTAAGTATAGGTATGAGAGCATAACTACCCATGCCTAGAATGAAGGCCCATGTTGTCAGGGCAACAAGGTGGACTTAAAAAACAAACCTGTTGTAATCATACCAATTGCAAATAGGGTGGCTAGGCTCAGTAGAAATACCAATTTTCACACCAAAGTCTTATGCATGATCATATTTGTACCATTCCCTTCAAGCGAAGAATTGGCTTGTCAAATTTCCTTCTTGTTAGAACAAAGTGGAAATAGGGAGAGCTAGGAGAAGTGGATGTTGAAAGAATGAAGGATATGATAATGATATTGATTTCTTAGAATGTTCAAACTTGTGAAGTTAGCTCACCGTGTTTAGTCGAGGGAAGCAAGCATTGCCATATTAAAAAATTTGCCATCTTGAGCTCAGCCAACATTATATGGCATACTAGCTAGGTAGTCTCACAATGTTCTCACATTTGGAGGATTGTTGATTGTGGGTGAACATAAGGTAGGATCACCCAATTATGAGCATGTTTCCATAACCATACCCTTAAAAAACAAAAAATAGTGTAGAGTCTTGTTGCACTCTCTTCAAGGAGTGAACATTGAAAATAGGACACGGGATTAAAAATCCAACCAATTCAACTTTGACCTATGACAACTTTTGCATATTATAATCAAATATCGTTCTTGAATTTTCCCCAACTTTTTTGCAAAATTGTCTTTTACTTAATTAGAAACTGAATGAGAATTTTCCAACACTTAATAGTGTTTGTCAGATAAATTTGTTTTGACTGTTTAAGGTGATCCTGTCTCATACCTTACCTTTAAAGGTTGAAGTGCAGACACGCTTTGCAAGCGTCGACAATCCAGGTGGCTCTCCTGGATCGCTTCGCTTCGTCGTGGTCTCGTGGACGGACGGAGCCGGCGACAGGCTCACCCCGAAGGTCACTCAAGGCCATCAATTTGCAGTAAGTTAAGTTAGTATTCTAAGGTAAGAAGTGTTTCATTTGTGTCAAAAAAAAAATATAAGGTAAGAAGGGAAGTTAAGCTACTGTGGCTCGCCTTGTGGCTGGCTTCCTCTCCTCACAGGCGCGGCCCCCGACGCACGTGAGTTCCCCACGATGTCTGGCCGCGAGCCATCCACCATTGCACATTCCTTCTCCATCCAATCAGTTCTCACCCACGCAGCCCCTTCGTGGCTTGGCTCCACTGTGTCGCCGCATGCCGGCCATGGGCAGTCCTCGAATGAGAGAACGCGCCGCGCCCAACGGAATGATCTCCTCATCAATGCACACTCACTCAGTCAGTCATTCTCTACAGTACATGTACAGGAGGTAGGTGTCTGTGAGTTACGATCTCCCGAATGCTACAATAAGTTAGGAGCTTCGGGGCGGCACCTGGGGCGTCGAAATTCGATGGATCTGAGTTGTACGCAACATCGAAGGCACTCAATTGGGACAACAATCTTCAAGCCATGGCGTTGGATTCATTTGCTTTCATAGAGTGGGGTGAGGAAGTTTGAATCGTTACTGGGAGCTTACGAGTGCTGCCATCGTTGAGTTATGAGTATTAGGAAAATTCTGAGCTCTAAACAAGGCTGCCAGTATTAGATTTTCGGCACCCCAAGGTGCAAGTACAGAAAAAATAAAATAAAATAAAATATAAATAAATTTTTAAAAAAAAGAATATGAAAATAAATTAAAAAATAAATAAATTAAAAAATTAAAAAAATTAAAAAAAAAAATAAATATATATATATATTGCACCATGGGGGTGTAAAATTCGCAGCCTTGTTTAGAGCTCAGAATTTTACTAATGTAGGTCTCAGTCCATCGTAGTGTGGGGGCAATCTATTACTCCTTAGAGGAGGCAATCCATTCATGATCACCACCCCATTCTAGCAATGTAAGGTGTAGTAATTTCAATCAGGAGATGATTATAATGATTAATGCTAGCACAATTCCTAGTGCAATTGTGGCGCATTATGATTGGCTACAAGACTCTCAATACTGCAACCAACCCTTGTTGGATTTTGCAACTAGGCCTTGGTCAGAAATAAGAAGGTATATATGACCAATATGGGTGGAGTAGAATCTTTAGCCAAAAAAATGTATAGTAATTAAGTTTTGAGAAATAAAAATCTAAACAATTATGAAAATCTTATGAACTCTATTTTTGCATATGGGAAAAATTCCCACTATTGAAATTTCCCTTGCGAATTCGTGTATATGCTTAAGTGGTCAAAAATGGGTTGCCTCCCATATACTAAATACACATTGTCATGCAATTCATCACAACCCAATGTCACAAATATAGTCATGTTTTCATCTTGAATATTTCATCTTGTCATCCCGAATGTTTTTCATCTAGTTGTATAAGACTTTGATTAGCTATGATCCAATCCATATTCTCCTAAGTTTGATGTTGCATTACAATAGGTTTGTGCTACTATAGTCTAAGGTAGATATATTCACTCCCGTCCTTTTTAAGAATACCTCCCTCATGTAACAATGTTGCACGTTTGTTTTCTAGAATCAATACCTTCTATTGGTACATGTAGATGCAATTGGGTGTAGGGGTAGATGTGGGTATGTCGATGTGAGCGCCAAATTACCCACCCTTTGTATTTTGCAAACACAACTAGGTTCAAGGTTTCGGCTAAGTCACTCCTACTTTTGGGTGTCTAAGCGTGGTCCATTGTACCCTCCAAGCAATGGATGTTTTTACTAAGTGCCTAAGTGACCCCCAAATTGCAAGACTTGCTTAAACTACTTCCAAAGATTTGGGCCTATTCGATGGAGGACCTGCTGGATGATTTGGATGGAACCTACAATAGGGCATGACTATCCTAAAAAACCTCTAGTTCATCTCGTGCCATTTCCAAAAACGTAAGATTCGACCCCATCCAACCTTCCTAGCCAAAGTTATGGGTGGATGAAGTTTGACTGCTACTCGGTTCCTCAAACTTCATCCATCTATTACACCTAGTTCCCCAATTCAGAAGGATCCTAAATTTAGAGGTATGTTTCACAAGAATTGCTCCTACCCAGATCTGGAGTTGGACCTTGATTGGAGATTTCTACTGAATTTTGATCCAAGCCTTATCCAAACTTCATCCGTTAATTTTTCCTAGCCTATGACTCAGAATTGATTTTTCTCTTCGGCCTTGGACCCTAATTGAGAGCCTCCTCCTAATGATTGAATTCTATGTCAAACTCAGAGTTTAGCTATTTTTCATCCAATTTGGCCCTAACCTTCATTTAGCACTAACTTTCGCAATTTCTACCCGATTAGGGCGTGCCTTAGGGTTTTGGAAAGCCACGACCCTCCTCTTTATGCTCATGTCTCTGGAAATGACCTGACCTATGGTCCTAAGGGTCTGACCTAGGGGTAGGCCTCGGGCCAAGCTACTAAATTCTAGTTAGAGCCATAGGGAAAGTTTGGAGAGGTTTAACTCATACCTTGGAACTTGAGTTGTTGATTGCACCCCCCAGAAGCTCTACCTCCTCCGTTATGAACTCTCGTGCTGTGAGACAACGAATCGCCGTTCTAATCATAAAATAAATTGGTATAAGGGTTTAATTGTCGATTTCTATCCTATTTCCTTCCCCCCTCTTCCTTTTCTTTCCTTCCACACTTCAAGGTGGCCCAACTATCCCTCTCTCTTGCCTACCAAGCCAATCTCAAGGACATGTCATACCATCCTCCAAGGTTGAACTACTTCTTACGTCCTATGTCTTACGCCCTCTACTTACGTACTACACTTAATCTCGTGGTGATCACCTAATTTTAATCTAAGGGCTTGAGTAAGCCTTGAGGATTTCTCCTCCTACCTTATCTACTTCTACTTCCTAACCTCCAAATTGTCCTCCTTCTTGTCACCTTCTCATTCTTTTGTCCATTTGCTCGTGGCTTTGATGGTGGTTTACGGGAGACAGGGAGTTGGATTTCCTACCCCGACGGTCTGCTTAGCGTGGTTGAGTGTGTTGTAGACCTCCTCTCCCCTCCCTGACTTGATTACCAGGCCGCTCTCTCCTTATCTTCCATTTGAAAAACCTTTCTTTTTCCCCTCCCTACCCTCTGTCCTAGACATCTCTTTTTTCTCCCCCACCCTTAGTCTAGGACAACTTTTTTTCCCTCCCCCGCCTTCAGTCCCGCACCCCAACCCTCAATAACAACCCTAGTAACTCCAATATCGCACATGACCCCCTTAGTAACGACCTTTGTAATCCCAGCCCTCAGTAATGACCTCCATAACCCCAACTTCTGATTGTCGACAACCCTTGGCCCCGTCGGTACCCAGCCCCGTTCGATGCCAAGCCTTGGCTTCCTGGATATCAAGGTCTTGGTGGGCTGGTTGTTGGACTGGCTCTGGTGTTGTTGATTTTTGTGAATTCTACGGGGGGTTGGGACATGCCATGCCTATAGATTGCGGTTGTAAGCTAGACTCGTGGGATGGCACCCTCATTTGATTTCTCCCTAATTGCTCTCTACCCTCGACCTGACTTCTACTTCTACTTTTTGGGGCTTAAACCGTGGTTTGTTCCTAACGCGTTTTGGAAACTAAACCTTGTGGGGAGAAGGGCCATGTGGTCTTACGGTTCTCTTGAGAAGTGATTTTAACGCATTGCTAATACTTTTCATCCCAAGGGGGTTCAAAGCTTTGCCGTTGTTCCCCTTTTTAACACATCGCTAAAACTTTTCACCCTAAGGGGGTTCAAAGCTTCGCCGTTGTTGGGTAGGAAAGAGTACATTTAGGGAACACACGAGATGTTTAGTTGCAAGTTGCTAAGTGTAGATGGAGATTCTCGAAACTCGAATCTTCATTCGGTTCTCAAAGTCTTCATACTCAAATCTTCACCCAAATTTCAACCATCTTATCATATAGTGGCTCTAAAAGGATTAAGGGTAAGGGTGGGTGATAAGAAACAAGTTTTCGGAAAGGTAAAATGTGATAGTCAGACACAAGCTAACTGTCCAATTGATGAGCTCCTAAACCTCAAACCCACGGTGATCAAGAGGCGCCTTTCACTTGTGGGAACAACATATTAGATCGACCATGTGGGCTGTTAACCCTACTTTGCCGCCACAAACACAAAATGCAGCGCTAACTAGATAACTACGACTCGCAATAGGTTTACAATGCAAAAATTGAAAAACAACGAGCCTCCCAATCAGCTAGGAATAACAAGTAAAGACAATGAGCCTCTAAATCCGACCAAGAAGAACAAGTCACAATACACGAGTCTTCAATTTTCTCACCCTTGAACTCCAAATCTTCAATCTTGAGTCTTGGAACCTTCTTTTGTTTGTCAACTCTTAAAATCCTAATGGAAAATAAGTTCTACAATAGCTGTGGCCTTCAAACTAGTGCCACAAATGCTCTAGGAAATTAAATGATAAGTGTTATAGCAATTTAGAAAGCTAATGGCACAAACAAACCACTCTAAACATTTTAGCCCAATCCAAACTATTGTCCAAAAGTTATTAGATGACAAAATAGAGGTCCTCGTCTCCCTCCTCAAACTAATCACTACCTCTTCAATCTTCAATATCTTTTGATTTAGGACTCTACATGACAAGTTTGACATTAATTTGAAAAGATCTCACACATATCTATAACTTGTGAAAGTTTCACAAGATTCTAAGGTACTCTCTAAAGGTTGTGAAAGGTAGAGCCTCGGCCTCCCAATTAAGAAGTCCAAACTTCACTCTAGATTTTAGCACCCCATAACTTTATGCTCCAAATTCTAAATGAGACATGTGATATCTTCTTAGAAATATATTAAGAAGAAAAATAAACCCTCCAAATCTCAAAACAATAAAATAGACACACCAAACATTATGACCTGAAGAAGCCTCTGACTTCTCAATGGAGGTCCTTGGGTCTTCACAATTTCAAACCTTAATAACTTTTGAACCCTAATTCCAAATTCCACTTGCAAACACTCTTTGGAAAGCTATAAATACAAAGAATTTGATGTCAAAGTTTCATTCCTCAATAATTGATGCTCCATGAGCTACATCAACCCCAAATTAAGCCTTTTCTCTCCATAAACTCTCACCCCCCCCTCTTTGTCTTTTCTCTCAAACTCAAGGTAGAAGATGCTAACCTATCTCTTAGACCCTTAAGGTACGAGAAATTAGCTCATGATACATCACGTGGGCCTCCTTACCTCCCCATTGGTCCTAGGAAACCACCAAAGGTAAGTTCCTATTCATTTTTTAAAGGCAATGAACCTCAAAGGTTTAAACTAGAAGGCAAAACATTTCTATTCTCCTATCTTGCAACTTCTAACAAAAACAAAACATAACACTAAAATTGAAATCAACTAAAGATTTTCAAGCCAAACTAAACGGGGGTAAAAACTAAAATAAAAAAAGAATACTATTCCATCTACAAGAATTTGAGGATGCGCCTGATTGTATTAGCTAAGTAATCTGCACGTACGGCTTTTGTTAGAGGATTCACTGGCCCTTTCAACCAATGTTGATGGCTAGTGCCTTCTCTATCTGGCCTCATCATACAAAAATACTGGTCTTCGTTCAAGTCTTCGTAACTTGCCTCAAATGTCACATCTCGTATGCCTCATTCATCACATCATACTTGAAGTAGAATCACCAAAGTACGAGTATTCCTATCAAGATTTTCATGCCAACAATGCTCTACACGAGGTGCCTTTAGCGGGCGAGAAGGCCTAGCTTCATCTCATGGATGGAAAGGCAATGGTGAAGAAATCGCCAACTGAAATGGTTGATTTGGCAACTGAGACAAGGAAAGCTCTAAATCCGCTTCTGGATCAGCTTCTTGATCTTGCGACTCTATGAAAACCCTCCACTTTGACATTCTAACTCTAAAGTAAGAAACAAAATCCACTACTCGAATTCAATGAAGTTCTACGGCAAAATCGTCCGCTTAAATAGATGTCATACACCTCTCGAAAGTGCATCACCTTAGAGCTACTCAAGAAAATTTATTGTAATATGTTTTTTACAGTATGTACAAATAAAGAACAAAACATCATCTTTTCACTATCTCACCTACCACGAGGACTCTTTTATCCTATGGGATTCAAAGCTTCGTTGTATGGGCGGGACCCACTATCTTCACACCCTTGTGTCTCTCAACAAGGAATAACATGTCAATGTTAAGGACAATGAAAAAAGACGAGGAAATGGCCTTGGATATACTCAAAGGCTAGCGACATGGGATAGTAACATAAACGACTTGCACTAAAGACCCCCCAAAGCGGCATTGCCAATCATATGGGGGGTTGTTCTAGGGTTAGTACATGACTAAACAAGGTGAGTGACCAAACAAGTCTCTCTAAGGTAAGTACCTACAAACTCTAGCAACCTAGGAAGTTAGCACAAGCTTTCAAGCTCAAGCTTAGAAGGGTTAGGACTATACACAACTAAGGTACAAGGGACCCTCAAAGACCTTGCAAACTCCAAAAACAACAACAATGGCCAAAAGTGCCCAAAGAACACCATTACAAGGCTTGTGGCTAAATGCTACAATTTCTAGCACAAATAGAACCCAACGGATCCAATTACAAAAAAAGGGTTTGTGAAAGAGGAGAAGGGGTACCCTTATATATTCTTTCGCGGGCACCCCCCTCTCCTCGTTCATCTAAGTTAACCTTATCTTCTTGGATTTTCACCCAAAACTTAAGGTTTTCATCTTATGTTAACCCACTATGCTAACTTTTGGAGATTAACTCCGAATTGCAAATGGAGTGTGCCATTGGCTTCAAAAGGCCATTCTTAGATGAGAACAATCCCCCTCTCTTTTTTCTATCTTCAAAATTGCAACGAAACCCAACGCCAACTTAATGCCCAGATCAGGAAAAATCCCAACTTTTGGGGGTTGACTTTTCTAGCAAAAGTGACTAGCTTACGCTCCTAAGTAGGTATAGGGGAATGAGAAACGTCCTATCTTGCGCTCCATTCTGCTTCCATATGCTCCTGCTCTGCCAGTCAAACCCACCGTGGACTTTAAATTCCGTTAACTATCGAGGAATTTGGCAGGTTCGGGTACTTTTGACTAATAGAATGTCGTGAAACTGGTCGGGGTAGCTTATTAACATAAAGAAAGTTATACTAATTTTTAGTGGGAATGTACCGCCACCTGGGAAATTTTTAGAAATTTCCCATTTTAGGTTTGGGTAGTTGACCGTCCGAAGAAACATCTTCTGACTATCCAAAAATTCCAAAACTTTTTGTGGAACCTCCCATGGGATCCCACGACACATGTGTAGGCTCATATTTTTACTCTATACATCAGTCTAAGGGGGACAAAATCCACCCCCTCATGTAATTATCGATGGCCGGTGAATCTTCCACACCAGGGGGAAACATGGTGAACTAACTTCGTTGTTGGTTCCTGGGCATGGGATTAATTCCAAACCACCCTCCTTGGACCTTAGATTCCTCCATGGTCATGTTTTGGTATTTTTCACAAGTGTAAGCCAACAATTGGGGTTCCGCGATTTTGTCGATGAAATGGGGAAACTAGAATCTATCTCCAAGAACTGTCCTATATGCCACACCAGAGTTCCCTCAACCAAATCTAGCTTAGACATGTCTGTTCCGTGTGGGGTTTTGAGCCTGATACGCCCATCACTCATAATTGACCAATTGGACACAATTAATTGGGTTCTAACCTATTTACAACTTGTGGTTGGACCATTCTAGCTATAACATTCTAAAACTAGAGCAAATACTAAACTAAAATGTGACATTCCTATTTTGGTTCTACACTCTTTTTAGGGCTTTCTGTATATAAAAGTGCATTTAAAATGACAAAATACGAAAAAAAGGAGTGAGCCCCCTAGTGATGAATTAAGGGCTCACAGGGAGCTTGAAAGATCACGTTATTTGTGATGTTAGAAAAAATCAAGCTCAAAATGGATGTTTTTTCTATGTTTTTGGCCTGTCAATTATAATGAATTTTAGGTGACATCACAATTGATTGCTTCCAAGTGAAAGTCAATGTCCCATTATGTTTTCTACAACGTCCAAAAAAACTCGGGTTTCTTGTAGTGTTTCCATTCAATATCGTTTTTTTTTGTTTTTTTCCACCGGTTATTAGCTGATGTTTTCAAATTGCAACTGGGTTTTTACCAATTCCACTGGTTAACTTTGAACTAGCTACCAGCTCTTCCCAGACATTGGTTCACCCCAACTAAGTTGAACTGAATGGAGCTTCCTGCATACCACATGTCCTCCCAAAATCTAGGATAAACTTCGGTTGCCTTTTGGAGGGTATCAATACAAAATTTGTTGTTTTCAGACTTTAGAATATCATTCTCTTTCTATCTCTACTCAATGGGATTCAATCATTGGGAGATAATTTTGTTGGAGCTTGAGAGAGCTTGAACTTTGTGATTAATTTTCTTGGCATGTTTACTTGTTTTTTTCATTATTCTTTTTGTGAATGGTAGTATAGTAAACTTGCCAATCATTGCACGGATGAAATTCAAATCCTTCTCTATATAAATATAGAGACTTCCATGTTTTGAAATTTGCTAAGATCATTAAATGTCATATTAAGATTTACCTTCCAAAAATTGAATGCAAAAAGATTTCTTCCTATAAATTTTATTGCAATCTAAAGGTGATGAAGCTAAAATCTAGTTAAAAATTTCTTGCAACCCTGCACCTCATGGTGTGCATCATTGGGCGGAGATAGAAAATTTTGTTCCTATAGCAATTGAATTGGTAGTTGCATCGTGTAGTTAGTGTACAATAAATGGCAATGGTTGTTGTGTGTTTTTCGGATGTGTGCAATAAATGGCAAGTTTACTCTATATGTTGTGGAAAATGTTTTTTTGGGGGGAAGGCTTTCATTTTGCATTTAGTGTAAGGTTTTCAAGGTTCTTCCCTTCTTAGGTTTTGGGTACCAATTTTTTTTAAGAAAAATTTGGGAGAATTTTGTAAGTGAATATGGAGCCCTCTTTTTGTACTCCAGTTGTGCTCATGTGGATGATGCTCTCGTTGGCAATAAGTAACTCCTTGAATTACAGATCAAGGGCTTGGGAGGTACTAGATTTAGATAGTGGGATTTCAATTTTTGTCATTGTTCACTACAAGAAAATGGGGATATAAATCACTTATTTACAATGACTGCACCGACAACAATGACTCCAAAATGATTGCAAAATGACTATTTTGTAGTCATTGTTATTGGTGCAGTCATTGTGGACAAGTCATTTGTACCCCCATTTTCTTGTAGTGGTTGACGTTGATTGGCTCAAAGAAGAAACCCAATTCTTCTTGCCTCTTTTAGGTAGAGCCTAGACAGCCAATACATTGAAACTACGTAGAAAGGGTAGTGTCGGGAGATTAACTAAAGAGATGCACTACAATACATTTTGAAAGTTTTATAGAATGAGTTTTGGTGCATTTGAGAATTTGTTGAACATGTTGAATCCTTTTTTGAGAAGTAGGTGTGTGAATCAAGTGAGGCCACAAATTGAAATCAAAATTTTTTTGGTATGTATAATTTTGTAGATTTGCACATGGCCATAATCCAAAGCCCATGGCAAATCATTTTAGGATTGGAGCTTCAACCATTAGAAAATATGTTGACATTGTTTGTGACATACTTACAAATACAAACAAATGATTTTGTTACTACATTAGCATTCCAAGTAAAGACCATTTCCATAGTATCATCTTAGATTTTGAAGAACTAATAGGATTGCCCAACATATGGGGAGCCATTGATGGAACACACATATTGTTAGTAGAGAATCCAAATAGAAGAGTTACATTAGTAATTAGTTATTTTTTTAATAGCAAAAAAATTCCACTCTAATGTATTGCAAGTGGTTTGTAATCAATGGAAGATATTTTGGAATGTGTGCAAGAGCCAACCTCGAGGAGTGCACGATGGTAGCCAATTTAAAGCATCAAGTTTGTACAAAGGTTTGAGAAAACGAGAAATTTTGCAAGAACCAATGGTTTCAGTTGGAGATGTCAAGTGTACTCTTTATTTGATTGGAGATGCTACCTATCCCATTTGCAATTATTTGGTGAAGAATTGGAAGGCCTCTGATGATTTGCAAAAGAGACACTTTGACAATTCTATAAATTTTGGAAGAGCTATCATCGAACAAGCATTCGGCACATTAAAGAATAGATGGAGGATTTTGAAGAATTTTAATTCTAGAGTTGATAGGGCTGCTAGGATTACAATAGCTTGTCACAAGTTATGCAACTAATGTGAGTTGTTGAACCAACTAAAGCTTCATGTGACTAATGAAAGTTTGCAAAGAGATCCACGTGTTGAATTGAGGAATGCAAGATTACCCATGGCTAGAGAAAAATAACATGCTTCGTCAAGGAAAAATCCTTAAGTAGAAATTGTTTAGGCAATGGATTAAAAAAACAACTAATGATGAATGCCTACAATTATGGCATTTCCATTGCATTTTGTCTAAGCATTGAATTCCACTACATGTATATATCTACATGAATTTGTGTAGGATAAAAATCTTTTATTCAATGTAATGGAATTTGAAATAAATCAAATTCAATTCAAATCAAATCAAAACAAATTCCATACAAGATGGGAAATAACATTCTAATGCCTTGAAGACAACACCCTAGACACAACTTCTACTTAGAATTATTGAAAGAGTTCTTTGCCTTTAAAGCTTCAACAAAGAAAACTACCATCTGTAATTGACTTTTTAACACTATCTCCCTACTTTCTCTCTCATTGTCTATCAATTTCTCACTCATTTGCAATTACATCTTCTCCACCTCCAAAATGCCCTTCAAAAAATGAGTCTTAGCAGAGGCAATAGATTTATCTTTTGCAATCAACTTTCTATTCTTCTTGCTTACTCTCGTGTTCATTTGTCCTTCACATCTCGGTTAACTAATAGTCTCTATACGTGGTGACTACGAAGAAGCAACACTTGAAGTGGGGGAGGAGGAGTACTTGGCAATGATGTGCTCTCATCTTCATTACACAAAATTTGAGTTTTTGCATGTTGCAAACAAATTCTGTGATTAACACCATGAGACACATCATTGATTCCAGTAGTAACATCACGAGGTCTAGATTGAGCTAACTCGCAATTCCACACCCTCATATGCCACGTCGCATGCTCCCCTCGACACTAAGTCCCGAGGCGTTTGAGGTTTTCCGCTTGGCAACCCCTTAAGGGAAATGTTTCCAACATGGGGGTTATGGCCTCAAGGAGAACCTCAGGGCAGGGTGGGCTGGACGGAAAAAATTTGCCTAGGTGGGCAAACAGCCAGAAGCCTGAGTGGCTGAGTCCCCTTAGGACTTAGGCCCGCTTTACACCTAGAGGCCGGGTCAATTCTTCTTGAGGTTGATTGCCCAAAATTTCAGCCCCTTTTGGGCTAGAGTCTGTCCCCAAGTAATAATTACTAATGGGGGCCAATTCTCCCATATATAAAGGCCTTTGGGCCTAGAAGGTAGGCCAATTCAAAAAAACTTAAGAAAAAGGGAAAAGGGGTTGAAATTTCAAGCCCACTTTCAACTTAAGGTAGGAGGCTTGAAATTCACATAGGCTCTAAAACTGTTGTCGAGTAGAGAGAGGTTTGCCTCGAAAAATCATGGGGATCTTGGCTGTGACCGGAAATGACTGAAAAACATAAGTAGACGTGCTCGTATAAAATTTTAAATCTTGTTTGTTGAATCTTCTAAATTGTCGTAGAACTACTTTCCGTTGGCTTATCTTGTTATAGGCTCTAAGTGGATGTAACAGTCAAGGTAAGTGATAAGAAACCATCAACCTCGAACGGGTAAAATAGGACGATTAAACTACGAGATGAACCATCCGAAAGATTGGCTCCTAAATTTCAAACTGCTAGTGACCAACAATCGTGCCTCATCATGAGAACGGAGCAAGTTTCGACCATGTGGGCCATCAACTCCACTTCATTGCCAAGATACAAAACGAGACTAAGTAATGGTTTGACCCATGCTGCCCGCAATAATAAAGTTTACAATGAAATTGAGAGCCACAAGCTACTATACACAAGTCTTCAAAATCTCCTCCAAACTTCAATTCCTTGGCTAAACTTTGATTTGATGCCACCAAAGTTCTACAAGTCTAAATGAAATGAGTGATAGCTTTTTGGAAAGTTAACACAATTATCCATTCATCCTTCTAATCTCAAATCAATCTAAAACTCTTTCCAACTTCTATGGCCGCCCAAAGTTTCAGCTTTTGAAATTGAGGGTAACAGACCCTTCTTCACTTCGACATTCACAACTCACTCATACAAACTCCAAATAGAATGAATAATAGTTTTATGGAAAGCTAAAAAAATCTCTTTCACTTTCTTCAATTTTCATTGCAAACAAAAAACATATTCGTTTTCTATGGTCGTTTAAAGTCTCTGCCCTTTTATATGGAAGACAATAGACATTCCCCTACTCAAATTAGCACAACTTTTGAATGAAAACTCTAAATCAAGCAAGTGAGATCAATTTATAATGAAAACATCATGATATACAACTCCAATTTTCATTTCAAAATTTGTAAAACTCAACACACTATGGCTCCTCAAACATTTGGGCTTTACAAATACGATGAGAGAGACGATGAAATAATGCCCCCCTTTTCCCTCACTTTAACTTCTACCTTAACTATACAAGTCAAATGGACTTCAGCCCATACCTTGACCATGTGGCTCCCCTATCATCCATTGATCATCTATTTGGACCATTTAATTCATTCTACATCCTTAGCTAGAAGATCAATCATCTCAAAGTTACTAAAAGACAAACTATTTGTATATTTCCTTCCTACAACTTTACACATAGAATATAAAATTTGAAATTATTTGTAAATACAAAATAAAGATATTAGAATCTAACATATGTTTATTAGAGGTAAAAAATAGAGTTTTAACCAGAATATCACTCTGTCTTCAAGAACTTGAGGATGCGTTTGATGGTAGTTGTCACATATTCTACACGGTCTGTTTTAGTTAAAGGATTGACTAACCCTTCTAACCAACATTGGTGGTCATGACTCCCCTTGACAGACCTAGTGATACAATAATATTGGTCAACATTAAAATTGTCAAAACACCTTTCGAATGTCACTTTTCAACTCCTAGGCTTAACACATTCAACCTGCAACAAAATCACTAACGCTCGAGCATCGGGTTGAAGGTTCTCGTGTCATTAGTGCTCTAATTGAGGTTGCTTCGGTGGTCGAGAAGGCTTAATTTCTTCTTGTGAATGCTTGTGCAATAGTGCAAGACTCAATGGCAAAAGAAGTTGATCCAGTAGTTGTAACAAGGGAAATTCAAATTCAAACTCTAGTTGAGGTTCTTCATCTTAAAACTCAAAAAAAACCCTCCAGTTCAACATACTAAATCCAAAGTCAAAAATAAAGAAAACTATATCAACTTGATGAAACTCTTCAATGATCCCTCTTCTTTATAGTTTGTCAAGAAGAAAGCGTCATCTTGAAGCTACTTCAACTGATGTCATGTTTTATACTACATTATTGTAATCAAATCCATCTAAAATTATGCAAATATACATTTTTACATAATGCTCGCATTTACAATGTGACACTGCCTACCTCCTCAAATGTACACTATTTGTACATGGGATTTTTTCATCT
Organism: Straminergon stramineum; assembly: GCA_963920665.1. Classification (NCBI taxonomy): domain Eukaryota; kingdom Viridiplantae; phylum Streptophyta; class Bryopsida; order Hypnales; family Calliergonaceae; genus Straminergon; species Straminergon stramineum. Next base: position 24,024,123 of record OY987268.1, on the reverse strand, counting down.
TTACATAGATGTACCAATAGTGTGCATTTGAGGAGGTGGGCGGTTCTAGAGCCCTATGTCATTTTGACTTCAAAAATTCATAATTAATTCTACAAAGCTCTAAAAATATGAAACAACTTGGGTTAGATGTCAATTCCTCTTGTCTTTCAAGAAAATTTTACTTTAAAATATTTCAAGAAGTTTCACCTCCCCAAAATTCAGTTTTAGCTCATAGATAGGCACTTTATGGACCTCCTACCATACAGGCCAATTGCACAAAATCCAACGAATCAAATTTGTTGAAAAAAATCATATTTTATAAAAAAAAAAATTTTAACTGAAATCTGACATTAGCCCCTAGGCCAAAAATTGACCTCCCATTATTGGTGCACCCAATTCAATAGGCTCGGGCCATATTAGATCATGTCTTTTTTTAATAAATACTTCATTCTACCAAATTGGTCCAGCCTCTAAGTGTAAAGGGGTTGAGGCTGATTTCAGCCTTTTATCCAATCACAAGTGAGGATTCTTGGCCTTTGACACACGGGGCCTCTAAGTGTAAAGCGGCCCTTAGTGCTGAGGCACGCCCTCTACTTGCCAGGACTAAGCTAGAGTGATGGACAGTGAGGCTTGAGAGCAGTGGTCATCGGCCTGTCCTTCCAGGGTTAACTTACCTATCTCGTAAGTTTCTAGTCTTGCCAAACGTGGCCATGGCGTTGCAGAGTGATGGAGAAGCTCGCCAGCGCTCGTGGCCCCACCTTGTCTTCACTGTTTCCCTACTCCTTTTGTTTTCCCCAATTGCAACAGCCCGCACTTTCAAGCTGCGCGCCCTGAATTTGTTTCCGGAAAGCTTCGACTGGGACCCCACTCACAGTCGCCTCCTGCTCTCGTCCGCAGCGCACGGCACCATCTGGGCGTTCTACCCCGACAAGGACAAAGGCTCCTCCTCTTCCGTCCAAGAGGTTGTGCGCGATGAGGAGTTCGCGGGGAAGGTGATGTTCGGAGGAGTGATCGTCGACAGGAGGAGAGGAAGAGTCGTGGTGGCGGTGCAGGATTTCGTGACGAATTTTGGAGCGCTTGCGTCGTTCGATTTGGTCACGGGGAAGAGAGTGTTCTTGGCGAGGTTGGATGATGTTGGAGTCGGAGAAGGTACTGGGAATACTCCGAAGCCCTAAACCGTTCTCGCATTGAGGGATCCCATTTCTGTTATCAGAGTGACTGATTATTGTGGGTCTTGTGGTGGTCCCCAATTTGAGGAGGATTGGAACGCACTAAAATGTGGTTTGTTTGGAATTGGAATGAATGTGTTACGGATTGGGGCAGTTTTGCTCATAGGTGAGGAAACAGTATGACTATATTTTTGTGGGTCTTGCAGTAGGACCCGTTTTGAAGAGGATTCCAATGCATTGAAATGTGTTCTGCTTGGTTTGCGTATGAATATGTTTATGAATTTTTGCAGTTTCGCCCCGGGGTTGAGTAAATAGCTTGACTAGATTTTTTGTGGGTCTAATGGTATTCCGCATTTTCAAGAGGATTCCCAATTCTCTGAAATGTGTTTTGTTTGGATTTTGTACGATTGTGTTATGGATGTTTGCAGTTTTGCTCATAGGGTGAGTATATCAGAGGGTAGACTTCACTCTTCAGCTACTAAATATTTTCATAATCGCTAAATTCTGTATTTTTACTCGTGACATACCTTTACTCAACTTCAGTCTTCTCAACACTCGTGAATGGGGAGCCTACCTTACTGAGACTTTACTGATAGCGCATTTGATCATTTGTTGAATTCTCTATTCCAATAACCTTGATTCGTATGATTTATTATGATGATTGCTTTCAATATTCTGTTACCCTAATACAAGTTTTCCTTTGGAATTTCCTGAAGAATGATTAACAAGGCGTTCAGATTCTAACTTAGTACGGGGTTACGGGGTTCAGGGTTTATGACACAGGAGTATTCTATCGTGCAGGAATGTTTGTCGTAAGCATTCATGTACTTGTTTGTTCGCATTTAAGTTGTCATAGGAATCTTTTCATAGTTGATTACCATGCAAGCTCGAATGTGGCCTCTGACATAAATTCAAGGGTAGGAAGTTTTGCATTGACAATAGCTACTTGTGAGGGAGTTTGAGTAGGACCTTACTTGAAAAGCAAACCCAAACTATTTATAGTTTGGGCTTGTAGGGTACTGCTACATGTTTAATTAACTAGAAAGAACTGCCCTATGATGAAACACAATTCATTTACCAAGTGAGGATTCAAGGACTTCATCCGACTTCACTTCAGAGCTTATTGACATGCGACGTGGACCTTGAAATTGCAGGGGAGAAATCATGTGCGAACGACGTGGCAGTCGACTTCAAAACAGGCACCGCGTACGTCACCAATTGCATCGGCAATTTTCTGTGGCAGGTGACCAAAGAAGGTCTGCCCTCCGTCTTTGTGAAGCACGAGCTTTTCACCTCTCAGCCTTCCCTGTTCGCTGAAGCTCCTTGGTGTGGTTTCAACGGAATCGTCTACGACCAACGAAGATACCTCTTGGCAGTGCAAACGAACTCCGGTGTACTCTTTCGAATGAACGTGGATGACCAGAGCGTCCACTTGGTGCGCATGGATGAGAATCTTGTTGGAGCGGATGGAATGGTGTTTCGTGACGACGGCGCTCTCGTCGTTGTCTCACAGGAGAAGCTTTGGCTTGTGCGCACCAGCAGCGACTGGACGACTGCCAATGTCGTCGACACTGTGAAACTAAATGTTTCGAATTATGCAACAGGCGCGGCCAATGTGAGAGGAACGACGTTTTTCGTGAATGCTCATCTTTCGGACTTGTTCGCAAATCGATCAAGGGAAGAATTCGAGGTGGTAGAAGTCGAGTTTCCGAGTGAGGTGAATGATCTGCATCCTATTTGGTTGCTTGCCTTCGTGGTGGTGGGCGTTGGGGGCGTTGCGCTGTGGAGGGTGAAGATGGGCCAGTTCTACCAGCGCAAGCGAGTTTGATCTTGCATCGCCTTCTGATTTGACTTTCAAGTCTTCATCATATTTGTGGAAGGGGATTTCGACCTTTATCTCTTAAATCGTAATTGACCAAGCCACTTTTGAAGTTAATATAATAACTTTTAGAATGTTATTCTATTGTTCAATAATGTAAGATATGACCTATAAGTACATTTTGTGAACCTTTTCTAGGTTTCTTCATGATTTGTCATTTTCTTTTAGATATGGAAGCAACCACTTTGGCCAATTGGGGCAAGTTTTTAGACTATGGTTGACATCAAGTTGTGCCATTCCAATTCTAAATTGTAGTAATTGATCTTCTTGACTTGGCTTTGTCAAACGTGATGATTGGATCATTATAGAATGATTGTAATTGATTGGGAGAAATGTACTTGTTGATCAATGTGTATGTAGAATTATGTTGCAAATTTGAAATTATCATCGTGCTTATAGTGAAATAGTTAGTCTAAGTATGAGAGTACATTAGTTTGCTTTCACTTCACCTTACAATGACCTGTACCAAGCATTTGTAGAGAGAGAAGTGACTCCAACTATTTTTATAGGTTGGTGTAATTAAGAGCTTGTTTGTCTTGGATCCTACCACAATTGTCTAAAGAACTCGAGAGTGTCACCAAGACTATGTACCCTCATTAGAGGGTAGAGTTTGAATAATGAACATATATAAACTATGATAATGTATAGTGCTAAGTTCAAGAATGTGCCTTTAACCCCTAAAAGACCAAGGCCTTTTTTCTGCAAAAAAAACACTCAAAACTGCCATTTTTAGAGCAAAGAGTAAAAAAATTTGAAAATTGTAATTTATGCACATCTAACCACAGGATCTTACACCTAACTAGTATGGAAATGTGTGGAAAAAATTTCAAAATTTTTGACTGCATAGATTGCATGATATTTGCATTTAAAGTGAAGAAAATAAGTTTTTCCACACATTGTGGGACTAGGTTATTTGACTTTGAACCTTCTTAACTTTAATTTTTTGCACTATAGAGTTTTGAGCTTTAAATCTTCATGGTGGAGAATTGAGTTTAGAGTCTAGGAAAATAAAATAAAATACAAAAAAATATAATTTCTATTCTTTTAAAAATTGTTAAGTAGAAGTAGGTACAAGATAGAAGGAAAATCTAAATTATTAATATCTCTAAGATGGAATTAAAATGCACTAATCCCAATGGTGAGATTGTTCTAGAAAGCAAATGAAACCATATGGACGTTTTTTTCCTGAAAAATTGTAAAAATTGCATTCAAAAATGAATCCTATAAGTAATTTTTTCAGGAAGATGCTCTATTTGTCCGAAAAACAAGATTGTCTACAACTTTCTCATAATAAATTCAAATTGAATTATTAAAATATTTCTGTGAAGACAAAATTATAATCTATAAGGGAAAAAAATTTAAAAATTCAAATTTTTGAAACTTTTTTTTGTTGCCCCCTCTCCCTTGTTTTGAGCTTATTTGGGCATAACTTTTGTTCCCAGGCACCAAATGAAAAAAAAAATTATATTCCCAAGAAGATAATCAAATTTTCTCTCTTTGTAAAAAGTTTCAAAAAATCAGGACAGAAATTGAGACCATAGGTACCTGCCTAAAATCTCATTTGTCTCCCAAAGGGATAATGGTCCTTTAGGGGTTAAGAGGGATTTGGAAGTTTAAAGATAGATTTTGAGGATGTTGAAGTTAGTAGGGAGAGGTTGGTTGTTTTCAAGCTTTTTTTTGGTGCAGACGTATGCATGTGGAATATTTGATAGCAATGTTATTGATTGTTTTCTTGATGTTAATTGTTCTTTTAGTTGCATTATTATGGATTGGGGTTGTGCATTTCCCCATATGCAAGTTGTGAGCATAATGAGTAGTCACATGTTCCAACTATGATTGGCATTGTCTTGAAAAAGTAGTTGGTATTTGTAGTTTTTTATGTGACAGAGTGATTTGAGAAGTAATCATAATAGTATGTGAACTAAAGAATTTGGATTTTCTAATGTTTGGAAGGGGTTGTGGGTGTTGTGTATTATTGATATATTGTGTGTACATAGAGTATACATGGGCTTAATTTAGCTATAAATGTACAAATGGTAGTCTCTATACAAGGGTATAGGAATAGCCATGGGAGTCTAATTTGTTCTTGTTGGTCACCATCAATATTTTTAGCATTTCTAAGGGTAGAGCATTATAAATGTATATGAAATAGGAATAGTTTTTGAATTTGTCATTGAATATAGAGGGCATTCATAGGCGATTGCAAGAAACTCTTGTCTTTTTTTTTGGCCCTTTGGCCTTGGACACATGTTTTTTTGCTCATAACTTTTGCATTATATGTCCATTTTCTATGAAATTTGAAATGAAGATATATATAGTAGTTGTAGATAGTGATTAATTAATTTTTCTAATCATTTGAAATTAGTTTATTATTATTAAACTACTCCCAATTGGATGTCGACCTTGGCCATTTTAGAAGATTTTATTATTGTTTCCAACTCGAAAATGCTAATTTGAAGGTCAAAATTAGAATACAAGGGCTTCTATTAAAGTTTCACAAGCCTGTAAAGAGATTCTTTAGAAATAATAAAGTGTCCATTTTCCACATGTGCTCAAAGTGCACTACCTCAATGTACGTGCAAAGAACACAATTTTTTTTTCCCAAAGATGCAAATGGTTGAGTAGAAGCATCTTCAAGTTAGGAAAAATGTTTTTATTTTTTTGAATTTTGAATTTTTGAACTAATTAAAAATCAAATTCCAAAGTATCTACTTTCTTATATTTTTTATCACTCTTTTTTTGTACATAACTTTTAGAGATAAAATTTTATTCCAAAAATGACAATATTCTTAGTACTAGGCCGTTTTGAGACAAAAATGACTAGTGTTCCTTATAACAACCCTTATGTGTAATTCAATAAACTATAGTAGTAGATGTAACTAAGTATTAATTTGGTTTAAGTTGCAAAATTCATATAATTTTGAAGGGTATTGATTGGGCTAGAAAATATGATTCTAGACAAAGCTGATATATAGTTTATATTTTACTTTTAGGAAGTGGGTGATTTTTATCAATAATTTTCACATTTGACCAAAACTTATTAGAGAAGTTGTACAATTGATGTTGGATTTATCCATTTTTGAATGCTTCAAAATTAAAGAGCTTATTTGGTATTATCATCATTTTCTTCCTTGATGAGGTAGGATTTTAGGAATCAATTAGGGCCTCTACATGAGGTGATAAGGGATGAAAACCAATCATCTTGGTAGAGGTAGAAGGGGTATGGATGTGCATGTTCATAGTCATCTAGTAGAAGGCAATGTTTTTTTTTGTTACCCACTTCTATCTCCAACCCAAAAGAGCATATACTATTATTTCATTTTTTTTGGATGTTTGCATGTGCTCAAACCTTTTGGATGGCAAGGAAGGTGGTCTATGTTTGTAGCATGTTTACAATAGATGTAAATAGTTTTGTTAGGGTGGTTGTTTAGAGATGTTGCATGTTCAATTTGATTGAATATGAGATGAATAGAATTACTGTTTGTGAAAATGTGCTTGATCTAGTTCATGAGGTCTTTTAGCATGCAATGTGTGTAGCAATTTGTTTATGGTAGTGAGTTTTGCAATCCTAGTAGTTTTTAGGATGATTCAATTTTCCCATAGGGTTGCATATTCTATAATTTTTTATTTCAGCAATCCAATTATAAAAGTAGGGTGGATTTTTTTGTGGTATGATGAATGTTCTATCCATGTAGGAGGAAATTTTTTGAGGGAATTAAGTTAGGGTGGTGTGTTGTATGGAGGTATAGTTGGTATTTTTGTGGGCTTTAATATATTTTCTTGACTATTGGGGTCTTTGTTCCATGCAACGATCCCATAACTACTCCAATGAAATTAGTCAAATGTTCATTTTTGGAAGATTTTTTTGAATTTAACATCAAGGGCATGAAGAAATTATGTAGCAACTAAGCGAAATTTAGCCAATTTGGGGATTGCTGGTTCCATGTGTTACAATTATTAATGACGGATGGATTGGTGGTGGATGATATTAGTTGACGTAAGGTTTTTTATTTGTAGTTCCATAGATGATTATGTTATGTGTAGAAGAATTTTTTTGGTTACAAGTGAGTAGTTTTGGTAGAGACAAACTATATGGAGGGCAATTTTTTCTTTAAGTAGCTTTTTTATTTGGATTGTGGTTCATTAAATTTGTCATACTTTAGAGGGTTAGGTTTGAAGTAGGTTATTATATGAGTGTCTAGGAAAAGGGATTGGATGCTGTGGAAATTAACTAGGTTGGATTTTTGAGAATGGATAGTTTGAAGTTATTGGAGTTCTTTTAGGTTGCTAGTTGTGCCTAATTGATGACTTGAGAATTTGAGTGTGTTGTGCAAATGGACTAGTCCATTTCCTAGCCATTGGTGGGAGAAATCTTTTTCTAATGATCCAAATAGAATGCCTCTTTTGTGTAGTGAGTGGAATTTTTTTGATTGGGTAGGGCTTGTGATTGGAGATGAGAACTGAGTGAGTGATTTTTAAATGTGATAGAATATGTGCTAGTATATTGTTGGTTAATGTGTATTTGGAATTTTAGAGTGGGTTCTTTTTTGGAAATTTGTATTTATATCTTAACCCCTAAATGCCCAAGGCTTATTTGAAGCTCCTTGAAATTTGCTCTAAATTGAACAAAAAGTCAACATTTTCATAAGTTGTACCAATTTCTTTTAAATGGTAATTGTACAAAGTTAAACTAGACATGTTAGAGATCACATAGGAAAAGAAAACATAACAATATCACTTACAGATTGAAAGATAATAATGTTTGATCATGAGGGTGTAAAAACTATGAAAATTTTTCAATTCACTTTTTGCATGTCAACTCTAAAAATTTGGTCACCAAAAAAATATGAGGTTATAGGGCCTAGCATGCACAATGACAATCAATTTATGGTTTTTCAAAATCTTTTCTACAATTTTTTTAAATGAATTTTTAATGTGATTTTGCCTCCAAAATCAAGTGTATTTAAGGCTCATTTTCAAGAGCCCTCAACACTACGGGAAGTCAAGATTACAATGGACATCCTTGCACAAAATCTTCAATAGAAAAACCATAATCTTTTATTTTTCAAATCAACTTTTTGACCCTAAAACTAGACTTCAAAAAGGATTCTCCAAAAATATAAACTACTACCCATAGCAATTTGGTTGGGTTTTACTTAACTTCAAAGTTTTCAAACCAACAGAATCTGGTACCGTGGGCATTTAGGGGTTAAGTAGAGTCAGAGGATTTTGTTTCAAAATTTTGGGGAGGTGGTTTAAACTAAAAGTGTAGTGGGATGCTTGTTATTTTGATATTGTTGCCAAAGCCACTGTGATCTGGTTTTGGATGTAATGATTAGAAAAATTCCATGTTCATCAAAGATTTGGGCCATGTTGTGTTGAATGTCTATTGTGGGTGTTGTAGATGCAATGTCTTTGTCAGGGTTACATTCTAAAGGGGATATTTGAATAAATGACATTGTCAGACGATGTATTATGGATCTCATATCTATCTGTTGATATTGGTTAAATAGTTTTTTTCTAATTTATTTAGGAAATGCTAATTTTGTCTGGTTTGTAATATTGGTGTACATAATAGAAATAAGTTGTTGTTACATATGGTTTGTGTTTGTTGTGGGAATTCGGAATGTTAGGCCAAGTACTTTTACTTCTAATTTGATTTCGGACAATCTTGATGATAGCATTAAAAGTATCGACGAGTCAAGCTCCGAAATTATTTTCAGCTGCTTTAGGACTACAAGAAATTCAAAGTCAGGTCATGGTCCTTGCTGTCTCATTTTTTGAAAGTCAAGTACACTTTCTCCGAATGCTAATGATCTATCCTAGTTCTGAGAGTTGCAATAAATCATCACATGCTCTAGGGATTAGAAACAGATGCAAGTCCCTCAGTAGCTGAAGGTGACAACTGATTGCTTGTTAGGGTTGTCAATTCGAGACTTGCGTTCCACAAGAGGCGGTTCTGAAATGAGACTTTGTAGACTGAGAGAGCATAGCCGCTAAAATACACCCTATGCCCTGCATCTTTACTATTATCTGTGATGCTGGGGTTAATTGTAGGCCTCAAAGAAAAAAGATTTTGTAGATACGGTGTGTGTTTTGCAAGAGTAGTGGGTATTTGTACTCTTGCATGTAGAAATTGAGACACTCAAATTTCATATGTATATCTGAAGAACCCTCCAACTTAGAGAATCTCCACCCTTGTTTACCAAATCTGTCCCTTACATACTGGACCAATCACAAGTAGATAAAGTTGAATAAATTTCATTTTGAATTTGAAGGGTTCTAATTGCTGGACACGTAGGACTGAGGTCTTGATACGGAATTAGCATCTGCCCACTCACTGCCATCCTCTCCAGTAAGATGCTTTTTTCAGAAGCCAATGAAACATTGCGTGTCAAACTATTGGTATGATTCAGTAACTGCAACTGTTCAAAGCACCAATCATCTTCCAGTTTCCAAAATAAGAGCTTTCCCTCCACATCACGTCATGGAATTCAACGACACATTTGGAAACTTCTAAACTTTGCCAGGATTGTGTATAGGGTCCCGTGCTGGACTACAGCAAACGTGCACACACAAAACTCACATTATCATTCTATCCATTCATTCTCAATGCATTTCACCCAGACTGACAAAATCAAAATGTCCCACCACGCGCAGGAGATGAGATGAAGGTCAAGTGGATCAACAATCGGAGGTCCCTCGATATAAAATCTACATGTACAGTATAGATATGCGTCCCTCTCTCCAAATATCAAGCTCACAAGTACTGACACGGAATTGACGGAAATATCCAACCAGTCCGTCAGTCATTACACGTACCTCAAGACGGTATCCACCGAAAATTAACTCAAAAGTACTCCGTACTAACCACAAAAGCTTCAAAAGTCGTTAGGCCTCACTTTCAGCCTTTATCAGAATATCAAGATGTTTATCGTATACAATAGTCTGCTGCAAGTGAGGGAATGTATAGATCGTACTGTAGACTGCTAGCTAGGGTAGTACTGCAATGCTAGACAGTTTATAAACGCACGACTGAACTTAATTCCGCATCGTCCATATACTCACAGACGTTACTTTGGAGCTGATCCTGTGAAATGGATCGTGCTTATCTGTGTCCAATCATGCCTAACCTGCTGGCACTGACCATCCGTGGGTTTTCTACTTAATAAACTAAATTAGATGAGAGCTGATTCCGTATTCATAGTCTGCACTGGTCTGCGTCGAATTATAAGAGTAAAGATCCAATCCGAGAGAGTAGCTAAAGCAACAAGATTGAATAGTCAGACATGAGCATGGGGCGCCATTAATTGGGGTGGCCATGGTGGTTGTGTGGTGGAGGTGGGTGGGGAACCGGCGTGTTCACCACCACGGGGGCCGGGGGGTTTCGAGGAGGAGGTTGGTTGGGGTTGTTGTAGCAGCGCAGGCCTCTGGAGGAAGCCGCTTCGCTAGAGGCTATACGCACCATCGCCAGTTGTAACGGAAGTCTCTTGATCGATTTCGGGGAGAAGCAGTCAGACAGTCTGTCGAAACTGAAGCACAATGTGTAACGTATCAGAACAGACAAGTGCTACAAATGACTAGTACTCTTACGGTTTTGAAGAAATATACCAGTTTGTGGTCAGAGAAGCACAGTTTGTTTAAGGACCTTGGTCGATCTGTCTAGACTGTAGAGAAGAATCTATTTCACCCGATTCTAACAGACCAGATTTTAATGTCTGACCGACTGGAAATATCTGACCAACCAGATCAAGCTAAAATCTGTCACTCGCTGCCATATATGCATGGTTAATTAGAATGAACTTCGCTAGAGGAGGCTAGCTAGAAACGATATTCATTAAGTCCCTTCCTTGCATGTGTCCAGACTCCAGATCGATTAAAGTAGTACCACCCGATTACCTCAGTGAGTTCTAAGCAGACACGATCTTCACAAGCGGACTCCACACTGAACTGAAGCTATATATATATAATTCTGAGATCTTCAATTCTTTTTCTAAACTAAATTTGTCTACGCTGAAATATATACAGATGCAGCTTAGTGGTTTCTAGCAGAATTAGAGCACACAAGGGAGGCAACTTTAGAACTTTGACGCTGACTGGAAGCGTGAACAATGAAACACACGCTAATTCCAACTTGCAAGTGACAGACGCAAGCGAGACAGCTAGCCGGTGGGACACAAATATATTCAGGCAGTCTAATAATCCTGCATGCAATCTTCCCTAGACTTGCTAGATCATTGAATTGAAAAAGCAAGACGTAGAGTGAGCAGGGAATCGAATTAAGGGTGGGTAGAACACGATCCATGCATGCATGCTTGCTTCAAACCAGAACGCGAGGCTTTCGCAGAGGCAACAAAACCACAGACTAGCTCTACTGAAACGCTGGATGGATGCACCATAGATAGTACCTGAAATTTATTTTGCTGCAACCAAACGGAGAAAGCCGCAACTGGTGAGAGAGCTAAGGAACGCTCAACAAGTGATAGACAAATCTCGAATTGGGCAGAGTGAGCAAGGCACGGAAGCAAATGTGCATTGGCAAACAAACACAGCCTACCAAGTGTAGAAAACTAGCTTGGAGTTGGGGTTGTTGTGGTCCAAGCTGCAAGCAAAGCTCAGGCTTTATAAGACACGGCAATATGTAACGGACACTTGGTTAGTAGAGCTAGTCAGTGCGTGCTGGCATCTTATTCTGTTGCTTTTGACGTACTAGGCTACTGGCACTGTGCTGCAAGTTCTCTGCTCCGACGCTGCTAAGGTTCGGCATCCGTAGATTTCCCTGTTGGAGTGGCTGTCAACAGTGCCCAACCCCATCTCACTCTTGCATTTAAGTAAGGGAAGTGCACCTTTAGTCCTGGAAGTACACAACCCCCGATGACTAAGGTAGTCACCAAAATAATCCAATTATTGGACCAATGGGCCAATAGATGCATTCTTTGTTTCAACAATTAATGGTGAAGTCATCCATGGAATCAAACCTTTTTGGTCCACAACATCCTTACAAGGTTAACCTCTAAAGGTCCGTGCAACCATAAAAGTGAATGCCCCTTGGTCAACCTTGATTGGAGCTTCCAAAATAACAATTTTAGATATTTGATTTTAATCTCTAAAGTTCTTTGACTATGTTTTACCAAATAAAACACTCAAAATGAGTTGTTTTAATAGCAAAGGCCCCTAAAAATGCCAAATGAAATCTGATTGTGTCTTTTCGTAAAATCTAGTGGTAGACTACTTCATTATGCTATAGTAAAAAATGGAATTTTTTTATCATAGAAATTGTGAGATTATAGTGTTTGAAGTTGGAAAAAATGTTGGGGTGGGGGCATCCAATTTTTGGGAAGCTCTAATTCATGGAGGCTTTTGCCTAAAGTTAATTTCACCTTTTTTTCTTGAACTATTTTGAGCCCTTAAAAAAAATTCCTTTCTTTTTGTGATAAAGTTGACCACCTGTTCAAAAAATATCATAACATTTCAAATTGGGGAACATTGACCAAAAAAATTGATAGGGAATTAGCTTAAAAAACTCACATAGTCACATACAAAGCAATTTTTTCAATAATTTTTGGCTTGCCCATTTAGTATTTTCTTCAAAATATTTATGGTGAAGTTCTAAGTTTCAACTAGTCCCAAAGGGGGGAGGGGAATTGCCCAAAAATTTTGGCTTGAAACACCTAAGCTAAATTCAAGGGCAATTGGGCATATTGCACACATTGGTTGGGAAGAGCCCAAGTCAAGTTTTGCTCACTACAAGAGAAAGGGGTGTTTTAAGCGAGTTCTTAAGTATAGTCCTGAATATAAGATTTTAAGTAATGATCTTTAAGGAGATTTTCAATAAAATTTTACTAAAAATAAATGTATTTATAGTATATTTTTACTGAAAATCTCCTTGAAGGTCATTATTTAGGCTATGCCAAGCTCATCATAAATCACTAACATTGGATATATTTACCACATTCCATGTTTTTTGAACTTCTACTTCCCCATTGTTTATGAAAATGTTCCTCTACTCCATCAAATATAATTTTAGAAAATTTAGGATTTAATTTTTTAAAATCATAATTTTTGTTAACTATATCACATAGCTTGAAAGCCACCTATTTTAAGTGCACATCAATCATAAGACAAGGTCTTTATGTACGAGGGATATTAGGAGGTAAACCAACCCCTGTGGGATATGTAAATTAGTACTAGTAGGAGCTAAGCCTCTTGTAGTTAAGTCGAACACAAGAATTGTTGTCAAAGTAAAATTTCAAACCTCATTTAGGCATCGTGGAATAATTTTTTTGAGAAAACTTTGAAGTTAGTCTATGAGTAAAAGTAAGCTAAATGTCATCTCCAAATAACCGTTAGAGGTTTTGAGTCTTCAATCAAAAGTTATAGACAAATTTCAGAGAAGATTGAAAATGTCAAAAGAATGTTCCTTCCAACTTATCTAAGAAATTTGTCTGTAACTTTTGATTGAGGACTCAAAACCTCAAAGTAACGGGGTTTTGGAGATGAAATTTAGCTTAATTTTACACATTAACTAGTTCAAAGTTTTCTCAAAAAAAATTATTCCACTATGCCTAAATGAGGTTTGAAATTTTACTTTAACAACAATTTATGCATTTGATTTAACTACAAGTGGTTGAGCTCATACTAGTATTAATTTCCATGTCCCATATAGGTTGGTTTACCTCCTACTATCCTTCTTGCTTAAAAACCTTGTCTTTTGATTGATCTGCACTCAAAATAGGTGACTTTCAAGCTATGTGATACAATTAACAAAAATTTTGATTTCTTTGAATTAAATGCCAAATTTTCTAAAACTGTATTTGATAGAGAATGTACCTCCTTGCCCCCCCCCCCCTTCTTGTACTTTGTCTTGAATTTATGGATCTCAAAAATGTTAGAAGCAACTTGTTTTCAATTTAGGCCAAAAATCTATCCACACCTTGCCCTTCTCCCTCTAAACATTGTTGATGAAGATTTTACTCTACTATAAATATTCATGCATATGTTATCCCTTGTACATCAAAAATGATGTTTTCTCCCTATAACTCCTTGTAGACAAATCCAATTGTAAAAGAAATAGGTAAAATGGCAAGGTACTTGTCATCTCCACATCTAAAAAAAATATTAAAAATATCTATAGTTGATATTTCCATTCTTAGTAAACTACTCCAAAATTGCAATGTTGCCAAAAAAAACATTGTTTGGTCTTTAGACTGGGAAAATGGAGCTTTACAAATTTTCTTTGTACTCTATCTTAAAATTTTGAAAAAAATTCAAAATTGAAGAAATTATTGCAACTACAAACTTTATGTGTAAGAATCCAAATTACACAATATTGTGTGTATTTCATTTATATTTTCTTCTTTTTCAATTGTTTTTTTATTTAGATTTTAAATTTTTCAAATTTTCTTTCTTTCCTTTATAGTAAAAATTCCAAAATTCTTTTAATATATTTTATAATTGATACAAAATTATTTTTATTTATTACTTTAGAAAATCACAATAATTTGAATTTTCATCAAAAACTTTGAAAAATCAACATCAATAGAAAATACACTTGTTCACAACTAAAAATTAATGAAATTTTATATATCAATTATATAAAAGGATAAATTTAGCTTGAAAGTTACAATTGACTTGAAGGCCATTGGCAAGGGTAATTTGGGTGTGAAATATGAAACAAGTAATTGATAAATCTTTACACCAATCTTGATTGCTAATTTTATCTATTGAATAGAATTAATGAAGTGGTTTGTTTCTATTATTTTTACCCACTTATTTTTACCTATTGATACAAAATTATCATAATTATAATTTTTCACAAAAAAATTGAATTCTTTTACTATGATTGATAGTCCATAGTATCACATACTAATAATGTAAGACTAACATTTGAATATAATTTAAAAGGCTAAATTTAGCTCAACTATGATGTTTGACTATTTCATAATGGATCTAATCTTTTATTGGTTAATTGATAATAATAGCAACTTAGCATTTAAACTATTAGTAAATATGAATTATGTTTATTGGATCTTATTGTCAAGTGAAAGAGAATTCCAACGTACTTCAACATGCATTAATGAATAGGGTATGAATGAGTTATGAAATTTCAAAGATAATAGATGCATCCAAAATTGTCGCTAGAGTCCCATCTTGTAATTGTACACATCTTGAGTCACCAATATCTAGGTTTTAGTTTTACTTTTAGTTCTAAATGTAGTTGTTGCCATTTCGGCAATGATGATTGTGGCTACATATACTCCCAAAAGACCTTGAAGATCAAAACCAACAATACTAGTGTTTTCAAAGCTACTGGGACAGTCCACAAATTAAGGTCATCAAGTGTGTCCACCAAACAAACCAATATGGATGGTTTTGACGAATATGGAGTTCTAAGACTTTGGTTTTAGGGTTGGAAAAAGAATTATGGGTTATTCACATTTTACTATAATCATGACTCTACTTTTCTACTTATTGGAATTTGGACTCCAAGTGGAGAATGTATGTGCTCATAGATAGGAATGTATTGTTGTTGTATACTTGAAGCCACTAAATGCAAATTTATGATATATATATATTTATTTATTTATTTATTGTCAATTTTTTTATAATTGTGGATTGTAATATGGATGTAAGATTTCATCCTTAAACTCAAGAAGTACTAGGATCAAAAGAAGATATCCCAAAATCGAATCATCTTCAATGATTTGTTTTTTCCTTGCATTCACCCTTAATGACCCAAGGGGGATGTACTTTCAAAATGGGCCAAAACTGTCAAGAACTTGGGAAATATTTTTGCCCATTTTTTCTTGAAATTGGATAGACTATAAGTATAGGATCTTGAAGTTTACATTGAAAGTGAGCACCCCAAAAAATTTTAGAGTATTTGGCAGCATAAATTAGGAGGTATTTAGGTTTGAAGTTTTATTCGGGTCAATAGAAATACAGGGCAATGTACTTTGAAGGAGAATATCTTTGTAATAATATTTTGACATTATGCCCTTTGTGCTTAGTGAAAGATAAGAGAGTTGAAAATGTACATGTAAAATTTCACAACATTCCAAGCATTTTTCAATTCATGGTGGAGCTTACAATGCACAGTGGTCATTGAAATGAGAGTAGTGTTTGGAAGAAAAAAAAGAATGGAACACTTGTCTTCTCCTTGAACTCCATAGATTTGACATTTTTGAGGTGGTCGAAGAATCATATTGGCTGGCTGACTTTTTAGTCCATGCCCAAACCGCACCCCAAAAATTGAGTTATAAACTACACTACACCACTTAACTTTGAAATATTCCACAAGGTGGAGTTTAAATTGGAATTTGATGAAACTACCACCATTGGATTTATAATGCAGTCAATTTTCTAGAATTAATTTCTAATTTTTCATTTCAAAATTTCAAAAAATCAAAATTTGAAAACAAGCAACTCAAAAAAGAAGGGCAACAATTTAAAAAAATGGTCACTTAGGTCATAAGGGGTTAAGGTAAACATGAATATTACCAAGAAGATTTTCTATCTAGTTAGTTACCTTAAAACATCTATTTGTCAACTCAAGTATTTTCCAGAGCATTGATTGAGAAGTTCAATGAAAGAAGCCAATTGCAAGTAGAAATAAATTAAGGCCTTCCGAGCAGAAATGAATGAGTTTTTTTGGTGATTTTTCAAAGTTTGCTCAAACTAAATTGGTAAGTTAAAGCGTCAATGGATAGACCCACCCATACTAAACAAAATGCTAATGTATCTGACCTCCCTGCCAAGTGCACTATTAGTAGTGATGCTAGAAACGTTGCTAAAATTGTGGTAGTAAACTAGTAATGGGTGGATACTTGATGCAAATGGGGGGTCCAATAGGTGTCAAAATTTGGTGCCTGGAGGGGCATTGGGTTGTTCTATCTTAAGATAGAGTCAAGGTGGTCATTCTGATTGTCAGAATGGAGTGACTAATGGCATTCAATTGTTCTATCTTTACATGAGTACTGCTTAGTTTGGCCCAAGCCAGGTGGTTGGTTGGATTGATTGACTGGTCTCTCAACACTTGTGACTAATGTCATAACAGATAAAGGAGATGACCCATTTCTAATCAACCTCCCATTCTTGTAGTTTAGATTGCTCCATTTTGGATTAGGTGAATTGTAGGTGACAGTTGGGGTGATAGCTCATGTACCATAGGACTCTAGGGATAACAAAAATGTTTAGAAGGTGTACATTGAAAGCCTTACATCGATTTTGGAACCATCCTATGGTTGCAAATAGGTTTGCCTACATATCAAGAATAAGACAAATAGAATCTTTACGAAAAAAAATTGTGATAATTTTTTGGTTAAGGGAAAAATTTAGGAAATTATGAAATCTTTCTAAAATCTATTTCTCTACACAAGGAAATTTTTTCCTGAACTTTTCCCCTATCACAGTAGGCTGAATTCCTTAAGTGATCAGAAATGGGTGATCATCTTGATAACTAGCTACAAACTAAAGTGTTAGAGCATCAACACTTGTCTTGCAAAATGCGGGGTGATTTGGCTCGCAAAATGTGGGGCCATCCAACTTGCAAGCCAAAATGTCCCACCCATAGCATGCTATAAGTTCCCAAATTTGGACTGCTTTACAAGGTCCATCCAATGAGCTATAGCGTTGAAGGTCTGTGCTTTGGGGGAAAGTGCCGGTGTTCTTGTCTCATGCGGTTTGCAAGCCACGCTATGGCTTGCAAAACACCCCCATTTTGCAAGTCAACCAAAAAGCTTCTGGTATGGCCTCTTAACAAGTTCATTTGTTTTGCAAGTCAGGTGGGGATGCTCTTAACCCATAAACGCCGATGCAGACATTTTTCATCTGATGAATAACAAGAAGGTAATCTGTAGGAAGTAGGAATGCATTTTTTCATCTGTTTTTTTTTAAAACACAATCGCGGAGACATGCTGCACCATGGAGGGCCAGAAGTAGCATCAGTTGGATGCATTCATATTTTTAGAATGCATGGGCACAGAGAAATTGACACGGAAATACACGTGCACGATGTTAGGCCTGCCCTTCTTGCAATTTTGATGAGGGCAACTGGAAATGCAGGCTTCTGCAACTCTGGGCACTCACGGTCAGACAGTGGATGCTGAACAGTGCGCAGCCCGCCTTTCCCCGTGGTTACCAGTCCGTCGTTTAGGGGTTAATAAGTTATGAGCAGCGGAGTTTCCATTTCAGTTTAGTTTTTTTTAAATTAAAAAGAAAAAGGAGAAAAGGATCAGCCAGTCAGTCCCGGCCGGCCTGTTCCGTTCTGTGATTAGTTCATTGATTTCATTCTCCACAAAGTCGGTGGCTTGAAGACATTCTTGTCCATTGTCCACTTCTGCCAGCGGATTGCAAGACACGTGGCATTTGTTGGGGCTTTAAGTACATATAATAAGTTATATTAACTGAGATCCACTGGGATCCACTGCTGCTAGACTGACATCTGTAACTTACCCACTTGGAAATTGGGATGCAGAGGTACCTCACCTCAAATTAGACAAAAAAGCAACTACTTTCACAATGAAAACTACACTAAATAGTGAAATTAGGATGCCCCCCACTAACTTCTCCACATTTGACACTAGGAAAATATTGGCGGTTACTGTCCAAGAATGCACTATTTTTGGATTATGGTAGAAAAACTCAAAACTGTCAACATAAGCAATTCAGCACAGTGGGAGGCACCTTTTACTAAAAAAATAATATTTTGTAGTATTAGCAAGTGAAAACCATGATTATTAAAAAAAATAGATTTTTGGATGTGGTATGTAATTTTTACGATTTTTCAAAGTGTTGATGTGGTATGTAATTTTGATGATATTTCAAAGCGTTTGCTCCCTAGACCATTGAAACTATCACATAGGTGGATCCTAAACTGAAATCTGCAAAAATCATATGTTGACAAATTAGAGTTAACCCTTAAATGTTTGAGGTTGATTATGGGGGTGGAGTTGGATTCTTCCATTTTTAGAAATGAAACGGAGATAAGCTACCACAGATTGACTAAGTTGTTCTCGGTTTCTAAAGAGAGCATTCCTAGGAGCTTCTTTAGCACTAGTAGTACATGCTTTGAATGAACTTTCTCCATTTATTGTGTTTCTTTTAGTCTTCAATACAACGTGTAGATCCCATTTCAGTGTATAAATTGACCTAGATTTTGTATGCTAGCTCAAAATGAATCCATTTTTGTCCCATCTGAAGCCAAACATAATTCTTTACATCCATTCTTTGGGCACCCAAACTGAATATGTTCTCCATCTATGTGAAAGAAAATACTTTCAATTCAACCAAAAATGGTGGACCAAACCTTAAAATTATAGTCCAAGGATGGTTTGTTGTAACTTGGTAGACATATTTAACCCTAAAAAAATTTAATGCTTGATTCAATGTGGTGATGTCTTATCCAAAACCAAAACAAATTGATGTGAAAATAATATATTTTTAGTGAATCAACCATGGTTCTTTAAAGAATCCATTTATTTGTAATGATTATTTGATGAGTTGTTATCCTAATCATAGTGCATAATGAATTGGACAATTTTCTTCTCAACATGGTTCTAAAAGTTTTGAATTAGGTTTGGTAAGATAGATTTTTCATTGTGAAGGTCAATGAAACATTACTCAAATTCTTACTTTCAAATTTGTGTTGTGTTGTAGGAATAAGTTTGCACATGTTTTGCCTTTCAGTCCTTATATATCTTATCATGTTATTTTAAAATTTGATTTGCTTGAAGATTTGAGTTCTTAGGATTGCAACTAGTCTATTAGAGAAAAATGTATTTCAATTTTTGTTCAAATACACTTTCTCTAAAGTTGAAAGGAAAAATACAAAGGAATAAAGGAAAATATGACATTTCATTTATTCAACACAAAATAAGGTTCTCTTGATGAAAAAGAAGAGGTAGATGAACCTTAAATCCTAATCCCTCTTTGGATTAACCCCAAAAAATTTAGTTAAAAAATAAATAGAAGAAGAAAAATGAACATCATGCACTCAAGGAGCTTATGTAATAGATGGGCATATGACATAAGATACAATATTTTTCTTCATCAATCATTCTCTCCATATTATAAATCATATTTCTATACATGAACCCCACAAAGATCGTGATATACCATTGTTAAATAACCTTATGAGTAATTGCATACTATGACACAAAAAGTCACATCATTCACTAGAATTGCATAGGAATGCTCAATTTGCACTAGTTTGCATCAAAATATCGAATGATATTGGTACAAAAATTTGCCCTTGCATATCCACCCTTTTTTCTATTGATAATTTATGACCTTCAACAAAAGATTCAAGATAAAATCAAATACAAAAACTCAAAAAAATTATAAATATTATAAAAATAATAAATACAATCCTTGAAATTATATCATAATATTAAAAAATGACCTCAATATTTTTCAATGAAATCTCTAAATTTTGTGTGCTTGATGCAATATGAGAAAATACTCATTTGGTATAAATTTTTCAATATCAAGAATTTAGAGACGATTAATTTTTGTTGGTAGTTTGGTAGGTAGGTGGGTGGATAGGTGAGGATGGTTATGTAGTCTAGGTGGAGCCTCTATCTCAAAAATTGTCTTCCATCTCAAATTTCCATATACATTTACTATGAACATTTTTTGAAGTTTAACAAAAGTATAAAACATTGCCAAATAGTGCATTGAAACCAAAAAAATTCTTGTATATTCTACGATCCTAGACTTGAAACATTGCACAAGACAAAAAAAACCAAAAAAACCCTTCAGGAGTATTGTAGAAATGAAGAATGCATCTATTAGACCATAAATCAAATCATTTGGAGCAAAGCAAGGCTTTTATTTTGCCTTTCTAGTGCCACATTGTACTAAAAAATAATAATATGGCTAAAAAATGGCAAAAACTATGAAGTTTTTCGCTAGAAAACTTTGAATTAGTAAATAATCTTGGATGAAATTGCTAGATTGTGGATGAAAAGAGAATTACATCATGTGATATGTGCTAACGTGATATTTTCTATCCAATGCGTGGATGAATGTTGAAATTTGGAGCACCACTATAACACTTTAAATTGCCACTTTGGCACTTCATAAAAAATGAAAAAAAAAGAAGCCTTGGAACAAAGTACCTTGGTGATAATTCTCGTCCTTCCAAGGCTAGTGTACAACACCTTCACCCATAACTCCAATAAAGTTGGCACCCCAAAATGTGCCAGTGACCCTAAACCGTCATCTTCACATTGTGTACATCTCCAAAATCAATTATGTACCTAAAGTATGTGGAAGAAACTATTTTAGAACCGAACTTTGTTCCTTTGTAACTTTTGCATACGGCATCCAAATGTCACGTTCTTTGGTGCGTTGGAACCTCCTCTCCCTTGCCAACAAGAAGATGTGAAAATATGACCATTCTAATAATAGTAACTAGGCACGGAAGCGAAAATTGGCAGTTTTGAAGGTACCCGCCTTGACCAGGACCTAATTTGCAAATGTTGAAACTACGCTCTGAGTCAGAGAGGATATTTTGAGAATGTCAGTTTCGACTTTAGAGAAGGTCTGCTAGACCGAGTGTACTGTAGCTTAAAAGGTGCGGATTCTTTGTCGCCCCCCACCTCCGTCCCAAAGAAGTGGGATAAAACGGGGAGTCCAAGGCGAGCATTGGAGGTCCCCCAAATCTTTTCAGTGATCTTTCGACTGCGTTGGGAATGAGAAACACCTCGAGAAAGGTGTGGATTGAAACATTATACTAAAGGGTCATGCTTCTTGTGCATACTGCCTAGATCATGGCGCCTCCTTTAGCCACACAACATCATGGAGCTCCAATCTCTGTGTCAACTACAGTAAGTTAATTGGAGCGCCCTGTTCGGTCTGCTCTATCTGGAATACTGTACAATGTACATCTGGAATGGAGCTATGCGTGATTAAATTAAACTCGAGTTCGCAGGGCTGCCACACAGAATCATGGCACGAAGTTACCCTTGTTGATCGATTGAGGCCTTTTGGTTCATTTCGGCAGTAGAGCGTTTGATTGCTCCATAGAAAATTGAAAAGAATCTTGAGTTCTCAAGCCTACGGTGACTTGGAATCCGGGTGTTGCAAACAGGTGCCTGTCTTCCGTTGTGGCTGAAATTTCTAGCTGAGGAATGTAAACAGGATCGATCCAGGGTTACAGTTACTGTTCCTTGGGGTTTCCAAGATTGAAGCAATTGATTGTTGGAGTTGGATATACCAGAAGTAGGGTTGGCTTGTCTATTCGGTTTGCTTTCGAAGCAGGTGACAGCCGTGTTCTTTTGTAGGCTAAGCTTGTGGCATCAACCCGGGCATCAACATGGGCGGTCTCTTAATGGTATGGACCGGTGTCCGGAAAAGAGGGAGGACTAACTCAAAGTTAGCCAGTGGAATTGGGAAAAGAATCGGCTGCAATTTGAAAACATAGGAAAAAAGATCATGGTGAAAATTTCTATAGAATTTTTTTTAGAGTATAAAATAGAGTAATGAACCGGGCTCCATACTTGAAAAAATGGTTCAAATATGGGAATGGAAGGAAAATATTGATCTAGTAAAACTCACAAAAATTATTCCAAACATTGGTATGGGCATCATGAGCATACCCCCCACCCCAAGGTTGGGAGATTCTTATGTCTTTCTTTGGGGAAAGAAAATGACACCTTTCCATACAATCACACTAGAGGGGGAATTGATGGTGTTTAATTGTATTATGGTATGAAATACCTTCAAAATCTATACATATCATCAACATGTGACAATTTTTGAATCTATACAAAGAAAAATCTTGAAAATTAAAATGCTAAATAGATAGCTGAAATTAGTTTTTATAAAAGAATGGCAATTTGAAAACTATTGTAGGCCTTGAATCTTCTAATGACTATTGTGATTGAACCCTCATTTGAAACACATCATAATAACTATTTCAAATTAGAAGCTTTTACAAATTGAAAAAAATAAAGGTTTAAAAATTCAAATCAATTATATAAATATATTCAAATAATTCAAATTTCACTGTGTTTGTAGATTACAATAAAGCCATGGATATACACAATCTATTATAGATTCAACAAAAAATAAATTTGGAAATTTCATAGGTTGTAGACTCATGGTTTTGCTTCAAGGAGATTTACAATTTGTATAATTTGGTAACTAGGAGAGTTAAAAAGGGTCATTTGGAGGCTCGGGGGTCATTATGTTAAAAAAATAAGGATATAGGTGTGAACAACCACTATTTTATAGAGGGGTATGAATTTTTTTTTCACATGCTATCATCATGTAATTTTCTAATAGGACCTATTTTTCCATACCCTATATTACATTAAAGACGTCCAATTCCATTTTTGATACCCTATATTATTCTTAAAACCAATTATAATTATTAGCCCCCAGGTTTTTAAAATACCCTATCATTTGTTCGCACATAGGTTGCTACTCCAATTGCTCACTACCCCCCCCCTCGAGTTTGAGGGTATCAATACTATGCTTGAAGTATAATTAACCTAAAATATGTTTATAAGATTTCACAAATATTGTTTCTTATGATTTTTAACACCCCTATTTTTTCATTTAAACAATTAAGTTTTTTGTTGCCAAATGGCCCCCTACATTTGGACTTTCTTCACTTTCTAAAATCAACACTACATTGAAATGGTTATTTAGTATGGGTAGATAAGTAGCTCATGTGAGAATCAGGATGCCCACATAGTGGATTCATTTGGAATTCCCTACAATTTAATCAAAGATTTTGTAGTTTTTCTATGTTGACCTTTTTGCTAATTCAAATGTTCCCTACACAATGTCCTATTCTCAATATGCGGGTTTAAGAAATCATGGTTTTTCTTTGCAAGGATTTTTAAAATTTTTATCAATAGTGCAAAATATTCATAGAGAATTAAATTTTTTTTCAAGTGTTGTCTCACCTTTCCCTATCTAATATTTTCCTATGACAACTACATTCTATGTATTGTGTTAAAACAAGTAGTCGTAGGAGGAGATTTTCAATATTAACAATGCTTGTAGAGAATACAAAAATTGATCCTTGTACCAATTTAATAACACCAATACAAATGCTACAATGCTACAAATACAACTAGTGTTGAATAGTATGTTTTGTGATATATAGTTTGTCAATACTAAATAACCATTTTGGTGTAATTGTAAGCCTCCCAAAGGCCAAAACTTCTAAACTCCAAATGGAAAAATGGAAAATTATAGGGTGTTATTATTTTTTCAAAATAGAGGAAAATTAAATTTAGTGAATTTGATTTGATTTGTCCAACTTAATTCCAATCTAATTCCAAAGAAAAAAAATCTCGAAGGCTCAAATCAAGTTCTAACAATATAAAATTAAAGTTGTGAGAATGCACAACATGAGATGTATGTTTAAGTTCTATTGTCAAGAAAGACTATAAACAATCTGAATGATGTGATTTTAATTCAATGACATAGAATATATCATTGATAAAGTTTAATTACAATGATGAAATTAATTGGCTCTAAGGATGAACTAGAGAAGGTTGATTTTTCATCATATATTTAACTTCCTTACAAGCTTCTTTGCCAATTTCTAAGGTTGGTATAATCCCAAATCTTTCATTTCATTTTTCAACTAGCTCACAAAAGTAAATTTGTTTACGTAGCATTGGTATTATTTGAACCTTTTATTCAATTAAAATGGAATGCATTCAAATACTTTCATAAACATCACCTAGAAATGACACATAAGACTTTATCAAATTTTTCATAGGTTTAGGACCATCCAATTTCATTTTATTCTAATTAGAACTACCTTTGGATTCCTAAGCAGAAGGGGATTAGATACGTTTTCTTCAATATTCACTAGAAGAAAACATCATCCATTTCAATGAAATCAACCCAACGCAAAATGTAGTTTTCTGCCCTAGTTTTCTGAAAACTACGTAGCAACCAACGTAGTTTCAATGTTGTGGGGCAGAAAATTGCATTTTGCGTTGAGTTGATTTCATTGAAATGGATGATGTTTTCTTCTAGTGATTCCTAAATTTTTTATAGTTGTTTTATGGAAGTTACAAAAATTTTAAATGAAATTTTTTAAATATTAATTCATTGAGGTTCATATAAAAAAACTAATTCATTCATTAACTAGGGGAAAAAAACTAGTGGAGAAGACAATTGCAACTTGTGTCTCTTTTATAGTTATCACTTTCTCTTGTGTAGATGTGTTCCCATTAGTGTAGATAATTCTCTCTTATATTCTTTGACTACAAGATATTGATTTTTCTTCCAAGCCTGTATTCTTTTTTATTGAATCTTCAACCTCTAACAATTCGACAATATTCTCCTTTTGATTTATTAGAGGATTTCTATGCCTTCTAGAATAATGTTTTACTTTCTATTTGTGCAAGTCTTGAAAAGAATGAAAAATCTAAGTTATCTTTCTTTTTAATCTGCCTTGTATTTTTTTGAACACCAGACTCAAGAATAATTAAAAGAAAAACAAAAAAACACATCATTTCTACCACCATTAATAGGTAAATTGTGAACAAAGACTCTATTGGAATAGTTCAATGGGGATTTTTCTCAGCAATATTTTGCTCAAAAGGGATACAATTTTTCTGGAGAGAATATTAGGGGATACTTTCACCCATTTGGAGTGGATGAAATTGTTGATTTGTTACATATTCTAACTTTTTGAGCTCAATAATGTTCCAATTTGGACAAATGTACATTATTTTGGATGAACAATTTGAGTTTCATCCATATTTTACACGTTTCATCCATGTATAGATGTAAAGAACTGCATCACTCCAACAAAGATTGCTTTCTACACTACCCAAAATAAATGAAAAACAGCATCTGTGGAGACGTGGAGTAGTTTTACTGTACTGCTGTGATCTTACCACATAAAGAAGGATAGAAGTGCTACCGGCCTTGATGCCCTCTGTCGGAAGTACACCCTATGCTACAGACAACCAACACCGGGAACAATAAAGTTCTAATCACCTCGGTAAAAGAAAACGTATAGGAGAATCGGACCTATGACCATGAGAGCCGTGACCGGTCCAGACGGTATGGACCTATGACCATACCCATACAGAGAAGAAATAGACCCATGACCGTGCAGTGCAGGACCCTGAGCTTTTGTGTCTGTGCAGAATTCCATTTGCTTCATTGATATTTTCCATCCATCTATTGCATGATTTTTCCATATTTTTCATATAGAGCGTTTGGACCCTCTAATTCTTTGCATTTTTGAATAATATGAAGCTAGTGATGTAGCAAGTAAGGATCCAAACCTATGCACACATGGTAAGAATTACTTTTGAAATTTTTTCACCGGCTGCCAAGAGAAATGGAACCAACAGCCCAACAGCGCCACAGCGATTGTTTTGTATGTTTTTCCAGTTGTTCTGTACTTAGTTATAAGATTTTTTTTGAGTCACTACAGTAGTGTCCGTCTCAAAAGTATGCATTGCATTACACTAACTTATGCTTATTTGGATCATACAGTGGAAGCCGTGCATGACCGGGTTAAAACCAAGGCACTTTCCACAAATGGAACCTTCGCGTGCATGCGGCAGTTGTCATTGGTTGAACCCTGAAAGGTCCAGCTCTGTCACCAAAGTACTTTGCCCAAAATTGACAGATTTTTGGACTGTTACTTAGGTGCATTCTTCAGTTCTCCAATAACTTAATCTTCTCCAATAATCTTGAAAGTCATCCACCGGCCACTGTGGCCACACGCCAGCGTCCTTCGAGGGCTTGCTAAACTGTAGATTTGTGGGCTAAGCAGCTGGGGGGTCGAATAGGGACACGTACCTTATTTGATCAGGTGTTGAATGACTACACTATACTTACTTATTATTCTGACCTTTCGACGGAAGCAGTGCATAAAGATGGTTAAAACCAAGGCACTTTCAACAGATCGACTGGCCGTGGTCTTACCTTAGCTTTCCATGTGAGAATGTTCATTGGTTCAAAGGCTAGCTAGGCTGCTACTTGAATGCTTCCAGCACAATTATAGATGTAGTGGTTCAAGGAATTGAGACATCTACCTGTCTGAGATGTTGAATGACATGCTTCTAGACCTGGGTTGGGGATTTTTTTTGAGTTTTACCGGATCTTTTCCTCATTAAACCGGTTTTTTCAAGTACCGAGTCTATTTCTCTTCTCTATTCTTTACTCCGAAGAGAACTGAAATTTTATAGATTTTTTCACCAGTTTCTTCCGATGAGTTCAAATTGCAACTGGGTGTTTTCCCAATTCCACCGGCTAGCAATTTGCAATGAAATAACCGACGATTTCCTCCGAACGTTGTGCAGGACCTAAATGGGTCGCAGTGACTGTGCACAGGACTGTGTTGCAGCAGACACCTCCTGCCCTTTGCCAGAGTGAGATGGCAAGCAAGTAAGTTAAGGTACGCTGGGAAGGTTTCGAGGTTCGTCCATACCCTGCAACGCCGGCGGGGACAAGCTAGACAACGTCCTTTCGACAGGCGGATGGAAAATGCTCCACCGAGCTTCTAGCTGGAAACGAGGCGATTTTCATCCATTTTCACGTACAAGTGAGTCAAGAGTTTGGGTGGATAGCAATGCACAGGGCTACGGAAACACACATGTACGCAGTGGATCGGAGGGAGGGTCTTCACTTTCTTAGGGAGCCATGGAGTCTCTGAAACGGTGAAGAAGTGGACAGGAGCTGCGGTCAATGGCTCGACAACTAAAATTTTCAAAGCGGTCAAGTTTCTTATTCAATCTTTTTTTTCATTTCCTGATCAATGTCTTCCTTCACTGTACAGTACTAACAGTAGATGTCCGTCACTGGTGCGTTTGGATATGCCCGAGGCAGACGGTGAGACTCGTTTTTGGATTCTAGGGATGCAACTGAAGGCTGCATTTTCTTTTTTAACTTATCAGTACATCTT
Source organism: Straminergon stramineum (assembly GCA_963920665.1). Classification (NCBI taxonomy): domain Eukaryota; kingdom Viridiplantae; phylum Streptophyta; class Bryopsida; order Hypnales; family Calliergonaceae; genus Straminergon; species Straminergon stramineum. Next base: position 23,996,195 of record OY987268.1, on the reverse strand, counting down.
GAATTTTTGTGTGAGTGATTGGCAGCTGACGGAACCTCATGCAATGATATCATTTGTCCCCACTAGTGTAACAGATCCGTGTCAGCCACCGCATTAGGGCCTCCTGACATGTTTCGGTGGTTGGGGAAACTTCACAGGGAGTGCTATAGGTGAATATTGCAATTGTACTTTCATGTGGACTCGATGGGTGGAAAGGAATACAATAAGAAATCGACACGTAATAGATTCTCTCAGGAGTGACTAGTCTCCACCAATGGAGTTGTCCACCAATATTGAGGAAACTTCAACTACTTTCCTACTTGCCCACCCCGGCAAGACAATCGGTTGACCCTATTTCGGCTTGTTTTGTCTTACTACTTGAATTAGTACAAAGTTTGCCCATTGGGCGAGCATGTAAATGCACCCTTATTGTGGAGAGAAGGAGAGGAGAGTTTTGATTAGTAAATGGGGAGTTTATGGGGTGACTCAGCTTTTTGCCGTTCTTCTCATATGTCATTTTGTGGTTCTCCATGGTCATTTTGTTATTGCTTGAGCTTAGTCATTTAACTTGGTAAAGAACTTAATTTATTTTCGGCATTCCAATCATTTTTTTGCAGTTTGATAAAGCGAGAAGTTAAAAAAATTCAAATAAATTTACATCTCAATTAAAAAAATGTTGAATTTTCTTGCTAATTCTGAGACTAAATAGCTAAATCTACAAATAAATGTAAAGATGATTTGTCAAAAATCCAAAGAATCCTATAATAATCCATTGAGTCAAATGCAAATCTATCTTTTGACAACCTACCTTCAAGAATTTTTTTGATTGCAAAATGAAGGAATTACATCATTGATATTTAATGAGAACAAAGAATGGTTAGGTTGTTTTTATAAAAAAATCTCTTGTCCTTCATGAATCCTTAAAAGGTATGAGACAATTTGAAGAAGTGAGAACTTGACCGCTAATTGTCAAAAATGCAGGAATTGTGTTCAAAGCACAACTTTAGACCTTGTTTGGGGATAAGAAAATAATTTTTACCAACTTACATTGCATTTCCATGAACAATATATGGTGCAAATAGAAACAAAAGCCTTGTAAAAAAATTATGATTATAATAAGACCATTTGTAAATAATAATGTAGTAGCACTTGAGAAGCAATGAAATTTTTGTTGGCAAACAATCAACAACATTTTATCTAATTGCTTCCATCAATCTAGAATAAAAAATTTAATGGGGGTGATTGCAAGAAACACCTACCAGTTTCGTTGCGTTTTGATTTTGGAATGCTATAATTTTTGGAATTATGAATCCAATTCCAAAGCTAAAAAATCTGGTTCTAGATATCTTTCTTGTTGTTGTATCCCTTATTTTTAAGAAAATTTTAAAAATCATTTTATATTTAAAAGTCAATTTTGTTAATTTGTCACACTTTGACATTTAGGGGTTTTTATACTATCGAGTGGTTTAAATTAGTGATTTTCAGTTGAAATTTCTGTGGTATATTAGTTTAGTAGACATACACATGTCTATCGAAGGAAATCCAAAAATTCATTATTTTATATCCTCCATATTTGTGCAAATAGGCCTCTCTTGCACTCACAATTCTACATAATAGCAATAGTTTTGAACTCATTTTTTGGCTCAAATCTCATCATCAAGATGTCCTTCCAAATGTCCAATTTTTAGTTTTGTTGAAAATTGTTTTTCCTATTTTCTACAAATTAAAATGTCAAAGTATGTATTTTCTTTGCTAGAATTCTATGTCCCAAAATATGTCCTAGAAAATACATACTTTGACATTTTAATTTGTAGAAAATAGGAAAAACAATTTTCAACAAAACTAAAAATTGGACATTTGGAAGGACATCTTGATGATGAGATTTGAGCCAAAAAATGAGTTCAAAACTATTGCTATTATGTAGAATTGTGAGTGCAAAAGAGGCCTATTTGCACGAACATGGAGGATATAAAATAATGAATTTTTGGATTTCCTTCAATAGACATGTGTATGCCTACTAAACTAATATACCACAGAAATTTCAGCTGAAAATCACTAATTTAAACCACTCAATAGTATAAAAAACCCTAAATGTCAAAGTATGACAAATTAACAAAATTGACTTTTAAATATAAAATGATTTTTAAAATTTTCTTAAAAATAAGGGATACAACAACAAGAATTACTAGAATGTCCTACCTGAATCAAGATGTCTGAACCAATAGAAAACGTTCGAATCAACACAACTATGTTCAAAATTGCCAAATCAAGATGTCCGAATAAACTTAATATTGTTCATTAGGGTTGTTTTTTCTTGTAGTCGAAAGATATCTAGAACCAAATTTTTTGGTTTGGGAATTGGATTGATAATTCAAAAGTTATAGCGTTCCAAAATGAAAATGCAATGAAACTGGTAGGTGATTCTTGCAATCACCCATGGATGAAATTGCCAAAACCAACTATTTGAAATACAAGATTTGCCACTATTTTTAGGTGACATTGTGGATGAGTGAAGGATGAATGATTAAAATTGGATGATTTGTTTGAGTTCCTTGCATTTTAGAGTGCATGTCATGCTTCTACTAAGAAAACAAAAGTAAATTCATTGTTGCGAGCCTAAGTAATTAGATGATTCAATGAGTGCTACTAATACACCATTATTGAATGCATGTTTGTATATACATAGGGAGTAAGGTAAGTGAGCTCATTATGGCAAAATTATATTAGTGGTGTACATTTTAGAACTTGTGTTTGCAATGGATTCATTTACCTTATATTTGGGCCAATACTACCATAGACATATCCACCCTTCTATTCTCATAAATGGTTGTATGTTGAATACAAAAAATTACAAATTAGCTAATAATGATCTACTAAGGTAAACCAATCCATTATAAGGAGAATGATTGGTTGGTGCTATTGGCATTGTTGAAAATGAATTTTTTTTCTACTTTAAGCCAAATGTGAAAAATAGGGAGAATGTTTGAAATTATATTTTTTGACAAAGTAAGAATTTCTTTTGAAATTTTGAAGTGTATTCTCTACTTGACTCAAAAGAGTCTCTAGGCTATTCCAAAACCAACAAAATGTATATCCACAATGGTCATCTAACTCATCTAGGATGGTCATAATATTTCCTAATTAATATGGTTGGGTAATGGTAAGCTTGGGGTATTACTTTTTGGATATACTAATTAGTTGATTTTTGTTTAAAACCCCCAAGGTTTATCTAATTTGTTCATCTAATTTGTTCATTTTGATTAATTAAGAAGACCCTAAAATGAAAAAAAAATTCTTGCACCTCAAAGGATCAAAATGAATATTCCTAATGAGTTTATTTTTAAAATTTTAAAATTTTTGGATCTATTGGGTAGATGTGAGAAAAATGCTAAATTTGGGATTTGCAAGCATTATAGTGCAAAATTTATTAAATTCTAATTGAGAAAATTAGTTGTTTTATGTATCGGTATACAAAATATAAATCATATCCAAAAATGATATTAAAATAAAATTATTTGATATTCCAAATGCTTGTTATTGAGGATTTTAGATACATAGGATGAAACTTACTTTTCCAACTAAAAAATTCATGAAAAATTCTCAAAATTCTCTAATTTTAATGAATTTTTTACTTCATACATTATCAGTGTAGTAAAAATCACATGTTGTGGAATCATACTTTATTATATTTAAAAGATGAAGTCATTTTACACAATGGAATGGACTAACATTGTAGCTTAGACAACCTTTTGGAGTACCCCAAGCTGACCAGCTACAATGTTCATAAAGGCCTAAAATTGAAGTCCCTTATTGTGATGAATCTCCTCTAAAAAGGTGGAAGTTCCTATTGCAATCACTAATTTCTCCATCATTGACATCCAAGACATTGATTGTGGCCATACTACTAACTCAACCTAATGTAGCCTAAATCTCATTTATTGAAAAGAGTCCATGTAAGACTTTGATGGGACATTCCCTAAGTGTCTATGATGTTTATTTTGCATTTGATGAACTGATTAACCTTCTATATCCATCAATATGTACTTGGAGTTTTAACCCTTAACATCAAGCCAGGCTTCTAGGGATTGATTTGAGAGAATAGTTGACAAAAATTGGATTTTGAAATTTTTTGGAATGTTTAAACCTATTGGACCCACTTCTATAGTGATATAGATCATGAAGTAGTGCATTTAGACCATGAAGTCAAAACAATATTCATTATTCACTTTTGCATATCTTAACCAAATAAGTTTAGCTATTTAGGGCAAGCAACAAAAGTTACAAGATCCATTCTACGCTTCAAGGAGATTATTTATTCTTCCTTGGGGCTACCCTTTGAGCATGGAAATGTTGTTTAAGGATTAAGAATTTCTACCAATGACCTAATTGACAAAATTTTATGAAGAAGGGTCACTACATGAAACACATGCTATTTCTAGACTATTTCAGTGAATATCGTGATTTTTGGAATAATTTATTAAAAATAAAATAAAAATAAAATAATTTGTAAAGCATTGAAAATAACACGTCTCTGAAAATTCAAATCTAGAAAATTTTATTTCTAAAAGTTATGCACAAAAAAAGCATGATGGAAAATATTAAGAAAATAGACATTTTGATGTTTGATTTTTAGAAAATATTAAAAAAAATTCCAAAATAGAAAATAAGAGAAAAACCTTCTCTAACTTGAAGATGCTCAAGATGCACTACCTTTGCACAAATGGAGAGAACACAATTTGTTTTCCAAAGAAGGTAGAAGGTGGGCAATTTGCTATTTTTAGAAAATCTCTTTGTGGACTTGTGTAACATTAGAAGAAGTCCTTGGATTAGAAATATTACTAAGAAAAATCCAAAGAGCCAAGGTGGACATCTAATCGGGATTTGTTTGTAAATAATAAAATAATTTTTGAAAATGCAAAAATTAGTCAATGTCTACAACTACCACATGTACCTCTAATTCAAGTTTCATGAAAAATTGACATACAATACAAAAGTTATGAGTAAAAAAACACCTATCTAAGGCCAAGGGGACAAAAAAATAGGACGAGTTAATATTTCTTGCAATCACCCATAGGTCAAATTTTAAAACTCATTCAATGGTCCAAAGAACCAAATTTTGATTAGTAAAGGATAGATGATAATCATTAAAATATGAAATTGTCAAAATTGAATGTGTAAGTACAAATATGTAGATGAAAAATAATTAATATCCAAAAATATCTATATGATGAATGTTATTGTGGCCACTCAAACTATGCATACAAATTCCTTAGGAAGAACCCTAATCTCAACCTTCAATCTCTTATATTAGTAGAAATTTCTTGACTCATTTTTTTCTATGGCTAATTTGTTGAAATGATGATATTCCATTTGCTATTTTTAGTCCATGTAGTCTAAACCATCTAGAGTAGATATAGATTTCAGACTATGTGGCCTAAACTATAAAATTTTCAAAATTGCAGAAATGATTGCCATTTTCCATTTCTATATAAAGTTGTACATTTTTCCATAACATTCTTGAGTAGTATTGACAAAGTCCTTGGCTGCAACATCTTCCCTCAAAATCTAGTACCAACTTATGAATAATTTCAATAGAATTGAAGGCTCCCTAAAATCTTGCAATGATGTAGATGACATTATTCCACTTACATGCCACTTTAATCTTTCTATTGAATGTGCCCCCAACAAACTCTACATTCACATTAGTGATTGGATTTTGCACTAAAGTAGAGAATAGATTAAAATCTTCTCCTTTATATAACTCATAAATGTTCAACCATCTACTTCAAATGAATGATTACACTACAAAAAAAACAAGGGTATAAATGACTAGTCCACAATGATTGTAGTAGTCATTGTTGTGTTATAGTCATTATGGACATTATTTTTTTGCAGTGTAATTAATGTTATAAAAAAGTTCACCTTAGGGTGATTGCAAAAAACACTTGTCCTATTTTTTTTCCCCTTGTTCTCAGACACATGGTTTTGGGTCATAACTTTTGCATTGTAAGTCCGTGTGTCTTGAAATTTAGAATGAAGGTACACATAAAAGTTTCACATAGTCTTTAATTTTATTTATTTTAAAATTACTTTACTATTTTTAAGGTGCCCTCGATTGGGTGTCTACCTTGGCCATTTTGGTGGGTTTGGGTCTGAAGTTGTATCCAAAAATGTGAACTAGAAGCCACAAATTGGAGAAATTGGAGGTGTACTTGCATTCCAATTAGAGACGAAGATTTTCTTACAAAAAACCTTTGTATGAGGTGTCTACATGGGATCAAAGTGACTATTGTTCATGCACATTTTTCGAGGAGAGGAAAATTTTCCTTGAAATTGTTTTTGGTGCAATGTGAGAGTAGGCTTGTCTACAAAAATGCATTTTTGAGGAAATTTTTTGTATTAAATTTTTTTTTTTAAATTACTAAAAATGAAAAGGTCCATAGACCCCTTTTCTTCTATTTTTTGGTTCCAATGGCTTTTGTAGTACTCCATAGTAGTCTATAGTACTACATAGTACTGTATAGTACTGAATCAATGGTTTAGATTTGCAAGCACCCAAAAATTGATGGTTGAGATTTGTAGGTATAGTTTGACGCGCAAAATTGATAGTAGTCCGTAGTACTCCTAGTCCTACGGCTAGAAATTGGGTTTTTGAGCCAAAGATGTGAAGTGTTTCTTGCAATCATCCCTTATCCAATTTATACTTTTTGCCAAAAAAAAATAGTCAAAAAGAATACAGTAGTGTATGAATGGATTAAGAAAGAGTGCTCCAAATATCCAATCCTAATGTATCAAATAAATGAAGGAAATGAAAAATGTTAATTTTGTTAACCCCCAAAGTTCCTTGACTATGAGATCACTAAAAACTCTCAAAAATTGTCATTTCTAATATAAGTACCAAATTTTTGAAAAATATCATTTTTGGACACATGTAACCATAGGATCTTGTTGTACGCTAGATTGAAAAGATGTGGAAAAAATTTCAAAAATTTCCACTGTGTAGATTGCAAGATATTAGCATTTGAAGTGACAAAAATCCTTATTTTGGCCTTGTGAAAAAATAGGTAGCTGCACCTCACAAAGTCATATTTGTATGAAAAAATGTCTGAAGCATTGGTGCTTCTTTAGATTCATTCCTCAAGGCAAGTCCACTACATGTTTGAAAATTTTCTCATTATTTAAAATTGTGCAACATATAAGAAAAAGAATAGTGAGCAGAAAGATGTGGAGAATGATTCAAAATACTAAATTGTGTTCAATTTATTAAGAGAATTGAAAAATGACAATTCCAATGGTTGTAATGTTGTAATAAACCATCTACACCTTTGTTTTTAAAATTTTTTTCCAAAAATATTGAAAATGGATTTAAATAAATGACTTCAAAGTTTATTTTAGAGTAGAGAATCCATACTTACCCACAAACCAAAAACATCTCGTAACTTTTGAGTCATGGATAAAAATGAAATGATTCAAAGCTTTCTATGTGCAAAGAAATCTAGAAAATCAATTTCAATTTTTTTTTTAAAAAGAACAATTTATTCAAATTTGCCCCAACTACCTGAGTTGAGAAACAAACTACATATTAAGCCATAACTGTTGACTCAAATTTCCAAATGTCTTGAAATTTAGTGCACATGAAACATATTCCTTGTCTACACCTTCTATTGAAGTTTTGGCCCAAAACATGGAAATCTCTAATCACACGCACTTGCCCAAAATTTCTATGTTGTCAAAAAACACATCTTGGTCCTTTAGGGGTTAAATTGGAGATATTTGAAAACTTTGGCATTTTGTTCAAGCTACATGGAATCATGGATTTAGCCCCAAATCTGTACTTCTCCTAGTTTATGCCTTTGTAGCCTAAAATTAGACCTTTGCAAAGATATATCACAATTTTTGACTCATGAAATAACATCAATTTAACAAAAATAATTGATGTTTGGATGACATAGAATGTCAAATTTGTTAAATTGATGATATTTTAGAAGACAAAAACTATAACACATATCTTTATAGAAGACTCATTTCAAGCCATAGACTAGAACATGTATAGATTTTGGGTTCAGGCCATCAGGCCATGTAATTTGAACCATGCTTAAGTAATGGAAAATTGCCAAGATAACAAAATTGATGTTATAGGTATTTGGAGGGGAGTTACAAACTAACATTCATTCTAGCCTCTTTACAATTTGGAAATACTATTTTTTCTTTAGCACTCAAGCGCTAGAGTTCAAGACATCAAATGAGATAGCAAGTAGAATTGAAAATGTGAAAAAACTAATGATCTATTGGCTTCTTTGGATCCAGACAAACTAATCTAGTCATTCCAACTTCAAGCCTGACAATATGAACGTGAATGGAGACATTCAGTGCAGCACTGCTGCTGCATACTACATACTAAATTAATTTCATTCCCAAGTCGCAACATCGACAAGTTCAACAGGAAACATGGGTAGCCAATAAAACTCTGCGTCTCTGCCATTAATTGAAGCAAGCAGGAACTTAATCTAGTTGCAGCTAGTGCAGGACTAAGCCCAAGTCCAGACACAAGTCGCTACCAATAGAAACACAAATCAGAAGAAACTCATTCAAACACATATCCTAGGCCAAAGAACATAGTTCGATCACTTCAACGAAAAGTCTGTTACCTAGACATAGTTCTTCTAAAGAGCATATACTGTATACCATTCATAAATATGGAAGTAGGTAACGATTAAGTACATGCTAGCTACCCCTAATGCCTTAGTTCTTCCAGAGGAAGTTAAGACTTTGTATATCCGACACATTCAAACGTAGCACTACACAGGCTCGATCAGACCGAGAATATTATTAATCAGAAACAGGACTAATATGCCACTTTGTGATTGATGTCTATTAACAGTACGTGCTTCTTTTGATTGGTAACGGCCGCAATTAATTAATACATCTGGCATGAATTCGAACGGATTGCATATACTGTTAATTAAGCGTCGACGTCCATGCAGTCGTACGGACCGGGTGCTACGGTGGTGGTGATCGACGATCCTGCAGGGGAGTCTGTCGGACGTCGACGAAGGACGTTGGCGTTGCAATTGTTGTTGTTGATGTTGTTGTTGCCCTGTGGTTGGAACTGCGCGGCTACAAGCGCGTCGTCTGCACACAACTTGGACTCGTCCAAAGTGGCCTCCACAATTTCCTGACGCTTGCGCAGAAGCTCCAGCTCCTCGTCCAGCCCCTCCAGCATGTTGCTCATGTCGCTGCTGTTGCCTTGCAAACTGGCGCCGCGACTCAGCACATTCGACACGTAGTGCTCCCTGCATTGAGCATGCATGCAAGTTCAACTTCAGTTTCGTCAAATTGGCGCATGCAATTCCATACATTGAAGTGGCGCCGTGGACGCATCATACTCAAGGAAGGAAGGACACGCAATGGGTTTACGGAGCGTAACGGGGAGAGGGGGAAAATCTTCGCTTAGGGGCGAACAACGATTTGCAAATTAATTATTTGCATCTACGGCACAGCGAGAATTTTTCATTTTATGGAATATCTCCAATTTTACGAAATTGAAGTTTAATATGAAACATCCAAAATTCCGACGCCAATATATGAACATGAATTGAAGGACTGAAATTTAGGAGAGGTACGGATTTATGTTTCATAAAGGTGCCAAAGTATTAGAATACCGGCATTTTAACGAAATTGACGTTCTGACAATTTACTATGGAGCAGATCGATGCTCGTCAGTAAGAATTTGTGTTTACACAAATGAAAGGGAACTCGTCAGCAAGAATTCTTTACAACAGCTGGCCATGGAGACTAGCTGGACAGTATAAGAGTTGGGAATATGAAAATATACATTAATTTGTGCCTGGCTGCTTTGTAATTTTTCTCGTGCAATGAAATTCCGTTTCATTTGCGTCAAAAATATATATATTAATATGCATTAATGTATTTATTAGAGCTCTTACTACCTGACTTCCATAATGTCTGTCCCAGCGTTCCGATCGAACTGAATGCGCGATGGAGTCTCTTGGTAGAGCAGCACGGCCTGCAGAAATATAATGAACAAACCAGTTGATGTTAATAAATTTCCGTGGACTCTGGATGCCAATTACTGATATCGATCAACAGACAAATAATCAACTAAATGGTGAATTTCATTCAAATGGCGATATTATTGCGCCAAAAATGGTGGTATTCCGTGTCATTTTAATGGAATGTTGCGCTATTTTACCGTTATACCGCCATTTTAATGAAATTCACCATCTAACTACATGAGTGGAATTAATAAATTACGGCCCTAGTCTCTAAGTTGGAAACCTTGAGGTAGTTGGTGTTGTCGAGGGTGAAGCGATGGTACATTCCTTTGGGCAGTACAATGAGAACTCCTTGAGTGATGTGGATGCGAATCCAGTGCCCATCGAAGTCTCGGATGTCCTCGTAGCCTGCAGAACCTTGCAAAATTTTTAGAGATTAATTCTTAATTATTTTCCTGTGTAGATAACCAAATGTAGGAACAGGTAATATGCTAATAGTGCAGTTTTGTATAATTATATAGTTATTAGTTATTACTGTAACCGATATTTCTTTAAAATGGTGCCATTTTTCCCCCATTTTTTCATTCATTTTCTAGGACTGGTATAGATTTCAGACCACACGGTCTAAAATCTATAACCGATGTACATTTCGGACCGCACGGTCTGAACCTACAAGTGCCAAGTTTGGGGAATACCGCCATTTTAACGAAATATCCGTTCTAACCGAGTGCACTTACCGCCGCCTTCTAGAATCAAGCGGATCTCCTCGTGCTCATGCAAGTGCTCTTTGAAGAAATCTTTCTTCTTCTGCTCGTAATTGGCCAACCTGCCTGGTGCCACGGTCACCACCTCCTGCATGCCAGAGTCAGTTTGAAGAATTATTCATAGTTGCTCTTTTTTTTCATCTGTGATTAGTAATTAATCTAGAAAATTTTATGCGAGATCCAGGGAATTAGCGATTCAGACCTCATAATTGTAGCCACGTTCATTCTTGACCTGCGCTAAAAACTGGTTTCGCTTGTAGTTGATGGTCTGCAGAGATGTCCACACCAGCACTCCCAAAGCTGTGCATGCATGCAAGTCACAAGTCAGTAACGAACTTATGTGTCAAGCCCTTGCAATTGGAATACAGAGAACGTCGATTTCGTTATACTGGCGCAATTCTAGCATCAAATGTTATGACATATATCTTCGCCAGGGTCTAATTTCAGTATTGCAACTAGGATCGGTATGGATTTCTGTTTCAGGCCGCACATCCTGAAATTGAGCCTCTCCTATCCAGCTTCTCAGGTAGAAATAATGTGTAACATGATGTTTGAGATACATATAACTAACTGAGAAACATCCTTAGGCTACTAATTTGACAAATGAAAGAGTGAGAACATGCTTGCAAAATGCACTGGTTAGATTGTTAGTACTCTCGAGATGCTCTTGAGGTACTTGTTGGTCCGGGTGGAAATGGTGTGGCAGAGTTGGGTCTTTCTCCTCGGGATCTTCTTCCGAATTGGGATTGTAGTACCATGCCTGCACAGGCATATGGTTTTCCTACCACAACACCACCAGTTGCATATTGATCATACATGGATGGCTGTACTGAATTATTAGCAGAGCTCCAGTTATGCACGTTAGTTCTGGAGTGACTAGCTTAAGTCACTCTGGCTTGTTTGAGAGCGCAGCTCTTAAAACACTAAAAACAGAGCTCATATTTGTCACATAATTAAAGCAAAGAAATAAAAAGACTATGAATTTATCATGCTCTCATGCCCTAAATAATATGGTCACAGGTATGACTTGGCATCGAGTTTTTGGATGACAAATTGACAAGTAAATATGTTGTGTCTCATCAATGTGGGATTGAGAATTAAACTGTCTTTTTGCGTTAGTACAGGTCACAGTACGGCTGTACCTCCGGCTATCTGACAATCATAACATATGGATCAATTGCCTCAAAAAATGAACACGTACACTTACAGGCCTATTTTGAGCATTATCTATATGGAGTTTGAGAGGATTGGCATTACTTCTGTGAATGAGCTCATGTTTTTGCGGGCATTCCTGGGTCCTGAACGACCTTTACTGGCAGATTCCTTGAGACTAGGCTGTCCCGGATCACTCTGTGCCTGCTGAATTCCAGCAACTGGGGCAGCCTGCAAAATTCCAAATGTTCACAACTCTACCATCGAAAGATCAAAGTTTTGTGTGCAGCGTACAAGATCAACGAGTTAACACACTGATCAGCAGGAGTCACTTCTTTATTACAACTTTCAACGCTCTCCAATCTCATTATAGCAGAAATTCTTAGGCATTCGTACTTTTCAATTCATTGCAAGTACTCTGAAACTAAAATCTTAAAGTCCACACCCATCCTAGTTTTCAGACTTTTGCGAAGTTGAAAATCTTCTTTTTTGGTTCTCTAAATCGTGCCTTTGTAAGGAATTAATGTTTCGTAGTACAGATCTGTGTGGATCAAGAGTAGCATGGAGTCAATCAACATATATAGGAACCCTACAGTCCTAGTACGTTGATGCAATTTATAACAGGCTCCGAAACATCCAGTACATGAATAGAAACAAGCATGGATGCACGAAGTTTGTGTGTGCTATACCTTCAGAGATGATTTTGGTGTCGCAGTGGTTTGGATGGTTGCAGTTGGTCCCATTGTAGCAGCACTACTGTAGAGACAGGGAGGTGTCGCTGTTACTATTAAACTGTCTGAATTTGACATGGTGATAACACTCTTGACACAAAACTCGGAGTACCAGTACTACAGATGCAACGGAATTCACGAGGACGTCAAGCTTGCCAGAATTGAAATGTAGTTAGCTATAGATTGAGCATGGCAGGCGCTATGATTTATACTTAATATCCAGACAGTATGAAGTTGGGACGCACTGGCCCAAGAAAAGAACTGGTAGAAATTAAATCATTAATTTGGAAAGAAGAGAATGGTGGAGAGGGGAGCCACGGACGACAGTAGTTGATGTTTAATGTTTTATAGTTACCAGATATCAACATTTGTCAAGTTACGGCTCTGAGACATTCATGCAGCTTAAATTGGAAGCTAAAGAATAATCCAATGAAGCAAGTGCCTTTCGATAGTGGGCGCTGATTGACCAGCTACTTTTCTTCTTTTCTTTTTTACACATGAGGAACGATTTTATTCCAAAGTGATGAAAACCGCCTCACAACAAAATGCCAAGCAGAGTAACAACCAGCTCCTTTATATTTCAATGAATGGATTGAAAAGGTTTCAAGAATCAAAAATCATCAACAAGATTTAGATTATTTTATGGATCTACAGCACTGCTGTCAAACTAAGCATACGTGGCATGATCAATTTTTGTTCAATTGTCACAATTTCGAGGACAAAACTTTGTTACATAAATCTTCACAAATTTCTAAAGACTAGAACTGGTCATGTCAATTTTGTTAAATTGGTAATATTCCATTACTTTAGCCCAGTTCAAGCCTTGCAGCATGAAACCAAAATCTATACCTGTCTTAGTTTGTGGCCTGAAATTAGACCTAAGTTGTGAAGATATATGTCACAGTTTTTGGTTTGTGGATTATCGCCAATTTAACGAAATTGACGTTTGATATAGATTTTCATTTCAGGCCCCACATCTTGAAAGATCCAATTGAAGCAGGTCGTGGAATACCACCAATTGAACGAAATAAAATTGGTGTGTTTGAATTCAGAGCATCACAGTTGTGACATTCAGAGCCGAGCTCTACAGACTAAGATAGGAATCGATTTGTGGTTCCAAAAGGCAGTTGGACTAGTCCGTATCAAATATCTTGAAACTTTGCAGTTTTAACAAATCTGTTGATTGTAACAAACTGGCATTGTGTGCGCGACTCCATCCCCTCAGGCTTTTCACATTTGTCAAATCATGGATATATGCATTGCTCACTCACATGGCGTGGCTCTGGTGGATTCATTTGTCCTTTGTACAGGATCTTGCTTGGGCAGGGTCCACTCCATGTGCTGATTTAATTCTAGATCATCCAGGTGTTAAATAGGCTGAGTAAGATTTCAATATTCTAGAGTCAATATCCAGAAGTTGATCCCTTTGAAGTATAAACCAGTAAATCAGCCTATGACTGCCCAAATTTGCTATCTAGGTACTTTGGAGAAGCTATTTGTCAACTCATGTATTTTTCAGAGATTGAAAAGTTTGAGAGAAGCCATTTGCAAGTTGAATGAAGAAATTCTAATAAGAAATAAAATTTCTGTGATTTTTTAAAGTTTGTTGGGACTAAATTGGTAAAGCATGAGGTAGACAGACCCATGCTAAACCACACGATGATGCGTCCCCTCCCCAAGTGCATTGTCATGATGCTAAAGACTTGCTAAAATTGTGGTAATGGGTGGGTGACTGATGTAAAAGGAGAGGGTCCAATACATATTAGAATTGGGTGACTAATTGCATTGGTTGTTCTACATTAGTAAGTTACAAGTTCTTTGTGGTAGAACAGTGGCTAGCTAGCTTGTGAGTTGACATGGCAGTTGCCCAATGGTGTGGAGTACAAATGTATCAAATCAGTAATAATTTAAGATATGAACACCCATTGTTAACATTGTCTAAATACTCACACTTGTAATGAAAGGCACAAAAAATTGTCTGCTAATTGATGAAATCATTGAGAGAAGTCATTGAACATATCACTTGAGACATAGGCCTGCATGACTACCAATTCAATTCAAGGCTCAAACTTTTCATTGGCCGACTTCAAACTATTTCAGTTTAAGTTTGGTGACTCAAAAAGATAAAGAGAACTGAATATTTTCTTCTTGAAAGCTTTTAATTTGGGTTTAAGGGTCCTTGCAAAAAAATGCTACTGGTATTGATTCTGTGACAAAACACAAGTTCAGGACTAACTTAAGTACTTCAAGTGCAACGTCTGGCTAAGCTGAGCAGCTCAAGAAATCACAACTATTCCTCAGCTTTAGAGGATTTCATGTGTAATGGCCCTGTATCCAATGAAGTAATATGTCTATAATCAAAGTCGCTGGTGGTGTATTTGAGCACATAGTCATGTAAATAGTCACTCACTTGTTCAATACACCACCCAAAGTATGTTGATTTTCAAAATACATTCAAAGGGGGGACATGTGCCTAATTTAGTTTGGTGGTAAATTTTTCCAAACAAAAATTCTAGTCCCAAAAATTCAAATGAGGATTCTTTAGCTTGACTAATCAATATACTTGAAACTTTCATATCAATATGTATTGTACGTTGGAATCCTTATTTCAACAAACAATTTAAAATTTAAAATTTGCATTCAAATTTGTACTAACTTATATTTTTACATATATGTTATATATTATATTATATTTGTATTCATACTCATACTCATATATTGAAGGACGGTGAATCATTTGTTTTTTCTCAGTGATTTCCTCCTTGGTTATCTTCTTGATTTTCAAGAGCCAACAGTGTGTACTACCAATTTTGGTTGCACTAGTAGAAATGGTAGTCGGTGTAGACTGCAAAGATGTGCCCAACTTGGTCCCTCGGTGGTCAAGTTGGGCACATGGGATCTTGTTGTGGGTTTTGTCCATACTCCATGCAGCCACCATTTCTACAATCCATAACTACTAATTGTTGGATCTCTTCAAAATTGGGTATATCTACTTTTCATTTGAAAACATAGTGAAAACCAAGGACAGACAAATAAATCCTCCAACCCTAAGAGTTTGTTTGAGCACTCAATTTCAGTCACCAAAACTATTTTTATTTGATGATCAACAAACTAAGGAATTTTTTATGAAGAAACCATTTAAAAATTTGCACATACCCATAAGTGTAATTCTTTTACTTCTAATAAGAGTTATCATACAACATGCATAAAGCTAGATTGCAACCCGCAAGTCCCAATTTTCAGCTGCAGAGTCTCAATATCAGGCCATTCTACGTGTAACTTATAGTAGTAAAACTCCGAAAGTTAAAAAGTAGAGATTACGGTTGACTGAGGGTCTTTTTTCCACATATTAAATCCACTTTTCTTTTTATGCAAAAATCTCTATCCATGCCAAACGCTCCAAACTGAAATGGCATGTCTAATTACCTTGGTCATGAATCATGTGAGGATGATCCAAAAGTTGCCGTGGCTGGCTTGCACTAGAAGGAACAAAAACTTAAAAAATATTGCAAGACAAAGAAAGTCTGTCGGTTTCATGCAACAACCTGCAATTTTTTTGGATTATGAAATGGGATATGACTATGAGATCAGACTGATATGGAAAAGAAACTGCTGTCACAAGACTTTTTCATCTGTAATTCAGTAACTTACAGCCAGCCTCGGCTAATGAATGATGAAAATTTCAAAGCCTGACTGATATTTACTGAATATACAAACCACTCCCCAGCCAACTTGAAAGAGTGAGTGTTATCAATTTCTGTGTCAAAAAGCAAGCATGACTACAATCCCTTTTAACTATATCAGATACATGTAAAAAAAGTTTGCAAAAATAGAAGCCGTTACAATTTGTTGGAGGCTTTACATTGACATAAGTTACATGTGAAGAAGTTTGAGTAGGACCTTATTCAAAAAGCAAACCTATGTATATGATAATGGAGAATATGCCTTCCCATTCACCATGGTCATGCTTACTTGGGGAGTTTGGGATAACTATATGCACTACGTTATGACATGTGAAACAAGTAGCTAGCTCCCCTTTGAACAATCTCTAAATACTGAAATAGCACCTTTTGAACATGAAAGTCTTGGATCAATATTGGGTACTTTGTACTTCATAATCATCACTTTGAAAATTTATTAGGTATTCACAAGGGATCCCAAAGATATATGCTCAGAAAATTTGGATTCCTATAAATACAAGTTAATTCAATTACTATTAATACCTCACACTAATAATGCTAACTCGCACTAATTCTAGAATTATGAAAATTTGCAAAGGGCAACAATTAATAGAGTAGTTCAAAGTATTTTAGATCAATTCAATTAGAGTGTGGTTCACACTATTTTCATACTATCTCAAATAGTGTGATTTTTTGGTTCAAGTCTCATTCAATTTTATCTAAAGGTTTACTAATAAGCAATTCTAAGCTTAGTATAGAACTATGAAAATATATGTTCTAAGAAGAAGAATAGTTGCTAATACTTAAACTAATCTAATTTGAAGTGTTCTAGAGAATCTAAAGATGATGAATTAGATTGTGGGTAGCAAGAGAAGTATTCCTATTAACCCTTTAGTGACCATGGTTGATTTGGAGGGCAAGCCCAATTTTTTAATACAATTTTGACAGAGTGAAATTTTGTGGCCACTCTAAGGATGAATTCCTAGATCGGATTCTATCAATTGGTTCTATAGGGCAGATACTTGAACCAAACAAAAAATGAAAGTGATCCAACTATGCACATGCTTGTAAATAATCTTCAAAGATTGATATGTTATAAACAACCTTTAGCACTAGTGCTACATACAATTTGCTACAATTGGGCATAAATTTTAGTAAATGCTCCATAAATCAATCAAAAACCTTTTAGCTAGTTCTTTCACACATATAAGTAGTCATCCCTTATATTAAATATGTATTTCTTTATGATATTTCACTTGTGAAGGCTTGGGACATTTAAGTTTGGATAAGCATAGTTGATGTGTTTTTGCACGCACTCTCTTGAAATTGGTTTTGTTTAGAGCATATGAAGATACTCTATTTGCGTTGTTCCTTAGGTTTTTGAAATCAAATGTTTTGTGAATAATAGCAATCAAAAAGTCCCCAAATCCACCCAAAACTGGTCAACCGGGCACTAAAGGGTTAAACCAAATTGAGAGAGATGAGTCTTCTCTTCATCAAATAAAGAAAGACAAATCATGGCTAAATCTTGCTAAAGAAGAAAAAGACAACTACCAAATTATGGAGCTAAACCCTTAAGGTCAATTTGCATGAGAGAGGATAAAGGTAAGAATGTGCAGGTGAGAGGGTGAAGAGAGAGCTTGAAAGTTAGAGAATTGTTTCCATATCAAGATGATTGAAAAATAAGAAGAGTTCACAAATCCTAATTGTTGTTGCTACATTTGGAATCAACCAAGAAATTAAGTGGTTAGCAAGGCAATAGTTATTCTTATCTCTAATAAGATCAAATGAATTGAAATCATACCACGTGGATCTTCTTGTGGGTCATTGTACATGTTCTAGAATAATCTCTTCATAATTGCAATGAAGACCATTGCTAATGATATTAAGAATGTAAATTGTAGTTATATATGATACCTTTTAACAATACAAGATTTGAGAAGATCTTCTAGCTTATGATAGAATTGTTTGGAAGCCTTACACTAGAGTTCATGAAGAATCACTCACCTCTGTTGGCCTAGAAGCCAAAGTTTTGAATGGTGAATTAGACATTCTTGCACTTGGTCAAGTGCATTGAGAAATTTTCACTTGGATTTTGACATGTGGTAGACCAAGCATATTATTTTTTGCAATAGAAATGACCTTTCTTATTACTTGGAAGCTCCTTCTTCCTATTATTTGAATCAAATAGTGTGTTCCATTTAGTTAAAATACATCAACATACTACTACTTAGATTTTGAATCTAAGTACTTTGTAGAAGCTATTTATCAACTCACACATTCTTCAAAGATTGAAAAGTTTGAGAGAATCCATTTGCAAGTAGAATGAAGGCATTCCAACAAAAAATTATTTTTTTTGTGATTTTTCAAAGTTTGTTAGGGTTAAATTGGTGAAACGAGGGTAGATCCATGCTCAACCACACGCTAATGTGTCTCTTCCCCGAGTATATTGTTGCCATGCTAAAGAGTTACTAAGATTGTGATAATAGGTGGGTGATTAACCAATGCAAATGGGAGGGTCTAGTAGATGTCAGAATCAATGGGTGATTGATGGCATTCGATTCCATTACCTTAATAGATTATTGTCCTAAGTCAGTCTCTTTTGCCCTTGGGATAAAGCACTCATGGCTTGGGCTTGGTTGTACTCTTTCCTTGCAATGAAATGTTCTCTTCATTTACATCCAAAAACACACATCAAATGAAAACAAAAAACAATGTAGAACTAGAATGATTGTAGATAGTTTGCAATCAACTAAATGAGGAACCTTTTGCCTTCATAAATTTATAATTTCCATTTAATAATAATGTAAAAATGTAATTCTAGCCTTGACCACTACCTTTCTTTTGTTTTTGTTAAAAACAGTTAAAATTGCCATTTTTATTGCAAGAGTTTCTATTATGTGAGTCTAGAAGCACGAGCCCATGAGCCCAAAAGACTATATGCCTATGTTATAGGTGTCTATACTATAGAAACCTTCCATGATTATAGTATATTTATATTATAGATACCTATATTATTGGTGATTATATTATTAGCACCTTCAATGTTTGTAGAATATTTACTTATACATAAGTTTAGGGCTTATATGTTCACATTTTTTTACTCACACATAAGCATCATTGTTTCTATTGTAAAAGGCAAAAATCTTTGAAAATTGAATTTTTTTTCTTATCGATTATCTAGTGTGAAAAAGTGCAGAAGAAATTTCATAAACTTTGACTACATAGATGGCAAGAAATGTATTTAAAGCAAAAAAAAACAAATTTTTTGACACCTTTTGAGAATAGGTTACTTGATTTTGAATTTTTTTAACTTAAATTTTATATCTTATGGAATTTGAATTTTTTTAAATTCATGAAGAATTGAATTGAGAATATGGGAAAAACAAAATTCCAAAAAATTCATTCTTAAGAAACTATAAAATAGAAGTAGGTACAATATAGAAGAAAATCTAAATTATTAATAGCTCTAAGATGAAATTGAAAAATACTACCCTACGTGAGGGTCAAATTTAATATAGATTAAGTCATTTTTATAAAAAAGTGCCACATATCATTTTGTGAATTGTGTGAGGTGACATGGACCCTAGAAAATAGAATGTAGAAATTCAATTTTAGCACTTGAATCAAACCTTCATATATGGTAATTGAAATGATGAGACTATTCAAAAAAACAAACTCAACCCTATGGAATGGAGTTTTTTGAAAAATTGCAAAAATTCAATCCAAAAACAAATACAATACAATATTTTCTCAAAAAATACTATAATTGTTTGGAAAATAAGATGCTTCATAATTTTTATATCACTACTCCAAATGAAATTTATAAAAGCTTTTCATATAGACAAAAATATAATCTATAAGTCAATAATTTTTTCATTTTTCATTTTTCATATTTTGGATTGCTTTGATTGCTTAGCAAAGTTAATTTTTGGCTTAGGATGGCATAACTTTTGCTCTTAGGCATTAATTGAAATAAAAATAAATTACCAGAATGTTAATGTGTTTTTCTATCTTAAGAAAATGTTTCAAAAAATCACAACAAAAATTGAGATTGTAAAAGCCTACTTGAAATCCTCTTAAGTTCTTTAGGAATTAGGAAATAACATTTTCTACTATAATATAACAAAGATTATAAAAAACAAATATCTAATGGGCCAAAGAAGATGACATATGTGGCATACAAGTAATCATTAGCAATTGTGGATTTTCTAAATATAATTTTCTATAATTAAAAATATTTATTTCATTTGGCACCTATATTTCCAAAATAGAATTTAGCACCCTTGAAGAAAGCATATTTTTCATGGTCATATTATATATAAAATACACATTTGAAATTGGTTCATTGCGAAACATTACTTATTTGTCATTATTATTGAATTGATGGAATATATCTATATCATCTAGGACTCATTCCGTTGAGCTTCAATTTGAATTTTCTCATTCACCTTAATTCTATGAAGGCATTACAAACCTAAAAGGTCCAATGGATGACTTTAATGTTAACTACAAAAATTAAAGAATGCAAATATTGGTTCAATGATTACGACATTTGGTATCTACCTTGCTTATAGGGGGACTACATTTTTCTAGGATTAATGAGTGCTATTGATACTTCAATTGAAGTCAATCTACTATATTGAATAATTGCACCTTTATAAATTCAAATTTGCAATTAAACTTGTGTTGAGGTTTAACACGAAAAAATAAAATCTTATACATTCAAAGATTGCATGTAAATCCAAATCTATAAATTTGTTCTTGGAAGGGTTTAAGAATCACCAATAATAAAACAAAAACTATTCTTCATAGACTAAATTCATCCACATAAATCCATATCTATAGTCATTCTCATAAGTTTTCATACACTTCAAAAAATGTCATAGCTAATTGAATAATAAGATTTTTTGAACAAGATTTGGACATTTTCAAATATAGGCAATGCACTTGTATAAAATAAAATTGCAAGAAGTTTATTACAATTTTAGATTTTAAAAATTTAGTCACATTAACTAATGAAATAAAAATTTTAATATATGTACAAAATTTTCAAAACTCTTTAGTAAAAGGAATGAGAATTCACATTGGAATTTTATAGTAAACATTTCACAAATTTTAAAATTTTCTTGAGTAAAATATTATTGATTCAAATATGATCCTAAATAGTTATATTTCTTATATTTCACTGAAATTTTTTTCCACTAGATGAATGGCTTAAAAATTTATAAAAATAACATAAATGAAAATTTTGAACCCTTCAAGGACACTAAAGCCAAAATCTAGTTGATAAATGACTTTATTATTCACTATAAAAACAAAGAATGCACCTATTAGTCCATAAATTGGAGCAATTTTGGTTATTACCTTAGTTAGGGGGGCCGCATTCTTTAACCCCTCGACACTTTGTCTACTTTCTATATGACAACCAAATTGAAACTCAAGTTTCATCATTATTTCTTAGATGAAAGTCATCTTAATTTGCGGAGATACTTTTTCAAGTTCTTGTCCTATCTAATGGTCGGATTGGGTGTTACTAGAGTATATAATTGTTTTTCTACAATTACAAATGTGCAAGTATATCAAGTGGTTGACCAAGCCGAATTACATTGACTGTTCAAAATTGGATTTGCAAAATTGAGGTCATAGATTTTACGAACACAAAAATTTCATAAAATCAGCATATCAAGAGAACCTCATTTCAAATCCATTCCCACAAATTTTACACAAAAAATTATAATATTTTGCTTGTAATCGAATTTTGAAAGAATTTTGAATTTTATTTCTTCAAAATTTATGAAAAGATATTGATGATAGCATTGGTGAATCTAACCATATAGATGGAATCTAAAACTCACTGTCCACAAGTCTTATTTGTATATCAATTCCAAAATATTCTTTAAAATAGCACTTTACAATGATTTTTCTTAAATTGTCAATTCTGGAGAAGACTTTATAAGCTTAGGGGTTGAGGGTAAACTGACAGAACAATACCCAAAACAACGTAATGTCTCTTATCCTTAACGTGCTTTAGAGGCATTGTCTGGGGCCCATTTGATGCTACATCCAATGCTGCAAAAGCACCAATTGAAGATGTCATTAAAAGATGAAACTCCATCATTAACAAATGAATTTCTGCTTCCATGTTCTCTGCCCAATGAAATAAACATGTATCCATGTTTTAAACGGTTTGTAGACGAAGAGACCACTTATAACACTTAACTGTCGAAAATTCAAATATAAAGAAAACTGGGACAGATTTCCTTTTCAGACTTGCATTTCTCAACTATGATGGCATCCAGTTATGATATGAATATCTCAAGAAACTAATGATTATAATATGGTGGAGCCATCCTGATGAATCACATACTGAAAGTGGACTCAGTATTGAAATTGGCATCGAATTTCATCTTGAATGAGATATAAATTCATTCATTTTATATCTTATTCCAATAAGTGCTAATTTAATATTGAACTACGTAGTGTTCATTCCAAATTGATTAGTGATGAGGGTCCAATATGTATATTGGACTCCATATTTACCAATATGTTGTTTCAAGAGTGATCTCAAATACTTTGAGACTTTCTTGATGTAACTTCTGTAAAAATAGTTACTAAATCTGCTTCGCGAATAAAAAAGGAAAAGTCTTGGGACGGTTAACTGATTCAGTGAGGTAGTACCTTGGCCTTTGCGGAACAGTAACGGGCCTTGCTGATAGAACACAATCAATTGCCTCTCGAATGTCCCTGAGCCAACGAAGCAGAAATCTGTGAGTAACATGGAGAAAACCCACCAATGAAATCTAAAAAATCCATGACGTTCTACGAAAGTTACGACCAGTTTTCACATGGTCCCTCGTTTCAGTGCTATCGATCTTCACAATTACACACAAGTGATAAAATGCTCACCTGCCGGTAACTGGAACGTTACTGCGAGGCCGGGACTCATCAAATCGACCATGATAGGCTAATTCAAAGGGTCTCCGCCCATCCTGATCATAAGTGGAACCCATCATTAAGTTGAAGCTGAAATGCATTACTAAATTGATACGCCTCACTAAAATGACTGTACAGGAGTACAATGAAATGTCTGGCCTACACATATTGAGCCAAGGGCTCATCCACAACGAATAAGACATACACCTTCCCAAACGTTGAATGCATCTATAAAGGTCCTTCATGTAAACATGGGTGACGACAGACACATTGAGAACTTTTAATTTATCAGGCGCACATCCGCGAGACTGTTCTTAGCTCTTCAAAACCCTCAGAATCTCATCCAGGGCTGAGCGAAATACAATTAAAGCCGTTGCCATAATATGATTTCTCACTCTTGGCTCTAAATTCAAAAAATGCTCATCATGAGAAAATGCAGAGAAGTATACCTTTTTGTACAGATAGAATTCAGGTGTACAAACAGCTCCATACGACTTCGCAACTTCTTGGGTCTGAAATTCAAAGTTCACCATGTCACGAAGGTAACATCTTGATCACGCGAAGGCAATATCTTCCCTTCTACGATTCAGAATCATCCCAGAGAAAAAAACTGCAAAAATTAAAATTCTATAAATGACCTGAAAGTTCCAAAGTCCAGGGTCTTACCTCATCGTATAAATAAGGAAACGGATATCCATAGGTTTTAGCCTCCTCGGCCATAAATTGAGGGCCATCCTGCGCTTTCCACGCATAAATCAGGCACGGGGCACAACGTTATCAGCAAACGTTTCCTTACAGATTCGCAGACAAGATGCAAGCTAGTTGACAGACTTACACACTCCTACGCAAACGGAGCCTCTAATCCATGTAGTATCTATAGGCACCTACCTCTGGATGTGTAACGACAGAATTTGAAGATATAGCCACCATTGCGAGCCCTTTCTGCAAACAAAATCACATCAGAAACACATCCAATGAGTTGTGAGAACTGGGGCCAACATGGCGATCCACATTTCAAGAATCATGAGCAGGTAAGAAGAGAGCAAATGGAAAAGGGGAAGAGAACTAATAAAAGTCAAACTACGTACACCAAATAAAAATCATCACATGATAAAAATCTTATGCAAGAAATTCTACCGGCATATAGTTGGCTGCAAGCTTCACAATATCTTCCTTAAGGTGGATCACGAACGGGCAATGGTTGCAGATGAACATCACCTGAATCAAAGAAACATTCACGTAAGTGGCAAGTCGAATCCAAAAGTTAATTTCTCAATCCAAAAATGAGTAGCACTAATTGAGAGACGAAGATTGCACAAGGAAGTAAATCCTAAGGTGTGCCAGTCATGAAGTTCTCATAAAAATAGACGAAAATCTACATCTTGCAGAAAGTAAATAGCAAATTACCAACAGAGCTGGATAAGGCTCAAATTCCTCCAACTCCCATGTTTTTCCAGTTAAAGGCTCCACTAACTGCAGCAGCAGCACAGATAATCCATCGACCATTAACACAAGGGTTAGTTTATCCATCCATAAATTCCAATGCTTCTCTTGAAAAATAGAAATACTAGAGGTCCCCTCATAGTTCCAAAAGGCAATAGAGTCACAAAATATTCAAGCAAACTGTCCGATCTCCAATCACCATATGCCAAGAACGTTTCAATTAAAAGTTTATTTACTATACGAGAATATACGCATTGGATAGAAATTTCGATTTCTGAAGGCCAACTCATGGATTAAAACTTTGCAACGTCTCTATGTAGTCAATTATCACGATCTGAAATGCAAAATTTTGTTATCGCTGACAAGTCAATTGGCGTCAATCATATGTCAAAACATCTGATGCAATAATTCCAGCAAAGAAATCTACAAATCATTAAGTAAGCAGCAATAATAGATGTGCGAAACTTCAGGAAACACTAAGTGCGATCGTCATAAGTCAAGAACAATCCTTTATCACACCATGACAACAATGAAAAAATCTTCAACCAATGCCCGTTATGACACCTCCGACAGTAGACTCAATCTCATCTAAATTTCTCAGAACGTCGAGTCCTTCAGAAACTCCAGCTACGTCACAAGCCAATTCCTTAAGATCGAACTTCTCAACATGAGGTCAACACCACAATAATTTCAATTTCTGCTGTCAAATTTCTATAAAATTATGACTTAATAAAAACACAAGGCCTCAGCAAAATAGATTACCTTAGACGACATTTGATTTCGACTGACGCGTTCTTCAACCATTATTGAAATCGATTACGGTAATCGAAGCTTAAAAATAAATTTCATACACCGTTAAAAATGATTTTCAATACCGCCGCATACCTTGAAATCAGGAGCGCGAGTAGCAGCAGTCTCTGACGACGCCATTCGTTTCGCCTGGATAACCCCGACGAGCTTCCGCCTCGAAACACGCCTCGTCACAGTACCGCTGAAAGCAAATTGGCGAGCCAAAGAATCCTTAAAAAAGGATGAAGATGCTGTAAACTTCGATTGTAATGAGAGTATCGATGTCCGAGAAACGTGAGGAGCGCTACTGATTGTGTTTCGGCAGAGTGGAAATGAACGGGAGAAGGGCTGAACAAGTGTGGTCGCCATAGCTGCCATAGCCAGGTGGCCCCGTCAAGGGCTTGGCCATGGCCGTATCTCCCAATTTGTGGGGAATGCACCACTGCAAATCTTCGGGATGAGGGAGATGCTGCTATCTTGGAATTCCGAAGATGAAACCGGCACTGTATCTAGGAATGAACCAGATGTGAGGATCATGACTTGTTGGTCAGGAAAGACTCCACTTGGCAGTCCAGGAGCAATGAACCGGGAGAATTGATCCCGGGACTCCCTTATACTAAGAGCATCGCCACCGTGTGGCGGCCAAATCCCCACGGCAGGTTGGCGTTGGCATGGCATTTGGGACCCCCGGGCACAGTGCCTCCAAGCTCCCCCACCGTGACACAGGCACAATGACTCCATGCCCCCCAACATTAATGCAAAATCTGACTCGCAATGATGGCGCTGGATTTTTCTTACTTAAAAAAATAATTTTAAATAGCAACTAATTAGTGCAACGACCTCTCTATGGTGTGCAACTCCATTTCAAGGAGAGAGAAGTTGGACGGAGCCATCAATTGATGTCAAAGTAGTCAACTCCGGCCCGGCCTAGAATTTCACTATGCACGTCAAGCTGAGGAACTTTGGACAAAAGATGGAGCGCCCGGTGCTTTGGAAATTGAGCCCCGTGTCACGGTGGGGACTATTTTGCTCTCAGGCCCAGCCTACAACGTCCCAACCATGTTGGCTTAGCCACAGTGGAGATGCTCTAAGGTAGGAGGTGCACAAATTTCTCAGTCCATAAAGTCCTCCACCACCTCTTGAAAATGTACAGTATTTGAAAATTTTGCTCTCTCATTGCACCAGTAATGTACAAATAGTGTACATTTTAAGGACTAGACGCTGTAAGAGACAATTGTGTTTCAACTTTTAAAAATTCATAACTAATTCCACAAAGCTTCAAAAAATATGAAATAACTAGTGTTAGGTGCCAATTCCATTTTTTTT
This sequence comes from Straminergon stramineum, assembly GCA_963920665.1. Taxonomy (NCBI): domain Eukaryota; kingdom Viridiplantae; phylum Streptophyta; class Bryopsida; order Hypnales; family Calliergonaceae; genus Straminergon; species Straminergon stramineum. Next base: position 23,969,379 of record OY987268.1, on the reverse strand, counting down.
ATTAGGAAAATTTATTCAAACATATTTCAAATACTTTTAACTCCTGAAATTAATTTCCATCTCTTAACCCCTAAAGGACCAAGGCCTTTTTTCTGCAAAAAACACACTCAAAACTGCCATTTTTAGAGCATAGAGTAAAAAAATTGAAAATTTTATTTTTTGTACATCTAACCGTAGGATCTTACACCTAACTAGTATGAAAATGTGTGTAAAAAATTTCAGAAGTTTTGACCGCATAGATTGCAAGATATCTGTATTTAAAGTGAAGAAAACAAAATTTTCCACACATTACGGGACTAGGTTATTTGACTTTGAACCTTCTTAACTTTAATTTTTTGCACTACAGAGTTTTGAGCTTTAAATCTTTATCATGGAGAATTGTGTTAAGAGTCTAGGAAAATAAAGAAAATACAAAAAAATTTAATTTCTATTCTTTTAGAAATTGTTAAGTAGAAGTAGGTACAAGATAGAAGGAAAATCAAAATTATTAATATCTTTAAGATGGAATAAAAATTCACTAATTCCAATGGTGAGATTGTTCTAGAAAGCAAATGAAACTATATGGAATTATTTTTTTGAAAAATTATAAAAATTGCATTTAGAAATGAATCCTACAAGTTATTTTTTTAGAAAGATACTCTAATTGCCCAAAAAACAAGATTGTCTATAATTTTCTCATAAAAAATCCAAATGGAATGAATCAAAGCTTTCCGTGTAGATAAAAATATAATCTGTAAGGAAAAAAATAAAAAATAAAAAAATTCAAATTTTTGAAACTTTTTTTTGTTGCCCCTCTCCCCCATTTTGAGCTTATTTGGGCATAACTTTTGTTCATGGGCACCAAATGAAAAAGAAAATTATATTCCCACGAAGATAATCAAATTTTCTATCTTCTTAAAAAGTTTCAAAAAATCAGGACAAAAATTGAGACCATAGGTACCTGCTCAAAATCTCATTTGTCCCCCAAAGAGAGAATGGTCCTTTAGGGGTTAAATGGGCACTTTACGGACCTCTTTCCTTATTGTAGTGAGCTATGAGCCTTCATGGGAAAATGGGGAGGACAAAAAAAATTGACTGCACATTTTTGACAATTGAAATCTACAAGAACAAATTTTTGTCTAGGGAATTTGGGAATGTGGAATTAGAAATTCCAAATAGGGCAGATGAGGTCACAAAAGACAAAATTATAGTCCCAAAATGGAGGTGCGTTTTTTTATCTTCAATTTTAGGGTGAAAAATCCCACTTCCTCGTGAAAGGCTCTTAACACTACTCTAGAGAAATTTCTTGCCCCTATTTCATCTCTTGGAAGGACTAAGTACTTAATAATTATGAAAGATGATCGAATTTAAAAAAATTCTATTTCTATTCAAAATCAAACACTTGAACTTGTCTAAAAGGAATCAATTCTCTTGGTTAAGAGAAATGGATTATGATTCTTAGGTGATGGTCATGAATTGATTCATTTAGAGATGAAAAGGAAAACTTACAAAATTAAATGAAGAGATGATGTCTAGATTTCTCCCAAGCCATACTTTATTCTCCCTCGAAACCTCCATATTGACATTCTCACTTCTATGACCAAGTTCAATTCGGGTAAAATTGCCAAAGGATCTTTCATACATACAAAATTAGAACTTGGGAGTTCCCAAAATGATAGATAGAATCTATACACAATTACAAAATATTTGTTTTTCAAAGACAAAGAAGATTGGGAAGACTCAAAACATAAGAATATTTTAAGAGATTTTTTTCTTCCATGCATAAATCATTTTTGAAAAAATAAATTTCTACTTCTTTTTCATTTAAATTGTTTTATGAGCTACATCACAGTGCATAATTAGGAAATTCCTTCCCCTAAAGATCCCATAGAAAGATGTATTTCTTTTTCTAGGAGATCTAGACAAGCTTTAGTTTAAAACCAGAAATCTTTAAATATGATTAAAAAATACAAAAAAAAAATTGGAGGGTATCCAATATCAAAGAAGAGAAAATTCATGTCACATGAAATGACATTGAGGCTACTCCACATTGATTTATAGTATTAGATGGCCTCCCATGGGAGTCCATCTAATACTATAATTCAATGTGGAATGGCCCCAATGTCACTTCACATAACAATTGTTTTTTAGCACACAATAGATCGAGTGTTTCAACCAACATCAAATATGCAATCAAAATCTAAGCAAGAATGCATATCAAACACACCTTCAAATGCATGCCCCCCTAGCAAATAGGGAATCCCTCCAGTAATCTAGGAACAAACACATGTAGTGTGGGATGATCTTCAGTGCTACTATTGCAACAACTATAAACATTCAAGTTAATGTGTTGGTACATAGATAGGCCAATCAAGTTGGCATGAAAGTGACTAGAGGATTGTAGGTTGGGTGCATATGTGCTTCATCCTTAATTGTCTTCAACAATTTTTTGGAATTGAATTTTGTAGTCAATCTTGTTATAACTTCATAATTATCCAAGTCTATAACTAAAGCTAACTTCTCTCACATTGAGCTAGGTAAATTTGGTTCCCATCCATATAACAACCAATAAGGACTATAAGACATCAATGACATATGCCTATTGAAATGATAGCTCATAGTAATCCATGGCAATATTCTATCCCAAGCATGGTGATTGTCATGAAGTAATCCTCATTTGTGTAATCTACACTTTATTATTTGAAGATGCTCAACCAAGCCATCTGCCTCAAGATGATCTCTGAAACTAGTACAATGATCTATTAGGGCCTTCGTACACAATTCTTTGAATGAATCAAGGAATTCCTGCCCTTGATCCTTCAACCCCTAAGTATGTGACCCAAAATGTATCCAAACATGATCAAGAAAAGTTATAGCACCCAACTTTGAAGAATTTTGTGGTAGAGTCACAAGTTCAATCAACTAGCTAAAATCCTCCACCATTACCAATACATACGTAGCTCCATGTGGATTGACAATGAGTGGCCCGACAAAGTCTAAAAACCAATGATAACCCAAATCCATGATGGACAAAGGTCATAGTTGAAGTGATAAGGTACTAAAACTCAATTTCATTCGATCTTATACCTCACACCAAGAAATATAAATGGTGACTTGTTAATACATACTAGTCTACCAATATTAGTTGCGTAATATAGAATGTGTCCTATAGATGCCAAAATGTTGAAGCTCTTCGTGTACTCGACGTACTCAGATGTGGTCTGAGAAGCATGCGCTTAGTTCCATCAGACCATACACAAAATAAGAAAAACTTTCTTCCAATAGAGTCTAATACCCAATGCCCAATGCCCAACTCTATTTCATTTTAGAATAGAGATAGGTATAGAAAATGTACCTTGTTGAAGCATGGTCCTCCCACATATTACTAACAACTTAAGTTGTGTCAAATTCTTGATTTGATCCTTTTGCATGCAACACAAATGCAAAACCTAACATCAAAGTGAGGTATACTACAACATGCTATCCAAGAACTACCACTCTATTACATTTTCCATGCCATCTAACTTTGGCCAAGTTTTCCTTTGGAGGGCTTTGATTATGAGAGAGTCTATTAGCATCTAAATTGTTTGATGTGCATGAACAATCTCAAAATCGTATTCTTAAAGCAACAATGCCCATCTAGCAAGCTTGCCAAAAAACTTATCCAATTTCCTAAGCTACTTTAGAGGTTGATGATCTATCACCAAAGTAAAAAAAATTAAAAGTTGATGTTTGAAAATGTCAAAGAAATTGTTCTTTGCCACCCCTCTCTAAATTTTATCCATAATTTTTGATTGAAGACCCAAAATCACAAACAGATTTTGAACTAGATGAGAGTTAGTTTGATTTTCCAACTTTTTTTAGTTCAAATTTTTTGAAAAAAAGGTATTCTACTATGCCAAAATGGACACCTCAATTTGCTAAGTTTGAAAAACACCAAATTATAAGTGATTAAGCTAAAAGAATATTTATATTGTACATGTAATTCCAACTATAGTGATTTAAACATTGTCTGAATGACATTCTAAAAGATTACAAAAAAATTAACATAAATCTTTTGATTTGGTCATTGTACTATTGGAATCAAAAAAATAATGTATTGATTTTGTTAACTTGTGTAGAATGAATAAACAATTGTAAAAATAGTCAATACAAAAACCAATTCAATAGAAATTTGTTGATTTTTGTTGATTAGGACATCATTTTTTATGAGTGGAAATGAAGAGCATTGCCCATTTCGACTTTGGGCTCCTAATTTTCCATAAGGCCTTCATGCCCATGCCTCAACATATACCAAACTATTAGATGAAAGAAATCATATTTAGCATCTCATGCTTGAAAATAAATTCCCCGAGGCTTGCAATGATTTCCTAGTGGTACTATTGTCGAGAAGATGCACTTACATGGAAGTAAAAAGACTATAATAAAAAAAATTGGCTATATAAAAAAAAGATTTTCCTTTCTTCTTCCTCTTCCATTTCCTATTATTGCAATTTAAATGTTGGACAACCCAACATATAGACTAGAGTTTCATTTTTGGTCAATTATAGAACCTTCAAATGCTAAATAGAGAGAGAGAGAGAATTTTTGATGAATTTTTTAACTTAGTTCTTCAAAATTGATTTGAAAAAAATTTATAATGCTTTTCCAAAATTTAATATACATGGGAAGCAACCCCTTTCCAATCACCCCCCCCATTTCCATCATGTAGACTATATTTCTTTTAGATTACGTAGTTAGGAGTGGTAATTAATTGTGGCACAGTTCCCAATGTAGTTGTGGCACATTATAATTGGCTACAAGACTATCAATATTGCAACAAGCCCTTGGTTGGAAATATGAAAATCTATATGACTAATATGGGTCGAATAGAATCTTAAGCTAAAATATTTGTAGTAATTATGTTTTGAAAAATAAAATTATGAAAAAATATGGAATCCTTCCCAAATCTATTTTTGTACACACAAAAATTTTCCCACTCAAGAATCCCACTCTATAGATGCATAATTGCTTAAGTGGTTGGAAATGGGTTGTATGCCTTAGATAATTTCTAATCTTAATGCTTAACATTCTCTCTTTGATATAAACTTGAAAAAATCATGGAGCTTGTATTTTATAGTACATTTGCATTTGTCCAAAATCACAAATCTTAATTAGAAGTTAAGGAATTAACCTCTAAAGGACCAAATAATTGTTGAATGTATGTAAGTAATCTCGGGTAGGTGCATATAGTATGAAGTCATTTTTTAATGGATGTTCTTCAAATTTTTACACAAGGTGTGAACATATGTTCCCATAGTGGGAATGTAATTTTTTTTCCAATTGGGTGTTTAGATCAAAAGTTATGCTACTCTAAACTTTTAGGGCAATCCAAGAAGCTTCAGATAACATGCACAAAACTCCTCTTATAATTTTGAAATTTGGTAGGTATATAATTTAAATGATACAAGGTACAAATGCCCTAAAAGATATAACCATGTGTAGTGTAAAAACCTCACTCTACAAGGAGTTAAAGGTTACTAGCCTTGTTGAGCAAAGTTGAAAAAAACTTTTTTTTTCTAACTTCAAACATTATAATCTTTCAAATTGTGCAGTCAATGTTTCTGAAAAATTTTCCACACATTCCCATAGTAGTCTAGTACAAATTTGTATGGTTGAATTTGACAAAAGAAATCCATTTTTTTCTCACTACCCTGAAAAGTGGTAGTTTTATACAATTTGTGCCCCAAATGTGCCTCAATCCTTTAGGGTTTAAAGTGATAATTTTGAGGCAATGCACATTAGTTCTTATTATCTAAAATCCCCTTTTTTTTTCTTCTTCTTGTTCATAATAACAACCTCTAAGGATGCCCCTACAAAACTCAAATTCATTGTCAGTAACATGATTGCACCTAATTGTGACCCCTTTTTAAAACTAACCCTTGAAGATTATTTGTCTAAAATGTATTTCTATTTACCAGAACTTTGAGTCCCTTTCGAGTTCACCAATTTTCATCTCTTTGAAAATTTATGCTTTGTTCAAAACATACAAATGAAGAGAATCTGAAATACCCTTTTGACTTCCAGCAAGATCCAACAATAAGTAAGGAAATTGAATTATTGGAACAATGCTCAATTGCTTATGCGGATGCAATTAGGTGTAGTTACCTTACCGAGTTCTGAACTCGGATTCTAGGGTTTAGGGGTTTTCATTGAAAGAATATTTCTGCGAGGGCGTGAGAATTAGGGTTTTCCGTCGCTTCTATTGGTCCTTGTTTCTGTGACCTTCTTTGGAGTGGGACTGAGCGAGCGCGGAGCTCCATTGTTCCTCGTTGTTAGACTTCAATCATGCCGTTTTTTCCTTTCCTTCTTCGATTCACTGTGCAGAATTTATCAGCTATGCTATCGCACCAGCTTTTTTGAAGAACTTCTAGGGTTTTGTGCCCATTTGCCTTCCTGATTGTCTTTTGTGCTGTATCCGTCAGCGCTCTTGACTATTAGGATATTACTCTCACTTCGGAGCGAGGAGCTATGGCGCTGGGCATTCTCACTCAATTCTTACGCGGTGGGCGTGCCGTTCCTCGCACCGGAATTAAGATCCTCACTTCGAAGCGCGGTCCCCGCAACTACTATAAGGGAAAGGGCTGCAAGTCTACAGGTCGTCATACCAGCAAAGGTATTAATTCTTTCTACTCATAAATCTGATTGCACACGAGGTTCTCAATATTCAAAGCGAACATTCTGTGTGGATTCTTATAAAACGTTGCATCCCTGTGGGAATGTGCACAGGTAGTTATGTGTTGATGGAAGAGAAGCTTCCAAAGTACATCGTTCCTGATTTGACCAACTGCAAGGTAAAGACTCTCTTTGCTTCTATGCTTCAATGCAAGCTGCGCTCATTCGGTTGCATCTTCCGGACAGGAGAAGGATAAAGGACCCTAGTTTGTTTTCAAACCTTGAAAGACGAAGAAGCCCACAGTGGTCCTCATGTTAGTAGAGCAGTTTTACGAGTTTATTTGGGAATTCCTGTTTGTTCTACATTTTTTTTGAACTAACACATGCTTTCTTCTCCACCCAATCTAATTATCCAAAGATTTTCTCCATTTAGGTTATACTTTCCATAATGTGATCAACCAAAATGATTATTTTGAATTCACGAATCCTTCGTTCTGAAGGCCTAATAAGCAGAGGTCAATGAGATCAATCCCCGAGGGGTTCGCAGAATTCGGATTAGACCCTTAGTGGTACAGCTTGCACAGCATAGCCTAAATCGCGAACCATTATCACTATGCATCGTAGGGTTTTTGATTTACGAGGGTCTTCAAAACCGGATCAGATTCTCATCTGCAAGGTGTCTTCAAAGCATCAGGACTGTAGGAAGAAACCCTATGTAATGCTGAGTTTCCTCCTCCCGGTCTTCGACAGTACAAGCTACCTGCAGCTGCTTTGTTAGAGCTTGGAAAGGGCCAGCGTTTGTCCTATAATTCCTTGCTTATTCTAATAGTTAGTAATTTACTTTTCTTCATCCCATAGTTTGGAATCATCGCGGTTTAGTGACTGATCTATTCTGGTGCCTTGAAATGCAGTTTCTTCCGTACGTCGCGCATGATACTCCCAATTTGACTGTTGCAAAGGAGAAAGCTGGCTCATGATCTCTGAGACTCGAACATGATCTGAGTTTACCCCATTGGCATTTTCTGTAATTAAGACGAGGTAATGGCTGCTCCCTAGGCGCCTTGGACAGCCAACAGCTTCTGCCTCAAAAAATTCCAGAAGCATTCTATGATTTGAGTTTCTTCTTTTCACAAGTTCAATTCCCTTGTGAGTAGTTGCTATCGGATTAAGCTTGAGAAGAGCGGGCTAGACACTAGTAGCATGAGCTAGGTGGCAAATCCATGATGCCGTCTGCAGCAACAAGGGAGCCCTGATTGTAGGATCTGGACCTGTTGGCATAAGGAATTTGTGTGGATTCACATGACGCATTGTTCTTCCGAGTTTCGATCCATTGATGCATGTTGGAAAGTGTATCTTGTGAGAAGGGGAGGATTGCACAGAAATTGTTACAGTGTGTATAACTGTGAAGCTGCTGTTGAAATAAGATTTGTCCTTCTACCAATCAATGTATGGTTTCTCAAAATCTACTCTACAATTTTTTTAAATGAATTTCTAATATGGTTTTTCCTCCCAGATCTAGTGTATTTGAGGCTCATTTTCAAGAGCCCTTAATACTACGGAAAGTCAAGATTGCAATGGGCACCCTTACACAAAATCTTGGATAGAGAAATCATAATCAATCATCTTCAAGATTGGTTTTTTGATGCTTAAACTAGACTTCAAAAAGAAGTTTTTAAAAATACAAAAAAACTAACAATAGCAATTTGATTAGGTTTTATTTAACTTCAAAGTTTTGCAAACACCAAAGTTTGGTGCCTTGGGCATTTAGGGATTAAGCTCCATTCTCATATAGTGCTTGAGAACAATTGTGAGAGTTGGATGACACTACTGTGGAAAAGGACTTTCTTGTAAGTGGTGCTATGGAGCACTCGGTGTGACATGGAATATGAGGTGGAACTAGAAACCACTCCAAATGGTATCTAGTTAGTGGGAGTGTTAAGCTAATGGAACAATTTGAAAGAATGAAGATTGCAGAAAAGGAGGGGTAGTGACATGGAGGAATAGGTCAGAGGCCTTTGTTGACCCTTGAACGACACCCATGATGTTTTTTGTTCAATGGATGACAAAAAATCTTTCTATTTAGGATGAAATCACAATTGTTCATCCTTGAAATTTTGTGCAAAAAAGAGAGATCTTGCATAGTAGTTTGACCTCCAATGAATATTTTTTTTTTTAAATAGATGATGTCACATAGTGCCAAAAGAGATGAATTTCACGATCACTAGTCTCGTGTTAAAGGATTAAAGTATCATAGGAAGGTGTATGGTAGAGGACATTAAATCCTCCATTTGAACTAGGCCCTGAAGGGGTAGATTTACCTTGGGGAAAATGTAGGATTTTTTAATTTTTTGCACATTCTTTTTTTTATAACTTCTAAATTCATATTTGCAATTAGAGACTACAAATTAGCAAGAAGAGGTCTAAAACATACCCTAGACACGACTCAAAATAGGGGTCATTTTTTACTTTTACCCCTGGATAACCCATAAAATTACCCTGTGGAGCCTAGTTCAAATGAAGGATTTCATGTCCTGCATATATGGTACAAATTTGAACTTATTATGCTCATCCCAAAAAATTGCTTTCCTATATTCTTGCAATCTTTTAACCCCTAAAGGCCTAAACATGTTGACGTCCATTTTCTAGACGATAAACAATTTGAAACACCAATTTCATCCTCCTAATTACTTGGATGAAAGTTATTTTAATTTGTGAAGGTACGTTATCAAGTTGTTGTCCTATCTAAGGGTTGGATTTGGTATTACTAGAGTTCACATTTTTCTAAAATTACAAATGTGCAAGTATGTCAAGTGGTCAAACTGCATTGACTTTAGTTCTAAACTAGATTAGTGAAAATGAGGTCATAGATAGGAAGAACAAAAAATTCAAAAAATCACCATGTAAAGAGAACCTCATTTCAAATCCATTCCAACAAATTTTACTCAAAAAATAATAATATTTTGCTTGAAATCAAATTTTGAAGGAATTTTGAAATTTTTCTCTCAAAATTTATTAAAAAAATATTGGTGATAGCATTGGTGAACCTAACCATACAGATGGAATCTACAAATCATAATATACAACTTTCATTTGTATATCAATTCCAAAATATGCTTCCAAATAGCATTTTATAATGATTTTTCTCAAATCGTCAATTCTGTAGATGAATTTGGACGTTTAGGGGTTAATATAATGTTGCAACCTTCTTATCTGGAATAGTCACTTTCAGCACTACATGTAGGAATATAAAATTTGATAAAGTCACAGCAAGGATTTTGAATCCAGATCACTATTTCCCTTTGTATGAATAGAAACTCAATTTTTTGCAATTATTTAAGGTAACTACACCCAATTTCAACCGCTTCTAAAAAATCAAATGCTCTAGATTCTTGCATAAAATGTACTTCTACTATTCATGAGAGTCTATGGTCAATTACCCTAAATCCTTTTTTCAATACTTTGAAAAACTCATAGTTTATTCATATTGTGTCCAAAAAATGCATTCTAAGAGAATCTAGAATCCTCTATCTACTACGAACAAGACTCTACAAAAAAATTTAATATAATAATGAGAACCATGTTGAATTGTTTATTTGTGTGATTGTTTGTGTAGTAACCTTAGCACTATGTTGGGAAGGAGGCTTAAGGTAGATACCCTCCCAAGCAGCCACTTTTTGCTATTGTGCCTAATTACTATTATTAGACTTGTCAAATTTTCCATTGATTTTTTGTTGGCAAGTGAAAGGAGGTTTGAACATACTAGAAAATGAGACATTTGGATACCATGTGCAAAAGTTATGAAGGAACACATTTTGATTCTAAAATAGCTTCTTCCACATAGTCATATAATCATTAGAGGACAACTAAGGGCTTCAAAAGCATGTTTCAAGGTTGTTCCTTGGTTGTGCTACCCAAAATTGGAAACCAACTAATAATGGGCTGAATTTTTGAAATTAAAAAAAAAATCTAAAAAATAAGAATAAATTTAAAATTGAATTAAATCCTAATTAAATAATTAAAAATAATATTATTTTATGACATGGCAAAGTCTGTACCATGTTATATTGTTGATGTGGCTAGTTCCGACAACTTTGAAATTCAAAATAACTCACAACCTCTTCATGCCTTCAAATCTCTTCTAATGTGATTCAGGAGATGTATACAAAGTGAAGATGATGTTTTAGGGTGTGGCACATTTGGGGTGCCCACCAAAGATCCCTAAACTAGCTAAAATTAGTTGAATTTCTACCCAAAAAATTCTTTCACTACTAGTATTGATTGTAAAAAAAACCCTTTCATTGAAACATTTTAGTGAAAGCTGCAACCGACAATAGAATTTGCTAACCAATTTGCAAAATATATAACTTCCTCCACATTGGAACAAGCATCTATTTAGTCAATTTTGTATTTATAGTACTCCCAATAATCCTACACAACTTGCAAAATCCTTTTTTTTCTATCTTTTTCTTTGATACTACTCACTCTCAAGGGAGCCAAAGTTGATGCATGTCTGTCTTGAAGGTAGCATTTGCACAAAATTCTATAAACTAGTTCTAAAGATTATTAGTGCCCACCTTAAGGTAGGGTGCTCTGCAAGCAATTGCTAACACAAAGGTACATTTTTTTTCCCCCTTTCAATGTACCTAAAGTGTACATTCCAAGAGGTGGTTGCTTTTTGTGATCACTAGGTTTCAACTTCAAAATTTTTTTAACTAATTCCACAAAGGTCCCCAAAATATGAAATGACTTAGGTTAGATTCCAATTCTATTTTTCTTCCTACGAAAATTTACTGACAATTGTTTCAAGGAGTTTAGCTTCCCCCCTAAATGCAATCAACTCTTAAAAGATTGCTTGCAATCAACAAACTAACTTACCTTACTTAGTTTAACCCTTGAAGGGCCAGAAAGCCCTATGGAGCCATATAGTATATTATAAATACGATGATATTTGATTAGAAAAGCTTTGACCAAATACTTCTCAATACAAATTAAATTAATGATTATGATAGTACTGAAATGACAATGTATCACAATTCACATATTACACCACAATTGAAAAGTTATAAGGCTAAATACGAGTCGTGTAGAAGAACTCCAAGGGCCTTTCTAGGGTTGAGTTAGTTCCGATTCCTACGTCCGTTAACTTGGTTCACGTTTTTGCTACTGCAGTTGATGCCCGGCCCTCCTCTGTTGGAGGCCTGGCTCGGAGGTCGAGGTCCACGCCTTTTGTAGGTTAGCGCTACAAGTGGTCATTGGTCCGAGAACTACAGTAAGTTAAGTTAGTACGATTGCGGCTCTGTGTGCTGGTGCCGCGTTGGAGGAAAAATCTGCCCTGAAGGGACGGACGGAAGGAGGTTCTAGAAATCAGTAACGTACACTCTGACCTTTTGGATCTGACTGACTGCCCCTCCCACTTCAATGCCGTTCAGTTTTCTGGAATATCTTGCCCACTTGCCACAATAGTATTGACTGGAGCACACTTGTCTTCAGTTGTGACCTTCAAACTCTTTGACCTTTATTAAGGTAGTCTACTCTAAAAGCAACCTTGCTCAAAAAGCAAAAATGACTCAAAGGTACATTTTTCTTTCTGCAATGTGTCACTACAATAGGGGAGGCAACCCATTCCTGATCACTTCCCCATTCTGGCAACGCAGGTTGGACTGATTTCGATCAAGAGGTGCTAACAATGATTAGTACTTGGCAGAGTTCCCAGTGCAGTTGTGGCGCATTACAATTGGTTACAAGACTGTTAATATTGCAACCAACCCTTGTTGGATTTTATAATTAGCCCTTAGTCAGAAACAAGAAGGTTTGTATGACCAATATGGGTGGAACAAAATCTTCAGCTCAAAAATTCATAGTAATTATGTTTTGGGAAATAAAAATCTGAAAAATTAAGGAAACCTTGTGAACTCTATTTTAAAACATGGAAAAATTTTCCACTGTTGAAACCTCCCTTGCAAATACGTGTATTTGCTTAAGTGGTCAACAATAGGTTGCCTCCCTTAGTGTACATTGCAAGAGGTGGTTGCTTTGAGTGACCATTGCATTTCAACTTCAAAAAATATGAATTGGCTTGGGTTGGATGCTAGTTCCATTTTTCTTCCTACTAAAATTTACTCAAAATTATTTTTGAAATGGTTGTTGAAAGAACAAAGTGTCCTAGGACAATCTTCCCAGTCATACTAGGACATTATTTTGTAATTTCAATTTTAAAAGACAAAAATACAAAAAATATACTTCTGTAATTTTAACTTTAACATGAGGAGATTTCAATAGCAATTATTCTTTCAATTTTTCAATTTTTTTCAAAATTTTAAAATGGTGGTAGAATAAAAACTTACCAAGCTTCATTTTCGAAGTTTAAATCAAATACCAAAAATGATTATTTTGAAAGTTACAATCAAGGTTGACCAATGTGTATTCATTAATTTAGTGCATGGACCTTTAGGGTTAAGGGAGGTACAGTGTAGTAGTCTCACTTTGTTGAGTTTGATCCATTGGATGTAGGCTTAGGTACCCAAAAATTCAAGGCTCTTTTTAGGGACTTGAGATATTGAAAAGGAAAATAGATCTTTGAGTTTTTGTATAAAAATAAATAATGGATTCATAAAATTTCAAAGGCAATGTTTTTAATTTTGCAAGATTGTTTTTTCTATTTAGCCTTTGAAACTTTGCACTTATGAAGCATTGAGTGAACAATCTAGTCACATGGATAAAAATAAACAAGACAAAAGTGAATTTTGTTTAATATTCTTGGTCGTACGATATCTTATTTGTTTTATTATGAGCCCTCACTAATACACTTTATTTTTCCTTTCTTTTCAACTTCTTTGTTTTAGTAGCACAAACATATCCTCTAGTGTAATCAACTATGAAGGCAATACTTGTTTTGGGTACATTTGGGTTGGGAGAATCTCCACCAAAATTTATTAATGCCAAAAGGTACATCACTTATTTAAATGATGTCTCACCTGTTTTCTCTACTCATGCCTTCCAATCTATTGCAAGTCTTTTGGAGTATGCAAAAGCAAAAACAATCTCTGTATTTTAAATGCTATTTGTAAAAGAAAAAGTATTCAATATAGTTGTCAACCCAACAATTGTATACTTTTTCTTGTGATAATCACAATCTCCAAACAAATTCAACATTAATTGCTCATTCTTCATTCAAAATTTGTCATTGTCCAAGGTTTTCAAATATGTTTGGCTATGCTTTCAAATGAGTTAAATTAGGATTGTGCCCCCTCCAATCTTGATTCTTCTCCACGAGCATTGAGAAAAGCCCTTGTATGCTAGAGAGTTAGTGACAAAAGATTCATTCTTCATTGAGACACTTTCCAACATAATCAATATTTTACTAAATTTAACAACTAACTACATATTCTTATAGCTGTTTGAAAGAGAGATAAAATGTATTATTTTCTTAGACATATCAATTACCAAACAAAGAGAAATCATAATAAAACAAAGTTATACTAGGAAATTAAAATCACAATTCAAATGGTTGAAAAGTTGTTTTAATTAACCATCAATCTACCACCAATTTGATATTAATCCAATCTCGATTAACAAGATGCTCACTTGATTTTTGGCAATTTAAAGTTCTAAAAAAGTGTTTAGAGTCACAACAATGTTGGTGGATGTTGATGAGTATGCTTTGGGGGGGGGGGGGAGGGGGGAAGAGATGGTAGGACAATTGCCTACACCTCATATTTTAATACAATTTCCCCCTCTTTTCTTAGTCTTGAGACTATGTAGTTAGTTTTAAATTTGGAGGAGAATTGACTCCATGGGAAATGTCCAAGTGAGCAACAGACTTCTTAGAAAACCAACTCAACCCACAACTTTCAACCATGGCCTGAAACTCAAACTATGCGTCATAAAAATTCAAGCAGCACCAGGCTTGGAATTTCTTCATGAATATTGGCCACACATAATTTGAATAATTGAACGGCCCCAGGCAGCTGTGATCTCCAAGACGGGTGTGCGATCTGATGGCGGGCCTTCATCGGACGGTGCTGGGAGCTCCTCAGTTTCTCCGTTCAGAAGACCTTCCCGCCTTGGTATGCCAAGCCTCGTACCTTACTCAACCAGTCAAAGCTTCGTGTTTGCGACGGCGATGGAGCCCGAGCTCCTGGCGTAGCGTCGCAGGTTCTCTCGTGTGTTGCGGAAGAATCCCGAAATCGAGTTTCGCGGATTGAAACAGTGGAATTTGGTGGATAGGATCATAAATTCCTATTAATGGCATTCTTCTAGGGTTTCGCGGATCGTCCGGGAGTTTTTTGAGCGGAGGAGACGAAGTGAATTGGTATTGGAATTGGAATTGGAAGCAGGTCAACTTTATTTTTTCTTTTCATTGATGATTCGGTAGCTGCTATGGCGGAATTTGTGGATCTGATGTGTAGGTTAGGGTTTTGAGGATTTGTGTCGTCAAGGATTTTTTCGCTTTGTTTTGGAGGGAGAAGTGTCTGAGAAGGGTTTGGAGTGGACATGGCAGCAGTGGGTGTGTCTGGAGCTGTCGTTGCCGTGTCGCCGAGACATTCTTCTGCTTTAGCATTGAGTCCAGGTGAGGGGGAATGTCAACCCTCGCCTAATTCGAATTCGGTTTCCCTGTTCTTTGGTCGAAAGTGTGTGGGGTTCGTGATGTCTGGTGAATTGCGACGTCGAAGAAGACTTCGTGCGACATTCGCGTCGTGGGCTTATGCCACTGACGCAGACCACATCCGGGAGACTCTCAGCGCAAGCAATTCAGAGCACATCTGTGGTAAAACTTTGTACGATTATCTCGGGGTGAGCCAACTTGCGACGCCGGAGGAGATTAAGACGGCATACCGAAGTAAGGCGCTGAAGGTGCATCCGGACGTGGTGCCCGTGGAGCAAAGAGAAGAGGCCACCAACGCATTTCTTGAGCTGAAAATGGCGTACGTGATCCTTCATGACCGACAACAGAGAGCTGCGTATGATTTGAAACTGAGGTTTCGAGAAAGGGGGCCGATGTCGGTAACGCCCTCACAATGGGGATTCATTTCGGTACCTTCTAGCCCTGATGATCCTTCCGGCGCCATTACATTTAGGGGAAGGAAAAATTATGAATCGGACTTTTTTTCGTAGATTTGTAGATTGGCGCATTTGAGGAACTCAGAGACGCCCTTGCAATGTACAAAACCATGTATCATATTGTTGTAAATGCCAAGAGGTTGTAGGTATAGCAGGTTCAACACTGCGGATGAGTGTTGTTTCTTAACCATCCCTTGGGAGTGTAGTCTTAGGATTCATGATCCCTTATCAGTTGTAAATGCCTCACAGTCACTCGACTTCTAGCAGTAGCGGATTGAGAGAATTCTTGCTTGCTTTTCAATACCTTGTATCTTGTGATCCCAGCTATTCACTATTCTTCATTCTAGTTTCGAACATGTGCCTCAGTCTGCATGCTTGTTTTCATCAATTGCTCTGAGGGAATTCCGAAGCTCATATATTCAACATCTTTAAGCCATTGATTTGCGTTCCGAGAATCATCATGGTGTTGCAGGAATGGATTGGGAGGCGAAATTGATTCACAGATGATATTGCTGCACATGTGCAGGTTAAGTTAAGTAGTAAGTTTTTCTCAGTTTCGCAGTCCTGTTCTCTATCAGTTATTGTTTGTGGATTTTTCTATTTAAATATGTTGAACTGCAGGAAGCTGACTCACTTGGCTGGTTGCTCTTTGTCAGATTCTGATACATTTTGAACTTTGAATACGTCAGACTACCATGTCGGTTATGTGGGTCTTAGTTGATTCAAGCTGATCATTTTGGATGAGTCATTGCTATACCTCAAAATCTACTAGTCTATTATATTTGATAATGGAAACTGTGTTGATTATTGGAGATATCATGCAAGTGTTTTGAAACAAGTAGTAGCACTAATCTATCACAGGGGATTGTAAGAAACACTTCTCCTATTTTTTGTCATACCGTGTTTGTTGATTTGATTTTTGGTCATAACTTTTGTGTTCTAGCTCTAAATGGTTCAAGATTTATAGGTAAGGTACTCATGACTATTATACACCTTTAATTTTTTGCAATCTTGAAATTTTTTGTCAAATAATAGCCCTCAATATTATGTCACATTTGCCAATTTGAGGGGTATTAGTGTTATTTAGTATCCCCTGAAATAATCTATATTGTAAGTTAGGTTGTTTGTTTTGTTTTGTTTTGTTTGTTATAGTGAGATCTCTTGGATTGTGCATCTTCTAATTGTGTTCATGGTATTGTTGTAAAGCCCTTAGTGAGGAGATGTACACATGATTTATTTCATGGTGTTTGTACCTACAATGTGAAAGTTATGATTTTTTTTAGTTATATTTGGATCTTAAATTATGCTAAATTATGGATCTTTGTATTGTATATCAATTGTCAAGTTCTTGGTACCATTGGAAAGCTCTTGGAGAGGAATGTGCATGGGCTTTGATTTGTCGTATTCTGACCTATGATGTGAAAGATATTGAATTTCAAAGTTTATATTGAATGAAAAACTTAGGAAATTATTTTTATTTCTATTTTGGTTGTGGCAACAACATAGGGTACAATAGTTTAGAGCTGAAATGTGGAGGAGATGGTTTTTAACAAACTTGTAGCTATTGTTTGAAGGAATTCTAAAAATAGTGGATTTTATGTGGTCTTGAAGTTGTCTAAGTGAGCTTCTTTTTGCTTGCATTTCAAAACATATGAAATATTATTTTGGTGGTTCTTATGGTAAATGACCATCTCCATAGAGTTGTTACAAATGGATTATTTTTATTTTTATTTATTTATCTTTAAACTAATTAAATCATCAAAATATCTATTTCCTTAAGATTTGGCACTTTTCTAGTTCTTCTACTTAGAGAATTTTTCTATACTTTTCTTTAGATAGTTACCTTCATCTTAAATGTGTACACATTAGCTATATTTTTTAAATGTAAAAAAATTGTTTTTCTAACTTTAAAAGATTTCTATAAAATTCATGACTACTTTTCAAAACACAACAAATAATATAGGTGTTTCTTATGATCACTTATATTCTCTAACAATAGTATTAGTTGATATGAACTTTTGTGTCAAAAAATAGTGCATCTTAAGTGCTCTTGGCAAGTTACATTCAATGGCGAAAAAAACCCTTTTGAACAATTGATATGAAATTAGAACTTGAAAGCACTTTAATTAGAAGCATGACAAAAAAATCCCTTGAAATAGTTACAAAACAATTAGATTTGGAAAATAGTAGACTAAAACATTTTTATTGGGAGTAAGCTTAATTTGTTTGATTTTTCTAATTCAAGAGTCATTTGCCATCAAATTGTCTCTTTAATTTTGTCTTTCATCTTGTTCCTAATGGGGTCTATTTTGTTCATTTAATTTCCAAATTTCAATTTCAATTTATTGTGATCAATCTTATTACACAATTATTATTAAAAGAAATTTGCGTTCATTGATTTAATGTATTTTTGTTAAATAACACAAAATTGTGTTGGAAATAACATAGTTTAGCATTATTTTAGTTACAATTTTGCAAATTTGCGTTATTTCCAATACAATTTCGTGTTATTTAACAAAAACACAGCATATCAATGAATGCAAATTTCTTCTAGTGTATGGATTGATTGTTGATTATTGAATGGTTAGAGGCTTGGAGATTGGTTATTCTATATTGAATAGTTAGTTGTTGAGTTTTTTGGGAATTGAAATCATTTTTGGATAGCTTTGAAGATAAATCAATACAACTGGCATGTTCTTTGCTAAATGTGACATTTGAGTTAATCCTCACCTCCTAAAGACCCAAGGGTTTTGGACAAATCATAAATGTTATAAAATATTAGTTCTATAACTTTTTTTGAAGTTTGCATTGCATAAGACATTGTGAGGTATGGAGAAAAGAAAATATCCACATAGTCCAAAAATTTTAACTATTAATAGATTTTATTCAAAGGAGTTTTGAAAATTTAATTGGACACCTTCCAAAAAAATACAATTTTTATTTTGAGAATTTGAACAACTATATAATTGGTCAAAATTATAGTTCCAATTGATTTGTGAAAAAAGACATAGAATTTATTGATGAAAACATCAACACTTTCTCTCCCAATAGTGAACTTTCCTACACCTAGCAAATACTAAACACTTTGTGCTATTTTCCCTTTAAATTTTTATTTGATCATAGTGACCTTTATTTTCAATATGTAATTAGAAAGACACCCAATCTAGATTGCATGAAATATATAAAATTTTGGAAAGATAAATTTTTTTGCCAAAAAAGGTTGTCCAAAGTTGGACAATGACCATAAAATGGTTGATCATTTGGGTCTATTGGGATTAAGGGCTATAGGTTTTCAAAAATTCATGCATAAATTCACATGAGAGGTACTATGTGACCTTTCAGAGTTGTTCAAATTTTTGTTTCACTAAATATGAAGTTTATTTTGCAAAATTCTATATTTGAGATCCCACAAATTCGAAAACAACTCCAACGATTGATCAGTTGATATATAGGTGTAGGGTTGATCACCTATTCCCAACCACTCTCCCATTCTTGAATCGTAGGGGGATGCATTTCCGTGTAGGTAGAGATGAATAAATGATTAGTTATGGTATAGTTATGTTGCATTATGATTTGGCCTATGGGACTCTTGATTCTATAATTAGCCCTTGGCCGGAAATAGAATGACCTATGTGATCAATATGGGTCGACCCAAATCTTCACATACAAATTTCATGGTAATTATTTTTGGAAAAAAAAATTGCGAAAAATTATAAAATCTTTCTAAAATCTATTTCTGTTTATGGGGAAAATTTTCCACTCAACATGCATGCACTCCAAATATGTGCAATTGCTTAAGTGGTTGGAAATGGGTGATCTACTTTAGTGGTGTAGAAATCATGTTTAGAATTGGGGATGCATCGTGCCATTTGATCATGTGGAAACTAATCATTATCACCTGAAGCCCCAAGGTTGTTTTCTTGTCGAAAACCACTCAAAATTGCCACTTCTACTACATTCTCCTATGAAATAAAAAAATGTACTTTTTAGAATCTAACCATAGGATCTTGTTCTACACTTGTCATAGGTCATGTCGTGAATTTTTTTAAATTTTTGACCGTATAGATTGAAAGATGTTAGCATTCAAAGTGAAAGAGAAAGTTGCTTTCAAGAAGTTGCTTTGAATGTTGCTTGAAAAATAAGAAGCTCCATAACTTTCACATCACTAATCCAAATGGAATGAATCAAAGACTTCCATTTAGACAAAAATATTATATACAAGAAAAAAATATTGAAATCCTTATTTCAATTTTTTGTGGATATTTTTTGCTGCGTAGTCTACCTCATTTTGAGGTTAGTGTGGCATAACTTTTGATCTTGAACACTGATTGAAATTAAAAAATAATATTCCTCAAAAGGTAATAAGATTTTCTATCTAATGAGAAAGTTTTAATGAGTTTCAATAAAAAACAAGATTGTAAAAAGCTGCCTGAAATCCATTTTGTCCCCCTAGGAACAATGGGGCTTTAAGGGTTATACTTTGAACATCTGTGGATATACTATGGTCCAAAAAATCATGAAGATACGAGGGCATATCATGATATTTTGAGAATCCCAAACAGAGTCCAAACATTCTGAAATAAATCACCTCCATTTATATTGACTTCAACCCTTCAATGACCATGGTGATTTTCAAGAGAAATCGTCAAAATTTGTCATTTCTAGTGCATTGATGAAAATGGAAAATGATAAATTTTATATTGAACTTTGATAGTAAACCATTATAGAAATGTGTGGAAAATTTTTAAACCCATTTGACTTTGCAAATTGAAAGATTATAATTTTTGAAGTGACAATAGAAGTACTTTTGATTCTTGCAAGTTAGGATGAACAAACTTTGAGCCTGCTCATGAAAGAGTTGCACTACTTTATCCTAATAATGTTTATGACACTAATTTACCAAAGTCACTCTATTTTGGATTTAGTTGGATTTAGTGTAGGTTGAAATTACTGTATTACAATTTCTACAAAAATAAAATTGTGGTGACACTAAGGTAGGAGGCTCTAAAAGCGCATAGGCTCTAGAATCACCCACCTCTGTAAATGTACACTATTTGAACATGCTATTTTTTCATAGTAACAATGATGTATAAATAGTATACATTTACAGAGGTGGGCGATTTTAAAGCCCTTCGCCATTTCAACTTCAAAAATTCAGAACTAATTCTACGAAACTCCAAAAAATATGAAACGACTTGGGTTAGATGCCAATTCCATTTGTCTTTCAAGAAAAATTTACTGAAAAATATTTCAAGAAGTTTTACCTCCACAAATTCCGGTTACAGCTCTTAGATGAGCGATTCATGGACCTCCTACCTTAATTCTCAAGGTGATGCTAATTTCCAAAGGCAAATCAATGACAAATCAGTGTAGTGAGGCAGTTAGAGCCTGAGACCAATTGTAAGAACAAAAACTACATATATTGGTTGCACTACTGATGCACTAATTTAATCGCATGACTTGGATGTGTCTTCAACAGGGAGGATGCTAAATCCTGCAAACGAAGTGGGCCCTGCAGAGGGCAGATTTACCATGCGGAAATAGCAGGAATTTTTTATTTTTTGCACATTATTTTTTTTGCAAATTCTGAATTCATATTTGCAATCAGAGACTCCAAATTAGGAAGGAGGGTCTTGAACATACCCTATACACGTCTCAAAATAGGGGGCAGGTTTTACTTTTACCCCTGGATAAAACACAAAATGTCCCTGCAGGACCCACTTCGTTTGCAGGATTTAGCGTCTTGCCTTCAACAGTATCACAACAACGGAGTCTATCTCCCAATCGAGAAACTGATGGATCATTCTCAGTGTCAAAAGTGTTACTTGACCAACTTGTTAATATGTCAATTTCGTTAAATTGGCAATATTCCATTACTTTGGCGGAGTTCAAGCCATGTGGACTAAACCCAAAATCTACATATTCTAGTTTGTGACCTAAAATTAGATCTTTGTAAAGATAGAAGTCACAACTTTTGACTAGTAGAATATCGCCAATTTAATGATATTCATGATTTGTGCTCTAACTTACAAACTCGATCCACCACAAAATTGATGTGAACTAGCTACCAAATGAATTTATAAGCTTAGTACCAATTTATCTCAAAGGTCCTTTTGCGATGATAAGAAAAAAACTATGTGGTAAGAAATTGATAATCAACAACTACATCACTACAACGACCTATTTGAGTGGAGTTGGGTTTGGATTTGAGCAATGAATATCATGGATTCATTCAATATCTGATATGTTGTTATGTTGCAACTAGCTACTCATAATAGTGAAATTAGGTTGTGGCCTTAACAATTAGGCTTTGGCACCTAAAAAAGTTACCTCATGATTCACCACTTGTTAAAGTGGAGGCACATGTGATTATCTAATGAGGCCTGGAATTGGTGCACCAACCCATGCCACACATATGGCTTTGGGTTGGTGAAATGTACTACATCCTTGCATAGTAATAATCAATATTTATATAGTATAAAATGTTGAGAAATTAATGAGGGGCAAACTAATTTTAATATTTAGTGTAGCTTTGTTTGCGTGTGGCAAAAACTAAGTACTTTTGCATTAAATGGAGGATAGGCATCACAAAAATAATGCACATAGAAAATTAACACAAGATAAATATGCCTATTACTAAGCAAATTTTCAATCTAGGTACCTTGGAGAAGCTATTTGTCAACTCACACATTTTAAGAGATTGAGAAGTATGAGAGAAGTCATTTGCAAGTAGAATGAAGACATTTTTGACAAGAAATGAATTTTCTGTGATTTTTCAAAGTTTGTTGGGACTAAATTGGTAAAACAAGGATAGATCCATGCTAAACCACACTCTAACGTGTCTCTTCCCTAAGTACATTGTCATGATGCTAAAGGGTTGTTAAGATTGTGGTAATAAATAGGGGATTGACATAAATGGGAAGGTCTAGTTGATGTGGGAATTAGGTGACTAATAGCATTGGCCAAGTTGTTCTACCTTATATAAATTGAATGATGTGTTTCTACTTAATTTAGAATTTTGTTCAATGGAAGATTGAATTGAGGTGAATAATATAGCACATTCAACTCTACCTCCACAAAATCTCACTAGCTAGGGGATATCAATGAATGGAGAACAATTAACTCTTAAAAGACATTTCATATCTGAGTTTAGTCAAACTTCATTAATTTTCTACATTAACCCCTCAATGCTCTGACGTCCATTTTTTGGACGATGAACAAATTGAATCTCAAGTTTCATCCTCCTAACTATTTGGATGAAAGTTATTCTAATTTGTGGACATACATTATCAAGTTGTTGTCCTATCTAAGGGGTTGGATTTGGTGATACTAGAGTACATATTTTTCTAAAATTACCAATGTGCAAGTATGTCAAGTGGTCAAATTGCATTGACTCTAGTTCAAAATTGGATTTGCCAAAATGAGGTCATAGATAGGAAGAACACAAAAATTTCAAAAACTCACCACGTGGAGAGAACCTCATTGCAAATCCATTCCAACAAATTTTACTCAAAAATTGATAATACTTTGCTTGTAATTGAATTTTGAAGGAATTTTGGAATTTCTCTTTCAAAATTTATAGAAAAAAATTGGTGATAACATTGGTGAATCTAACCATATAGATGGAATTTACAAATCAAAATGTACAACTTTTATTTCTATCCCAATTCCAAAATATGCTTCCAAATAGCACTTTATAATAATTTTTCTCAAATCGTCAATTTTTGAGGTGAATTTGGACGTTTAGGGGTTGACCCCTACATGTTTCAAACTATGTTTTCACAAAAAATGCTCCAAAACTGTCATTTCTAGTACTAGCACCGAATTTTTAGAAAAAAACATGTTTTGGACACATATAACTGTAAGATCTTGAAGTATGCTGATTTTAGAAGATGTGGAAAAAAATTCAGAAAAATCCACTATGTAGATTGTAAGATATTAGCGTTTGAATGGACAAAACCCCTTTTTTTGGCCTTGTGAAAAAACGGGTAGCTACACTTCAGAAGGCCACATTTGTATGAATAAATTCCAAAATGGTGCTTACTCTTTGGATTCATTCTTCAAGGCAAGTTGGCCACATGCTTGAAAAAATTCAGATCATTTGAAATTGTACAACATATAGGAAAAAATTAGTAAGTACAAAGAAGTAGAGATAGATTCAAAATTCAAAATTGTTAAGGATTTTGTTATGGAGTTGAGAAATGCTAATCCAATAGTTGTAATGTTGTAATAAAAAAAAATCTACATCCTATGATTTTATTCTTTTCCAAAAATATTGAAAATTGAGTTAAATAAAGGACTTCAAAGTTTATTTTATAGTAGAGAATCCAAAATTGCCCGCAAACTAAAACTCCCCATAACTTTCATCTCATGAATCAAAATGTAATGATTCAAAGCTTTCCATGTATAACTAAATCTAGAAAACCAATTTCAGATTTTTATTTCTTAAAAAAATATTTTTTTAAGAAATTTTTGGACTGCCCAAAGATCGATGAAAATTACATATCATGCCATAACTTTCTAACCATGTAGTCAAAAGTTTATGAAAATTGTTGGGCCTTAAAGCTACTCCTCGGGCACATGTTGTGTGAAAGTTTCAAAGAAAAAGAAAGAAAAACTCCATTCGTAGTAAGCTACCCCAAATTGCTATGTTGCCAAATTGAAATGCAGTTTGGTCCTCTAGGGATTAAAACACACATCTTGAAAATTTGGTATTTTTCAAATTATTCAATGTTATAGATTAAAAACTTCAAATTGAATTTTATATCATTTTCTTAAGGAAATTTCTTTGTAATAATCATAGTAACTATAAAAATGCTTAAAATGATATGAAACTTTTACAAAAAATGAAAATAATATTGACAAATATCATGGTATAATTGATGTACTCCTTGAATTCACACCATGAGAAATTTGATAGAAAAAGTTCAAAAGTGGTCTATTTGGAGCTTTTAAGATACTCTCCTCAAAGTGTCACAAAATTTATAATTTAGAAATTTAGAAAAAAAAATTAAAATGGAGTAAGAAGTATATTATTGAAGCTACATTTTCATAGCTAAGCTTGATCATGAACTATGCGAATATTCAAATTTCGACTTTCAAAATGCCCATGAGGCTTGCAATGTCCTTTAACGGATATAGATAATCAACTAAATCACAAATGTGCCAAGTTTGTAAATATGTTATAAGGTGAAATGTTTTAAGCAATTGCAACAAGAGATTAGTATGTACATGTTGACATAGAACTATTATATGCTTTGAATTGATTTATTTACAACAAAGATTATAAATCTACATAGTCAAATAATATTATGTATAGAGTTAATGTTGTGCAGTCTAAAATAGAACTAGCTAAGGGTGAATTAAACCTAGTGAGGCTAATCCTGTATGCTTTGAATAAGGTTTGTTGGCACTTCCCTTCTTCCAATTTGGGGTGGCATTGGAAGTGGTGTTGGGGGCTCCCAATCTTCCTAGGCTTTGGTCTTTAGTACATACTTCTGCCTTGTTCCTTGCCTTGGGGATGTCAAAGAATTTCTTGGTGGGTGGCTTCATAGGAGTTTTAGTACACTTCATAGTATGATTATTCCTCATGGAAAGCTTGTGCATGGAACCAAAATGGTCCTTATTTTGCCCTCTCTTGGAGCAAAGCACATTGAGCCTTCTCATTCAATACAATACTCTTCTTTCTACAAAGAGGCTCTAGATATAGAAAAGTCATGTGAATTAATTTCCAACCTTATAAATATTACAAAAATTTAAATTAGTTCACAATGCACTTCATGAAATATCCTAATATTTGTTCTTCAAAATTTTTTACATCTAAAAAATCTAAAAATTATATAAAAAAGATCAAGATGTTATTTAGAATATGTTGTTCCTTTTCTAAAGAGTGAAATTTGTTGAATTATATAAATATTTGAACTTCAAGGCAAATGCCCCTTTGCTTCTTATAAATAAGGCTCCTTTTAGTGTAGTGAATGTTGAATGCAAGCTTGCCTATAAATTATATAGTGATACAAAGTACTCTAGATGGCCCCATCCTTCCTTTTCAAGAACATTATGTATTACAAAATTGTGGGATGACATATACTTTAATGAGAAAAAGAAATTCCATCCATATATTGGTGTGTTCCATCCATTCCCTTAGATTTAACCAACCCTTTTCATTTCGGCACATGGCGATAGATTGCACCATTTCAAAATAAATCTCTACTTTTTGCCAAAATAAAAGTAGTATTTTTTGCCATAATTTTTTCATTTCTATTTAAAATGTAGATAAAGTTGCCAAATTGAGATGATAAAGTGCATGAAGGTAAGTGAAAAATGTTTTTAGGTTTAAAAGATGAACAAAAGTAGAAATACAATGCTTCACCAAATTTTAAACCTTTAAGGATGGACTAGTGATGTTGGTAATCAACACTTTTGGAATTGTGTGCCATCATCTACTTTAAAAAAACCAAAAATATTGATTGGTAGTCAAACTATTGTAGAAGATCTCCCCTTTCCACCCCTAATTCCAAGGATGGATAGTTGCACTTGTATCCTACATAGGAGAATTCCTTGTCATCCATCGGACACAAAACGTCCTTGTTGACGTTTAACCCATAAACGTCAACACGGCCATTTGGTGGCTGATGGATGATAAGGAATCTCTCTATTTAGGACAAAACTGCAACTATTCATCCTTCGAATTTCATGCGGAAAGGGAAGATCTTCTACAATACTTTGACCTCCAATGTGTATTTTTGATTTTTTTTTTGAAGTAGATGATGTCACATTGTTCTAAAAGGCATGATTTCCATGGTCACCAGTCTATCCTTTAAGGGTTAACCCTTGAACGACACAGGGGACAATTATTGTCAGATGAATGACAAGGAATTCTCTTGTCAAGGATAGAATTGCAACTATTCATCTTCGGAATTAGGTGTGGAAAGAGAAGATCTTCTATAGTAGTTTGACTCCCAATGAGTATTTATGTTTTTTCTAAAGTGGATGATGTCACACGGTTCCAAAATGGCTGATTTCCACGGTCACTAGCCTGGTGTTCAAGGGTTAACCCCTAAATGCCCAAGGCACCAGATTTGGGTGTTTCGAAAACTTTGAAGTTAAGTAAAATCCAACCAAATTGCTATTATTATTAGTTTATATTTTTGGAGAATTCTTTTTGAAGTCTAGTTTTAGGATCAAAAAGTTGATCTTAAAAATAAAGGATGATGATTTTTCTATCTAAGATTTTGTGCAAGTATGCCCATTGCAATCTTGACTTCTTGTAGTGTTGAGGGCTCTTGGAAATGAGCCTCAAATACACTAGATCTTGGAAGCAAAATCACATTAGAAATTTATTTTTAAAAATTGTAGAATAGATTTTGAAAAACCAAAAATTGATTGGGGTTGTGCATGCTACGCCCTTTAACCTCATATTTGTTTAGTGACCAAATTTTTAGAGTTGACATGCAAAAAGTGAATTGAAAAATTTTCATAGTTTTTATACCCTCATGATCAAACATTATAATCTTTCAATCTGTAAGTAACATTGTTATGTTTTCTTCTCCTATGTGATCTCTAACATGTCTAGTTTGAATTTGTATGGTTACAATTCAAAAAAATTGGTACAACTTATGAAAATGTTTGACTTTTTGATCAATTTAGAGCAAATTTCAAGAAGCTCCAAACAGGCCTTGGGCATTTAGGGGTTAAGGAATCACCATCTCAGCACTTTCTCAAAAATATTTAATTTAAAAAACACAAAAGCCCTTGCTGAGTCAGTCAGCTTCTGGAACTTGCTTCATCACTCCTCGTGAATTGAAAACCCTTGCCTAGTCAGTCGCGGACACTGCGTGTGTGGGTTTTTCCGAGGTTCGCGAGGTTCGAGGGGTATATGATTCTATTGCAACTTTGCAAGCCGGGTTTCCCAATTTCGTAATTTTGTCGCTGTGCTTTTCTTGTGACGAACATCGTTGATTGCGAGACATACATTATTCAAGCAGGAACAAGTTACAAGTTGAGGATCATGTGTTACTCAGTGAAATGCAGCAAATGTGGGAAAACCTCATGGGCCGGGTGCGGCAAGCACGTGCCTGCAGTGTACGACACCATCGCTGACAAGGAGAAGGATCTCTGCTTGTGCAAGAGCTGGCCGGGTGTGGAGCTTCCGCCTGATTTGGCTACCAAGGTTCCCCAACAGACCCCCGCCACAGTGAGTAATTTTCTTACATCGCATTCTTGACGAACTTGCATGCCCTGACATGTTTCTTTCACCTCAATTTCGATTTTGTGTTTCGGATAGTTTGTTCCTTTGTTATTGAGGTCAGTGACGCTTTTTTCATGGCGACAGAAACGCAGACTCGTTTTACTTCTGTCCCTGGGAATTAGGGTAAGGGTATGGTCACCCGTAATCGCCATTGAGCGTAGCTCCTATTACCGGTATTCGTATGGTCGACTGTTTTTTGAGGTTTTTGTTGGTGAATTGAAGAGGATTTCATGGCACCAAAGAATGCTGTTCTTTGGTGGATGCTGTGAAAGCGCTTCTTCAACGATAGGCATAATATATTGATACTTCAAGAACAGATTTACTTTGATGAAAGAGATGTGCACCAGCTGACATCAGATGCTACTGGATTTTGGTTTCCCTACTGTATTGAGAGTTGTTTGATGTTTGAAGCTTTTCTGTTTGATGTGAAATTTTCTCTGCCATGCAATTCTCCCCAATTTCACAATTTGGTCCAAATTCATCTTTCGGAGCGAGCATCATTCTGTTTTGAG
Source organism: Straminergon stramineum (assembly GCA_963920665.1). NCBI lineage: Eukaryota > Viridiplantae > Streptophyta > Bryopsida > Hypnales > Calliergonaceae > Straminergon > Straminergon stramineum. Next base: position 23,940,924 of record OY987268.1, on the reverse strand, counting down.
TTCGATTGTTGGCTCTTCAATGATGACTAAACTGGCGCGTTATAAAGTTGTAACAATTGACGATTCTTTCCATCTGCTGACCTTTTTGGGTGTATTTCCCTGGTGTGAAGGTTGACACTGCATGTGCGACATGAGGATGCCCGTGGTGTTAAAGGCTATTGCGAAGCAGACTGCTCCAAATATTAGTCTTTGGCACGTCGTTGTGACTGGACATCCGTCTTTCGTGGAAGAGGAGAACGTCGTAGATAATTTTCTGATGACAGGACAGATTTGTTGATACCTGTTATAAATTTCGTATTATGAATGCTCAGAAAGATTTCTAATGCTCGGAACTCAATTCTACAATTTGGATTTGCGCAACTGAATAGATTTTAGAATAATAACTGATGTTTTGATATTGCATGTGGTAAAGACTTGACCATCCAGTTACTCACATTCATCATGTATAGAGCGCCGTTTTGTACATTACTGATGTTTTTAAGGCATTGGGTATTTGCTTCTGGTGACTTAACGGCGAGAAGTCTTACGTTCATTGTGACCAGCCCCTGGCTAACGACAACGGAGAGGTGTTAAACCCTGGAAGGACGCGGTCCCTATGACCAAGGTTGTCACCGAATTACTCCAATTATTGGATCAATAGGTACATTCTTTGATTCTACAGTTAACAATGAAGTCATCCAAGGTTGTCACCAAAGTACTCCAATTATTGGATCAATAGGTACATTCTTTGATTCTACAGTTAACAATGAAGTCATCCATCGTAGGTCCGTATCGTCCTTACAAGATTAAAGAGTTTGTCGCGTGGAATTGCTTGATATCATTCTGCACGAATGTAAAACCGGAGTCCATCATGTGGCAGTGATTATAATATTCCAGTGTTCCAAAATAGCTCACCTGGAGCCAGCCAGAACATGGTACGCTACATGTTCTAAAACTTGAATATTACGGAGTACAACCCTTTCGACATTTACATTTGTTCTAAACTATTACAAAATGGCATAGGCCACTTCGACCATTGCCGCGCTGTACACGTATCGCATCCGAAATTTCCAATGTACAGTGAATATCATCTCTTCGAATTTTCAGCTTCATCATTTTCGTGACTGAAGGCGACGGATGCCACTGAATTTGCACACCATGCTCTTTCCAAATACTTCATTGAGGCAAGAGTATGAAGTCAGAGCTGAATGGAGTAACTGAAGGATCTGAGAGCAGCATGGACAAATCATAAACTTGCTATTAGAGAAAACCATGAGCAAATTAAGTACTGCATTTTTATATAATCAGTAAACCATATGCTTTCTCCTTTGAAAAAGCAACAACAGATAACAGATAAAATCTCTAAATGGTGGGTTTAGGGTTTAAGCACAATGCCTTAAATAATCTATTAAACCAAGAATGATACAGTAATTTCCTTAAGTTTGAACGAAACGCTACGTTTAGAATTACCGCAATTTACCTTCGAGTCAAATTCATTGACAGATCGATTTGAAAAAAATTAGGGGTAGGAAATAGCCTTGGAAACATTGCAGACATTCGGAGCCTACAGGTAAGAACTTGAGAATCCGTTACCTGAGTTAAGCTGACGGTGATGTCGTTCCCCTCGAGATCGGCTAATGAATCAACATTCAGTTTTCTCAGCACATCCATACTATTATTCGTTGTCAGGGGCATGATCTCCAGGTTGTCGGTGACAATGAAAGTGGATTTTTCCTTTACGAAGCCAACGATGGAAAAATCTACTTCTTTCTCCAAAGCAGAATATGGGCCCTGAGAGTGATCACTTCTCTTACAGACCGTACATGTAGGGCAGGCTTCCATGTGGAGTCGGGTAGTACCCCTCTTAGCTCCTAAACTTTGGTGATCAGAGAGACCCGGCCTCTGGAGGGGGCTCGGCAAGATGCTTGCTTTTTCCAGGGCTGATAGCATTGGCAGATTACTAGACCGGCAACTGCAGCCGATGGCTGCAGGTCTTGGTCGTGTAAGATGTTCCTTGGCCACTTGCAGATCAGAAATAGAGAACTTCTGCACGCTATCAAAAATATTCGAGATTCCGATGGCAACAGGCTTCACTTGTATGCCTGTTCGAAAGATCCCATTCCATTTCATCAGGGCTGCTCCAATTGAGAATCATAGAATCAAAACATGGTAGCCGTTCAATTCGATGTGTTTCAGGACTGGCCATGGCTAGAAAGTCACCATAAAGTTATCCGAACCAAATGAATAATCTATTAATTCTTTGCTTCAGGCTCATCAAAACCCATTGCCATTCACATCAAATCGTAGCTGCGCACGTGTAGAGCGTTTCTAATGAAGAGGAATTTGAAGAATTGAAGTGATTCTATATCTCAGAAATCGCTATGAAACAATCTCAACATACATCTGTTGCAACAGAGAATCGAAGCTTTTCAATGGGGGGACGGGGTTGTGGATGAAATCCCCACCTGTGGTGAGCATACGGATGATGGTGCTGACTGGCAGAAGCAGGAAACTGAGAAGCGCGTCAACGAAGTCCTTGCCTGCTTCCAAGTACAACAATTGCCCGGAAGACTTGCTCCGGAACAAGCTCGCTGGAAATGTCGTGCCGTCGCTCACATTCAAGCGCTGCAGGGTCTCTTCAAGAGTGCAGGAAGCCATCGTCTCTGAGGCCTTGTCTATGATCTCAAATGCTTGTGATGTAAATCAAAGCACTCCGTCTGAAATGTAAAATTAAATGCTTTCTCTGACTTGCAGCAAACGTCACTTAGTTCGGATGGTGTATGTGTACAGAACGAGCGAGCTTCAAGCTACCCAGATAACTATAAGCAATCAGTAGCACTCGTGTTTGACGACTTGCTAACCTGAGATTAAGCTGAGTATGTAGATCAGCTAGTGAACAACAATCGAGTTTCATGACATGGCCACAACCTTATCAAGGAAATTGAGGGCAGAACTTCAATCGTTCCAGCTTCGCAATGCTAGAGACCCTTCCTAGCTTCAGAGCGCCAAAAGTGTGGCATTTAAGTGCACAAAGCTCCAAAAACTAAGGTAGATGTGGACCCGAAATCTTTCTGTATTCGAGAGTTAATACATGATCATTTAATTAAGGGAATGAATTTGGATATATGCTGGATGGTTCTTCCGTTTCTTAATTGATGACGGCATGGCAATGTTAATTTAATGGAGACGACGGCGAAAATTTTCATTGAGCATGAATGTGTGCGTTATTTTTTCGATCGGGGTATTTCACAGCGGATCAGTTAATGTTGTTACTGCTGCCGCCGCTGCCAGGCCAATTCATCGGATGTACCGGATGTATTTACAGGTGACGTGGTCAGTTGTCCAATTGATCCAATTATTTCTAAGTTCATTCGGTGGAGCCCAATTCATGAATGCATGTAAAGTATGTAAACCCATTGGGGGCCGTTTGGTCACATATTTAGACTGATCGGTTTCACAATTTTTTTTTGCTGCAATAGATAAGGCAAATTCGAGAGTTCTTCACACATATTTTAGTCAACTTCTCAACTTTTTCAGTTACAATGCACATGACAAATGTCGAAGCAAAAACATATAGCTTCTCATTGTTGTCCCTAAGGGAAAATACTCTTGTCCTTTTGGTTTCTATTGTGGTTCTTTGGACTCCCTATATGTTTGCCATGATAATCCAAATTCTGGAGTCCATTCAAATGGTGGAATAAATAAGGAAACCTTGCTCACGTGTCTAAACCACATACAGGTATTCTTGGAAGTTATAAAATGGTGACTATTCAATCCAATTCCACCCCTCTCAACTCCAATTCGACTCCCTGAACAGTTTCAACTACATTTGAATTATGCAAATAGTAGGGTCCGAATTGGGCGGGGCCATAATGGGTAAACATACCTTATACATTCCTTATTCATCTGGCTTGAAAAGAGGAGTAACCTTTAATTAAAGAGTGCGTAAAACCGCCTCCCAGGTTTAGTTATGCACTGACTTTACTTATATTCTGGCCACAGATTGCTGCAAAAAATTGGTCCTTGGCGTGTCTTTGCGATGGGTTGTAAAGTGACTGGACATCCTTCTTTAGTGGAAGAGGGAATTATCGAAGAAAATATACACACCATGCATCGATCACAGGTTTCAAGAGTTTGTCCTGTGCATTGTTTGATACCATTCTGCATGAAGCTGGAGACAATCATGAAACATTGGGAATATTATACCTATTATACAGATTGTTCAAAATAGCTCGCCTGGTGAGCCCGAACATGAAATATTGTGTACAGTACATCCTTGCTGAAGAAGTCAATGAAAAACCCTACCAATATTCACACTATATTCATTCCAATTTTTTGCAAAACGGGATATACCACTTCGTTCCCGTGCTTCTCAATCATTCTTATGTCCGAAATTTTCTACACTTCACAGTTAAAGGAATTCATCACTTCGAAGCCTCAGCATCATCAATTTCGCAACAGACAGCGACGGATGCCACTGAATTTGCACACAACCTTAGAGAGCTTCATTTACTCGTTCCAAAAACTTCATTGAGGCAATTGTTCCAAGTCAGGGCTGAATTGAGCAACTGGAGGATCTGAAAGCAGCACGAATAATTACACCATAAACTTGCTATTAGAGCAAAAATAACCACGAGTAAAATACATCACTTTTAAAAAAGGAAACTGTGTGCTCAATCCTTGAAAAAGCTCCTTAAATATCTTTGAATTGTCTTTTTCTAAAAGAATTCTTTAAACCAAGACTGCTAATTCCTCCTCCGCTTTACGTTAACACTACTGTTAGAATTACCGCAATTTTCCTCCCAGTCATTCCAGTACATTGATAAATTGATTTGAAATAAATTAGGTGGTAGGAAACATGTAGCCTTGCAAACATTGTAGACATTCAGAGCCTGCATGTAAGAACTTGAGAATCCCATACCTGAGTTAAGCTGACGGTGATGTCGTTGCCCTCCAGGTCGGCTACTGAATAAACATACAGTTTGCTCAGCACATTCACACTTTTATTCGTCGTCAGGGGCATGATCTCCAGGTTGTCGGTGACAATGAAAGTGGCATTTCCCTTCACGAAACCAACGCTCGTGCGCTTTTGAAGACAGGCCCCACAGAAACCTCCACTCAGAGATTGAACGGAACTATAGCATTGGCTGCATCTAAACAAGTTTGAGCTTTTGATATTCGATGTAAGAGGGGCCCTCGGAAATATGCTTGCATCTTCCAGGGCCCTTTGCATTGCCAGACCACTCAACCGGCAACTGCAGCCGATGGCTGCAGGTCTTGGTTGCACAAGGATTTCCTTGGTCATTTCCAGATCAGAAGCAGAGAAATTCTGCACGCTCTCAAAAAATACTCGAGATTCCACCGAGAGCAGGCTTCTCTTGGATGCCTGTCCAAGTACAAGATCCGACACCGGCCCATTCCATTTCATCAGGGTTGATCTGAGAAGCATCGATCGGAATAATTATGTCTTGGACCTACAAATATGTTGTATCACGATAGGGTCCAAGGCTAGAAGGCCGTGATTAAAACAGACCAACTGAATAATGTAAATGTTGCTCGATCGAAGGGCTTCTGATACTACTAGAGAACGGGTCATTAGCAATGATCTTTGCAATGGTTTACTGTCATTCATTTGCAATGATATTGACAGTAAAATGCAACATATTGTTTTGCAACAATTTTGCAATATTTGTGATTACCATGCATTTACAATAGTTTTCCAATGGACAGGTCCAGTAATGAATATTTGAAATGTTTTTAAATACGAATTTGCGGTGGCTAAGAAATGGCTTTGCAATATTCACTTTTTGGCAAATTTCAACTACTTATTTTTGCAATGGTTTCGGAACCCTACGACAAAAGTTTTGAAATAAAAATCTTCTTAATTGAAATTAAGTTCCTTTGACTTGTTTCGATCTATTGAACAACTATTGCAAAAATATGGTAATGGTATTGCAAATGGTCCATATTCTAGCAGTGTGACCATAATGGTTTGCAACTAGCTAAAATCAAAATATCAGAACAGTTTCTGCTAAAGCGCATCAAAGAAATTGCACATGAGAGTAATAAAAGTATACTTGTTCCAATAGAGATGCTTTTCAATAGCAGGGGGCGGGGTTGGGAATTCCCCACCTGCGGAGAGAACACGGATGACGGTGCCGAGGGGCAGAAGCAGGAAGCTGAGAAGCGTGTCCACAAAGTCCTTGTCCGCCTCCAAGTACAACACTTGTCCCGATTTCTTGCTGCGGAATAAGATGGCCGGAAAGGTGCTGTCATAACTCACTTTCAAGCGCTGCAGGGTCTCTTCCAGAGTTTCCGAGGCAGTCTTCTCCGAGGTCTTCTCCATGATCTCAAATGCTTGTGATTGTAGAAGCGCACTGTCTGAAATGTAAGATGCTTCCCCTGGGTCACTCTGATCGGAATGTGTACATGTAAAAAACGAGAGAGCTCCAAGCTACTCAGATAACTGTGAGCAATCAGTACGTTTGATGATTGGCTCAATTGAGAATTAGCTTATGTTGATCAACGTCTACTGATCACTGAATTCCACGGCATGACTAAAACCTCATCAAGGTTCTCAGAACGTCAATCGTTCCAGCTTCGCAATGCTAACTCGGTTTACTCTCGTCACTTCAGATCCCCAAAAGTGTGAAATTCAAGTGCACAAAACTCTAAAAGAGTTGGTGTAGCTCTACGGGTCCAGGGAAGCATGAATTTCTTGAATTTTCTCCTCAATAAATATAGCGATGACGGTTAATTATTCAAGCTAATCTTTAGTTAAGCTAAGTAAGGATATACTGCTGGGAGCTAACGTAACTCGCCAGAAATCGTTCTGTACCATATAAGAGAATTTATTATTTAATATACGCATATTCATTGAAGGTCCGAATGAGTTGGCAGATGCTGGATGGTTCTTCTTCCATTTCTTGTGGAGTGACGGCATGGCAAGGTTAATTTATTGAATCTCGATGGAGATACTTTTCATTGAGTATGGCATGAATGAGTGCGTTCATTTATCGATCAGGGTATTTCGTAACGGATCAATTATTGTTTTCGCTTGCTGCCGCCAAGCCAGCTTATCCGACGTACTAGCTGGACGTACTAACGCACTTCCAGGCGGCGGCATCAGTTGTCAAATTGATCCACTTGCTAATTCAGTGGAGCCCAATTCATGAATGCATCTAAGTTAACTTATTCTTTTTACTTTGAAGGAAAGGCAACCCTCAATTAAGGGAGGGCAAACAGCCGCCAAAATTCAAGAGTGAACACCGTAGGTTCACTTGCATGTGAATTCATGCAAATGAATGACTTATATGGCATGAATGTGTAAAAGCATTGAGGACCAGGTGGGTGGGTGGGTGGGAAACATCACAAATTACCCAATTACCACTACGGTCAAATTGTAAACATTCATGACTTGGCGGCCATAGTACGTGACTGACGAAGTAATTTGAATGTAATTTAATATTCCTACATATAGTGATTTGGAGGTCGGATCCAGACAGCTCTTCATTGTTGGAGGTCTCAACTCTCAAGTGAGGTAGGATAAGGTTTGTCGGACACGAATACCCAATGACGTTCATTGTTGTAGTCTGTCGCTTTCTAGTTTAGAACCAACTTCATTAGCTTTGTTAGAATTTGGTAAGCTTACGTACTGCTTATATTTCTCAGACGATCTAGAGTATGAACTCAACCATGGTGGGCTTTAGTTAAACAGTTTCTTAGATACATTTTGGCTAATTGGTCAATGAATATCGGTGTGCCGTGCGTTACTATCTGGAAAGAATGGTGGATGTTGCTTTGCTTCACAATCGATCCAATAGTACTTTCACACTTGGCGTTTGATAGTAGCGTTAGTAAAAAGTTAATGTAGTGAACGAACGAGGACTGCTGTAGTAATGGTAGGTGGTCTGACCTGCGTGGCAAACACTGTGACTTGGAAGTTTTGATTGGGCCGTTCTGTTCGCACATGCCAGAGGGTTTGTAATTGGTGAAGTCGCAGAGGCCACTGAGGACAACAGTAATTGAAGCGTATTCACACCTCAGAGGAGGCGGAAGAGCGGTTTTAGTCGCAGCAAGTGCTTCGGGCAGTGTACGACACTTTCAGCGAGTGCGGACATCCTCCTGTTGGACCACTGTGCGCAGCCGATGAGTGTAGCGGCGTGACTGGTAGTTCAAGTTCAACCCATTAGTGTTGTGCTGTGATGTGATTTTGTGAACGCTGATCGGCTACGGTTTTCCGGCTGGCGCGGAACAGCACTGCAGTGGGCAGACTTGCAATCAGGAGAGGGAGGTAGCCGGGGGTTCGGACAGTGAAACGGAGGTCGCAGTGTCTTCGTCGACTTCGCGCTTCATTGGGCTGGCACCCCTGAATTCCTAAGGCGCACCACGAAGCACCGCACATCGACAATCAGTATATGGTTTACTGTCATTCATTTGCAATGGTATTTGGACAGCATATGGCAGCATATTGTTTTGCAACAGCTTTGCAATGTTTCTGAATGCTCGTCATACATTTGAAATCTGTTCTCCAAAGGTCCAGTAATGACAATTTGCAATGTTTATTAATGATCATTTGCAATAGTTTTGCAATATTCAGTTTTTCACTGTCTGGAAAATTTCAACGACCTCTTCTCTACATATTTTTGCAATGGTTTTTGAACACTAAGTCAAAGAATTCGCAATGAAAATCTTCTTAATTGAAAACTCTATTGACATGTTACGATCTTTTGAAAAACTGTTGCAAAAGTAAGGCCATTGTATTGCAAATTGCCCATCTTCTAATAGTGTGAACTGCCTCATCCAAAACCATATTAATGGTTTACAACAAGCTAAAATCAAAGTATCGGAACCATTTCTTTTAAAGCGCAAATTGAAGAGATAACTTTTCATTAAAGAAATTTGCAAAGTAAAGAAATGAAAATATACTTGCTGCAAAAGCGAAGCTTTTTAATAGGCAAGGGGGGGGATCAGGATTTCTCCACCTGTGGAGAGCATGTGGATGATGTTGCCTACGGGCAGAAGTAAGAAGCCGAGAAGCGTGTCCACGAAGTCCTTGCCCGCCTCCATGTACAACACTTGCCCTGATGTCTTGCTGCGGAATAAGCTGACTGGAAACGTGTCCATGGGGCCGCCTTGCCTAGTCAAGCGCTGCAGGGTCTCTGCAAGAGGATCAGAGGCAGTCTTCTTCGAGGTCTTCTCCATGATGTCCAAGCTCTGCTGTACGTACTGCCTGAAACTAAATGTAAGCTAGATGCTTCCTCTAGAATCAGTCAATCAGATCGGATTGAAGATAAGTTATGTGCAAAACGAGCGCGCTCCAAGCTACCCAGATAATAACGAGCAATCAGCAACGCAGGTATTTTACGAATTGTTCACTCGAGGATAAGCTTATGTTGATCACCTACGGAGCACTGAATTCCACTGCAGGCATGGCCACAACCTTCTAGCTTAAGTTACGCAGGGACAGACATCAATCGTTCCAGCTAGCTTACAGACATCAATCGCAATGCTAGCTTACTTTCGTAACTTCAGAGTGCCACGAGTGCGAAATTTAAGTGCACAACGCTCTCAAAACTAGGTGTACTTGATCTATGGTTCCAAGCGGGCATTTGCGAAGTATAAAAAATTAACCCGCCTTCTAAACGAGTGTAGAGATGACGGTTAATATTCAATCGAAGCTTTGTGAAAATTGATGGCTGGCTAGAAATCTGTGTTTAAAGTTACTGGAAAATTAGCAAATTATCATTGAAGGGAATTGAATGAGTTAGGATATGCTGGATGGTTCGACTTCCATTTCTAACCGGCGGCATGGCAATGTTAATTAATATATTGGAGATGGAGAAACTTTTGTTTTGAGTAAGTTATGGCATGAATGAGTACGATAGTTATCGGCCGGGGATATTTCGCAGCGGATCAATTATTGTTGCTACTGCTGTCGCCAGGCCAACTCATCTGATGATCTACACAAAATGGTGAAATTAGGTTGCCTTACTTCAAGAAAGGTACTTTACAAGTCATCAAAGTCAACAAATATTTCTAAAAATATTTTCTTTTGTATACATGGAGGTTCATGAGTCCCAATTTATTACAACAATATCTAATTCAAAAGTAGTGCATTCTTATACAATAACTAAAAATATTTACATAGTGTCAAATGTTGAGAAATTAGTGTAGGATAACCTAATTTCACTATTTTGTGGAGATGTATTTACAAGAAGCGGGGTTAGTTGTCCAATTGATCCAATTACTCATTTGGTGGAGTCCAATCCATGAATGATTGATATTTAAAGGAAAAAATAAATATTCTAAAGAACATGTTAGACTCATTCCTACATAGGGGATGTATTTAGAACTTGGATGGTTGGACAATACATGGACCTTCTACCTTATTCTTAAGTATGTCCGAATAAAGGTTTGAGCATGGCTTATATTATCGAACTCTAAACTTATGAAGGCAAGTTATTATAAATAAATGTTTTATCGTAATTTTTAGTGGAATTTTATTGCAACTTGGGTAATTTCTAAGAATTTTCTAATATTGGTTAAAGCAATTGACTTTTCAAAAGATTACCTCCTTTTAAATCCAATGGAACAAAAATCTTTCAATTGGAAGGGAATATTGACAAACCAATTGCGTCATTGTGCCATTGAGCTCTTGGTATGTTTTTATCTCAAAAACATCTCTCTTCAATCTTTAGTCATGTTGTCCTTCACATTGCTTGCATTTTCATCTTTATGGCCAACAACTCATTTTTATTCTTTTTCTGGAATGGTTGGTAATTCTAATTTTGATTGACTACAAGTATATCTAAGCCTAAATGGAACAATCTACTATGAACTTCTAACTCTCAATTGGCCAAGCTCTATAACATGCATTTATTGGTTTGGATCAAGTCCTAATCTAGAATGGAATCTTACAATTGCTTTTGTAAACTAGGCCCAAACAGTTACCTCTCAAACGCCTAATTGACTTCTCAAATACCTAAAACATCTTGTAAAACATCTTGAAAGACAGTGAGGAAATGGAGTGTTTCAAGCACTTTAAGCTTCTAAGGATAAAACACTACATTGGTAGGACTTTACCAATTATAATTTATCATTTTCTTTACAAATTATTTTTTATTAAATCTAGTAATAAAATGAAAAAGCTAAAAAAGAAAACTTAGACTTAGATCAAAGTGACAACTAAAGGGCTCACACTAGGTTTGTAATTTTCACAAGTTTTCCATAATTTTAATAAATCATGCTTTAACTGATAGAGAAATAAAACTAACAAAGTATGATGAATGGTAAAATTCAATTGTTTCAAAATTGCATGATTCTGAAATCTACCTACTTTTGAAGCACATCAAGTAAAATGGAATAGAAGGAGATGAAAGCATAAACCTCTAGCATTTTGTGCTTCGTGTGTCTAAATGAGATTAGTAGGAATAATTTCTTACTCACGTAATTCTTTCTAGGTTGTATCTTGTAGGGAAGTGTAAAACACGGCAATAACAATACCAAGGAATGGTTAAGGGAGCCGACCACATTCCGATCACCTTCCATTTTTGCCATGTAGACTACAGTTCTTCCTGATCAAGTAGTCAGGAGTGGTTATTAATTGTGGCATAGTTCCAAATGTAGTTGTGGCACATTATGATTGGCTACAGGACTGCCAATATTGCAACTTGCCCTTGGTTGGAAATACAGAAATCTATATGACCAATATGGGTCGAACAAAATCTTAAGCTAAAAAATTCATAGTAATTACGTTTTGAGAAATAAAATTATGAAAAAATATGGAATCCTTCCCAACTCTATTTCTGAACACAGGAAAATTTCCCCACTCGAGAATCCCAAGCTCCATATATGCGTAATTGCTTAAGTGGTTGCAAATGGGATGTATGTCTTAGTCTTGTCAAAGAATAACTGCCGCATCATACAACATAGTTCATTGGAACCATAGTCATGTTCTTCATTACTTTTCACCCAAATTAATATTAAATGTCATAGCATAGGATTGGAGTGCTTTACTTTAAATCTAACTTTCCTCTACTCCAAAACTTTGAAGACCTTTATGTTGCAATAACAACCACAACTAGAAGTATCTCTATTGTGGAGTTCTACAATTGGCTATGAGCAAGCAAATTATCACTTGTAATTTGTGCCCTTTGTGACATTCATCAACCCTCATTTACGTAATCAGGCTCCCATGAAGATTAGCAAGCAACAAATAATTGAGAGCATGTGATCGATCGATGGGCACTAATAGAAAACAACAATATATATAAACCAATTAACAAATAGTGCCATACCAAATGTTGAGAATTCTAGTCATGGCCATTATCTAGTTCATATTTCTACATCCACCATGTGCCAAATGGGAGCACAAAAAATATGTCCTCTTCTACAAGTAGGTCAGAGGCAAATCAAATTGTAAGAAGATACAACCTAACTAAACAAACTAATTCAACCAACTGCTTTATACAAAAAAAGATAGCTACAAAACTACTTCATTGCTTTATAATCACACAATGCAAAAGTACCTCTAAACCAAAATGAAAGAGGAGGAGTATATTATGCCACCCTGTCGATCATCAATCAATACTATTGATGTGAGTATCATTTATTATTAGGACCTTCACTACATTCAAATGACCCATGCAAATTATCAAAGTTAACATCTATGTCAACAAGCCTCCTTCCAACAATTATTTTGAACCTTTTTCTAAACCTTGGACATCTACTTTCTAGTACAATAAATTAAAGCAACCTACATAGTTGTCTATAGGTCTTGGGCCAAGTTGAGTGAATAAAATTTAGCAAATTTTTCTGCCCTATCTCCCTCTTTTTCAGATTGCAATGACAATGAACTCCAAAGGCAAACATTCCTCTTCACATAACCTTGGGCTCCACCATTTCAAAGTATATTTAAATGGCCTTTAAGGATTTTTTGACCAATGAGACAACGCCCTCACAAAAGAAATCCAAATAATTCTATCCGGCTTGATCGGAGGTTACAATTTCAAAATCATCAACGAGTACAAATCAATGAAATCACTTTGCCTCATACTGTTTCCGTATATTCTAGGATTAATAGTACCTCCCAAAGAAACCAATATGAGAACCTGACCTTGCATTCAAATTGATAATTGAAGAACAACCAATAAAACTAAATTAATCATACACAAAAGCTCAGATCCATAAATGTATATAATTAAGAATTTGAATCTGCATGTTACAAAATGATTTCCTAGTGTAGGGTTTACACCTTCAAATCCCTCACCCTAGAGATCCAAAACTCAAAGTGAAAACACCATTCGATTTGAATCGCACTAGCATAAAAAATTTGGTAAAGTAATCACTCCACACAAGAATATTTTGGAGTATGATCCCAAGACGTCCCATGGATTCTACTGTGTGAATGTGCAAGTACGTGGCTAGGAAACGTGGTCCTCTAATCACAAAGTTAATTCAAAAATTCATCATGACAACAATGATTCTTGCAAACCGAATGCCATGAGGGTTTCTCTGGTTTCCCGCAACACGCTGCCAGGCCGCACCACTTTGAACATCCCTTCTTGCGAAAGATCAACAATAGTGGATCCTGCTCGGCCCCTAGGCAACTTACCCGCATCAAAAACGAACGCACAATGTGGCCACAGATGCTTGAATTCCTCAATCTGGACAGTACTTGTATGGCTACTCGTATTTGCACTTGTCAATGCCAACGCCCCACCAAACGCCCTTGACAAGCCCCGGATGAACCCACTCTCTGGAATGCGAATGCCAATACTCATCACCCCAGGGTTCAATGACAACGAGAGTCTACCACTATCGCGCCTCGGAAGCAACAATGTCACTGCCCCTGGTAACAATGATGCCAACAATCCGGGTGGCAAGTGCATTGTATTGGCATAAACATCCACTTGGTCGACATCCGCCACGCAGACTGCCAACGAGCTACTTAGCTTCCGCTCCTTGATCTCGTATACACGCTGAATCGCTGCCGCCGAACTTGCATCGCACGCAAGGCCATACAACGTGTCAGTTGGCACCGCCACCACCTGACCATTCCCTAACGCCCTAACAGCTTCATTATAAATTTCCTCTTGCGCCGGCACCACCACCCCAAAGCTCACACTAGGCCTATGCTGTTCCATACGCCCCAAGCATGCTCGCACCCCTCCCCTCGCCTCGGGGCCCACCGACGTGACAGAGGAGCAGCCAAAAGCTGACCGGAGGAGGGCATCCCTATGAGCTACTGCAGAATCTCCGAAGGAAGACGCTAGAGGAACGCACTTCACGGCATTAGTGAGGCCGGAGAATGAAGCCATACTAGTGGTTTCCCTCTTTGACGTGCCCTCCACATCGCAGCAAAAGCAAGGTTGGACCCCAACTGAGGTCCCGAAGTGGCTGGCCTGCACCATGGACGCCGACATTTCTTCCTCTCCCTCTCCTTCGAGCTTGTCTACCTGCAGAAATAATAAGATGCAAATTCAACATAAATTCATAAAGTGCAATAGTCCTCGACGCCTCAACCCAGAAAAAATCAAACACATTGCATCAACAGGAGGCTAAGCTCTAAACTATTGGGCGAAACATGTTCACACAAGAAAATTTGGATAAATGTGAATGAAAAATCTCCAAAGCCAGGAATAGTGCCTACCCATCTCCAGCGCAGAGAAGAAAAAGAAACCCGAGAGAGTTCACAATACGATGACTACCATTGTCGACAAGTGCGTCAAACAGAAACACACATGCAAATTCGCAAAGGCAAAACTCAAAACCAAACTAAACCATCCTCCCCAGGGAAACAAAATGAAAAGAAGACCACGAACCTTCAAGACTACGATGTCAAGTGAGGCACGAAAAGTGCCACTGCACCAGCCTAGGCGTGAATTGCACAGCCGCCGGACGCACATGCTAGGATTCAGTGGCGGTCGCTAGCGGGGCATGGCGGGTTGGCGGATGAAGGCCTGGCGGACTTCACCACCGACAGGCGTATCGCCGCTGAATTCTACCCCCCCAAAAGTTACAGTTTATTCATTTACTTAAATGGACTTATCAACAAGTGTTGTAAGCATGACTGGCTAAATTATGTCTTTGGCCACTCATCCTTGAATGGAAATTAGTCTAACTTCAATAATCAACCTTCTACTTTGAATCATTGCATAAGAAATTCATCCCTGGTGATAAAAAATTTGCCCTCAACAGGTTTTGTTCTTGCACCCGTGGTGATCGCTCCACAGTTCTATAGTGCAATCCCAATGAAGCACACTCCTACATATTGATTAAAAAGCTTGAAGTAACAGAATGAGTATCCCTTACCTTAACCTACACTCGATGCGATGCAAAGGAAACAACCTATATTGCAAGATAGTTCTTAGGGTTCAAGCTGCATTAGGGTTCTTAGGGTTCAATTGGACCTTCAAACGTCATCAACTCATCCTTATTTCACGCTTGTAAATGAAATAGAAATTCAAGGTGCATACCATTCTAAGTCGCTGTCCAATTAGCAGACGCGTTTGGATGCCGAACTTTCTTGATGTAACGCTATCGTTTGCTGTATCACCAATTCTGACACAAAGAAACAAAGTAATCGATCCAGGTTCACATTTTCAGCAAGAATTCAGCGCTCAGAAAACAATTCATACTGTCACACAGTTCTAAGGGTTTCAATCAGACCTCAAACATCAAAACTCGTCCAAATTATATTTTCGCAAAGGGAAAGAAAATTCGAGATTACTACCAAGCTAAGTCGCACCACAATGAGCTGAAACGATGTTTTAACTCATTTCATTGCACGATAACGTGCGCTGGATCAACGAAGAAGCAGGGAAAACAATCTTGGTGCACATTTGAAGCAAGAACTTCATCTCCATTGAACCCTAGAAAGAATAGCAAACATTAAAAAATTGGGGGTACAAAGCAACAAGAAACTCAGGTGAGAAATGTACCTCTACAACCACGCCAGGAATTAGGGTTCTGTACTCAACTCTAACTTGACTGAATTTCCGACTCAGGTCCGGCAAGGTCCTCTCCAAGCCGCAAACACAGCAATCGCTTTGGAATTTACGATGAAGGAAGGAAACCGAAAAGCTAATCGATCAATACTTCGGACTGATCTCACATACAATTCAAGGGCACAAATTAGACCCAAAACAACAGAGATCATTGCGAGAGTTTGTACTAGCCCAACTCTGTACCCAAAACAAATCTTTGGAAGTATATAAGCCTAGATATAGATATGTGGATATGATGATTTTTATCTCAAATGATTTCGCCTGCTACTCTCCAATTTTAGCATTTATATATTCTACACAAAATAGTGAAATTAGGTTGTTGTAACAATTAGGTTGCCTTACATCAAGAAAGTTATTTTGCAATACATTAAAGTCAACAATTATTTCTAAAAATATTTTCATTTGTATACATAGAGGTTTATGAGTCTTAACTACAACAATATCTAATTCAAAAGTAGTGCATTCTTGTACAATAACAGAAAATATTTATAGAGAGTCAAATGTCCAGAAATTAGTGTGGGGCAACTTAATTTCACTATTTTATGTAGTATCCATGTTTGTGCTTTATTGTATTAGCTTAATCATTTTTCATTTTAACTTTTAACTTTTATAACACTTTGACATGAATGTTGCATCAATACATTACTTTGACATTTAGGGTTGCTATTTTGTGAGCATGTGAGCATGTGAGCATGAGCTTGTAAGTTTGTGAGCATATAATTTTTTTAAAGATTCCATCTAAAAATTTTGGTCTAAATTTATTATTTTTGGTAAATTTTACTACATATTGCCATGGACCTATTACATTGGACCTATTACTGTGATCCCTTGAACAATCTTGATATACTCCTTATTGGACTTTGCTAGATTTGAAGAAAAAAAATTAGTGATTAATTAGGATTTGTTTAAAATCGATTGAGGTTGCTTCATGGAGAATTTGATTTTTAGAGTCACTCCCCTATTTGTTTTTGGGTACCTCTCGGTGCTAAGAGGAGCCCCTAGCCACGGGAATAAAAATTTTAATTTAAAAATTTAAAAAAAAAAAAAAATCACAACTAGGAGGCTCCTCTTGGCGCCGAGAGGTACCCAATAAAAAGAGGGAAGTGATTATTTAACAATTATGGAACAACCTCAATCCATTTCAAATGAATCCAAATTAATAACCAATTTTTTTTCTTCTTAAAATTTAAAAAAGTTCAATAAGTAGCACATTGAGGTGGCGAGTGCTCGATCCTCTTCTCAGCACCAAGAGGTTCTAAGCAACAACAGGGGAGTAATTAACCAAAGGACCATCTCATCAAAGATAAAAGAATTGGACCCCAGGAGATCTTAGAACAAGACAATGATCAACTAATCAACAATTTGGTGTAACTAAACTCATTCCTTCCAAAAATAATCCCTATCAACGAAATATTTTCTTCTAAAATCTTAATAAGTTCAATTACTAGCACATCAAGATAGAAGTGTAGGTATCCCCTATCGGCTCTAAGAGGATCTACACTACTATAAGATAGTGATCAACAAAAATGAAATTCAATGCAACTAAGCTCTTTCCACATGTAAAGAATTCCAATCAACAATACCTTCCCATTGACCCCTTCTATTGAGAAGATCCATGATGCTACAAGACACTGATCATCCAAATAAAATTCACTATGCCAAAGATCATTAGTTATAAAAATGGTTCTTACCAAATTTTTTTTTTCTAAAATCTAAACAAGAAAAAATTATTGGTACCCTCCTATCAACCCTAAGAGGACCCATGCTATTATAGGACAATAATCAACCAATATTCTGTACAAACTTATTTCCATCTCCATTCATCTTTTCACATCAATTGAGTTCATCATCTTCATAATGTATACTTCTAATATTTTAGACAACACTAAAAATTATAATTTTCATCTAAATTCTACATAATATTTATATTCTACATAAAATCAACAATAATAGGTACAAGATGTCAATGGCAATAGGTATGTAGTGATAGATACTCAAATTTACTAGAAATAGTAAATTTGGACTAACATTTTTCAATAGAATGTATTTTTAGAAATATTATTAAGTTTTCTAGTACTTCTTCAAATTTCTAAGCTCAACACTCATATAATCCCTACACAATGCTCATAGGCTCATTCTCACATGCTCATAGAATAGCACCACTGGTTAAACGAGGATTCTAGATTCTCTTAGACTACATTTTTTGGACATTGCTTAAATAAACTATGAATTTTCAAAGTGCTCAAAAAAGGTGTTTTGAAAACCGATTCTAGACTCTCATAAATAATAGGAATACATTTTAGGAAAGAATATGTAGGGATCAATTTTAAAAAGAGGTCACTTTGGGGTGTACTTAAACCTTAAGAACTTCTAAAATCTGAAGCTGGTTTTGAAGTTCATTGAATATGGAAAAGTATTGAACTTTACTAATCTTGTCTATTCTATTTTTTGTCTACTAGCATATAAACTGAACAATCTACCTTGGAGTTTGAGCTCAAACTAAGGTAGGAGGTGCAAACTTTGCCCATGCTCCAAAACTATTTCTAGAATGTACTAAAAATTGTCACTATAGGAATGAAAAAGAGCCCATTGAAATATTGATGCCAATTGGGGATTCTTATTACACAATTTTAGGAATGGTTGGAGATTGAGTTTGATTAGGAAGTTGACAAAATTTCAGTGTACATGATGTGGAGTTATGAGTGGTGGGAGACTTTGTGTCATCCTAGACAATTAAATGCATCTTGTTGTTGTAGTTTAAGGTTAGCATATCTTCATTGTTGGACTCCATTTGCACCATAAAAGAACAAGTGTTTGACATTTCATGGCAATACCTATGGACTCAAAAAGCACCCTACTATTGTGATCTTCAGAAAATCATATCTAATTCAGTTTAATTCTAAAAATTACAAATCAAATTGTGATGGATGTGTCTCCCTCTCTTCTTTCTCTGAAAATTTGTTAGAAAATGCTTTGATTAGCATAGAAGACATCCTAAGGCAGAATGCTCTTAAGTGGGCAGTTTATGCACCTCCTACCTTATTCTCATGTCTCCACTTAACTCTATGTCCATGCCTATACATCCACATTGTTAGCCACATGTTATTGTGAACAAGGTAAGTCCACTTCAAATTTCTTTTAGCTTCACTAAAAGTCAACTATATTTGACAACATGAAGTAGGTGAATCTCTGCCAGACACAGATGGACAGGCAGGTGGGTAGCCCACCCAATATGACAACTTGGATTGCCCGAAGCAGTACCAATGCTGTTCAAGATGCAAGAAGGTTTGGGGATGCATTCTTTAAAATTCTTTTAACATATTTCTATATATTATATAGAGATTGGTAGACATACTTGTATATAAATGCATCAATAAATCCTATTCATTCTCTATCAAATAAAGTAGTTTGGAATTTTCTATATGCCTACCTTCCTAGCAAAGGTAACACCAACTAATTGCTTGCAAATAAAGATTCCAAAATTCCAGGAGCTCCTAATTCCTCGTGATTTGCAGTAGCTTTACATATCCGGAGAACTGCGGAGTTTTGACGTTCGCCATCCGCACCGGTTGTAAAGGATTTAGATTAATGATGCACATGCCAGATTGAAAGCTTTGGAATGATTTAATTAGTATAATTTGGCAAGTTTTTTTAAGAGTGCTACTTGAAGGTGAAGGTTAGTAGTGCACATCTTCGCTGTCTTTGAACAGAACATTACAAATTGAATCTGATGTATTCTCTCCAAGCGGACTTTGGAAAATCATTCAGAACTATCAGTACAGTTTGATGACTTTTGAGCTTCTAATCATACGTAGTAAGTCTCTTATGTGAAAAGCAAATTATTAATTTCACGGATTCATCTGTCACACCTTCATATGCACATTTTTGCATTTATTTGTTCTTGATAAACCTTAGTGACACCGTACGCAAACGTCTTTTCATCGAAACCTTGCATCTTGATGAACCCTTTTTGGTAATGTTGCGTTGCAACTCGCTGTCACGCTCCGTTCTAGTTATATTTAAGCGCACATTGTTATGACTCACCACCCAATGTCAAGTTCTCTTCCTTTCAAATTTCCACCCAAATTTTGGAAGTTCAATTGAGATAAAAAACCAATTAAAGAAAACAGAAGAAAATACTCTCTGTAATTATGTGCAATGCAAAGCCGTCTTATTGTAAATGTTGCGAAGTGGTTTGTCAATGGTGCAACGCGGTGCATGTTGTTGGCCATGTTATAATGGTTGTACTACTAGTTTGTGCCGTAAAGGACGAAGGAGCGCATTCTGGGTTTTTTTGAGATCCCGGGCAGGCTCCCATCGGATTACACAATTTTCAGACAACGCCTTTCGAGGTACGAGCAAGATTAGAGCCACCGGAGCGTCCAAAATACTCTCCAGAGAGCTCCACCCTCTGACGGGGACTCGGTAAAATAAGTGCTTTTTCCAGGGCTAATTTGCATTGGCAGACCCCTCGACCGGCAAGGGACTCACGGCCAGCGATCTGTGTTGCACCAGATTTTCCTTGTCCACTTGCAGATAAGAAGCAGAGAAATCCTGCACGCTCTCAAATATTCTTGAGATTCCACGGTTCCACCCAGAGCTGCAGGCTTCATTTGGAAGCCTGTTCAAAAGATCCCAGTTCTATCCCATCCGATCCCGGCCATTTCATCAAGCCGGGCTGATCGATCTAAGAATCATAGATATATCAAATTATATAAACCATTCCTTGTATTCAGCAACTTATGGCCATGGCTAGGAAAGTAGGAAGTCACCAGAAAACAAACTGACTGATTAATATATATTGGAGCTGAAAAAAGTTGATTCAATGCTTGATAGCGAACAGATGATTCGTTCGATTCAGTGAGTGAATATATCCAAGATGAGATGTAATGAAGGAGAGATTTAACTCCACTCTCTTGCACTCCTAATTCATCTCTGAAGTCACTCAATTAGTGACACCAATTCTAGAACAGCTAGTGTACAATTAATGAGGTCCTAGTCCGGTACAGGTAGACGAACGAAGATAGACATAATTCTGTTCATGCTGGCTTTAGCTAAGTTTAAGTTAGAGCCTTCCTTCAACACGAGCGAGCTCCAAGCCACCCAGACAACTACGAGAAATCAGCAACACAGATATTTAATGAATGAATTGCTCACTCGAGATTATTTAGTATCAGTAAGTTATTAAGCTTATCGACTGACAGAGCGCTGAATTTTCACTGCATGACCAGAATCTTTTTAATGTACGTAAGAGGAACGTCAATTGTTTCAGCATCGAAATGTCAGCGTACTTTCGTAACTTCTGAGCACCAAAAGATTGACATTGAAGTGCAGTAAAGCTCTAAAAACTAGGGCTGGTGTGGATCTACGTTTCGGGCATTTAGTACAAGCGCGAATTTCTTGAAATTTCGCCTTCTCAACGAGTAAAGAGATGACGTCGGGTATTCAGCCCAGCTTTATTTAGTAACTTAAGGATTGCGTGGAATTCTTTTTTTCTTGAAACACATGGACAATTTCCATTGCAAGGGGAGGATTGCGTGGAGTTCGATCGCTAGAAATCTTTCTGTATTGTATCAGAGAATTTACTGTTTAATAAATGTTCAATGAAGTGCATGATTTGGGATATGGTTAGCTGGATGGGCCTTAGCTTCTTCCATTTCGTATTGACGGCATGACAATGTTAATTTATTAGAGGAGGAGAAACTTTTCATTGAGCGCGTAACTTTATCGAATGGGGGTGTTTCGTCAAGGATCAATTAATGTTTTTGCTGCTGCCACCAGGACAACTCATTGGATGCACTGGACTTAATTACAGGCGTCAGCATCAGTTGTCAAATTGATGCACTACTAATTCAGTGTCCAGAGCCCAATTCATGAATGCATCTAACTTAATCTTTTTTCTTTGAAAGAGAAGTTCGTTTCAATTAAGTAAAGAGTGCAAAAACCCGTCTAAATTCAAGGCAGAACCATCTGCCCGTCGTACGTTACTAGGTTCATTGGTATGTGAATTTATGCAATGAGTGACTTACATGCTATGAATGTATAATTTAAACCTGCTTTGGGGGGGGGAGGGAAATAAATCACAAATTACCCAATTACCAACAATGACAGTTTAATTGTAAACAGGTGCGAATCATAACTTGGCGGCGGTAGTACTTTACTGACGAAGTAGTTTGATTGTAAATTTAATATATTCCTACATACAGCTAGTGGTTTGGAGGTCGGATTCGGACAGGTCTTCATTTTCCGAGGTCTCAAGTGAAGTAGGATATGACGGCTCGGACACGGATTTCAATTCCCAGTTACGCTCATTAATCTAGTCTATCACTTTGTAGTCTACAACCAAGTGCGTCAGCGTAGAGTTTGATACAAGTTCTGTTTCTCAGACGATCTAGAGTATGAACTTAACCAAGGTAGGCTGTACTTTAACATTTTTTCATACGCTCTGGCCAAATGGTCAAGGAACATCTATAGCAGTCCCGTGAGGTGCGTGAAAGGTTGGTGCGTGTTACTTTGCTTCACGATCGATCTAAGGCATACGACCCCTTTGCAACCACTCAAGGAATTACGCATATATGGAGTGCTGAATTCTCGAGTGGAAAATTTTTCCTGTGTACAGAAATAGAGTTGGGAAGGATTCCATATTTTTTCATAATTTTATTTCTCAAGACATAATTACTAAGATTCTGTTCGTCCCATACTGATCATATAGATTTTTTTATTTTCAACCAGGGGCTAGTTGCAAAATCGACCAAGGGCTTGTTGCAATATTGACAATTTTATAGTCAATCATAATGTGTCACAACTACATTGGGAACTGTGCCACAATTAATCACCACTCCTGACAACCTGGTCTGAAAGAAATATAGTCTACATGGTGGAAATGGGGGGTGATTGGAAAGGGGTCGCCTCCCTTATTCTATAACTTAGTCGCCTCATGGTGGTAGTGTATCTCATTTTTTTCTGAATTTCTTGGTTCACTGGCAACCTGGCCGAATTAATTGAGTATGTTTGTGAAGGTTTCTAGTAAAGTAGAGTCTCCACTAACCATAGTTTAGAGCAGACTAACTTAGATGTAGGCTCCATTGACCATACAGGAGAAATTTGATTTGCGTTAAGAGTGTAAACACTTATTCTACTGACATTAAGTTTTTGGCTATTGATTTTTAGCTTCACAGGCTATGAGGCGCAGCGTCCTCAAATCCTTCAACAAGTGTAGCCAGGAACGTAAGGCGGCGCTTAGGAAGGAGTTTAATCGCGTCTGGTATGATAGGGATACAGTAACTACACCTACAATCGGCCGAATAAGCAATTCAGCATGGTTACCATTATAATATTGAAAAACTTTTTGTGGGATCTCAAGTGTTGGTAATCAAAAAGGGATTCTATTTTTTCTTAGAATGCATTTTTTGGACACTGTATGAAAAAATTATGAATTTTTAAAGTGTTGAAAATAAGTGTTTTTAAAACTGACCATAGACTTTCATGAACAGTGAGAGTACATTTTAGGCAAGAATTTAGACTGGTCGGTACCTAATTTAGGAAGGGGTCGAAATTGGGTGCGGCTCCCTTATTTTATGAGCTGATAATCTCCTCTCCCCTAAGAGGAAATTAGTCCCCACTCCTGCTTCGAATCTCACCCATTTTGCCTGGGACCCTGGCTGAGTGCCTCTCCCCTTGTTCTCCACTTTTATCTGATGGTTACTTTCTTTCAAACTAGAAAAGCTCGAAGTCAGTCACCCAAGTCAGTAGTAAGGTGAATGGAACCTCTCCCTTGCTGTATACTCAGTAAATGGATTCTTTGCCTTAACTGTCTTTTGGAATAAGTTGGGGAGGAAATGACTGCCATGGAATGTATTATTACGTTGAGGGCTAGGATTGTTTATGTTCTTGGTTGACGAACAGGCAATTCAACTAGAGTCAAAGCATCGATACTGAAAAATGGCTCTGTGGTTGATATTCAATCCCAGAGAGCATATATGTAATTCCAGTCTCTTTGAGGTGTACCGAGCTTTGGTACGTATGATCAGAAGATGAATCATCGAACTTCATTGATAGTTCTGAATGATTTTCCAAAATATATAAAGAGCCCACTTGGAGCGAATACTTGAGTTTCTATTTGTAGTGTCCTGTTCAGAAACCGCGAAAATGTGTACTATACACATCTATCTTCAAGTGGCACTCATACAAAGAGTTTACCTAAGCATTGCAAAGCTTTCAATCTGCATGCGCATCAGTAACTAACCGAAATCCTCTCCGTACAAGCGGTGCACATGGCGAAAGTCAAAATGTCTATGCATTTCTTTCGATATGAAAAGCTACTGCAAATTAATCACAGGGAATTAGGAGCTCCCGGACTTTTGCAGTAGCATCATGCATTTCCGAGGCACTCTTTTTTCCTGAAGTTCGATTGGTCTCCAGTTCCGAAGACGTCGTTGAGGCAGCTGTTGGAGGTCAGTGCAGATTGAAGCAACTGCAGCACCTGGCCATTTGCGGAAGCATCCACCAATTCATTTCCGTCAAGCACTCAAGCTCAATCAGTTAGTATCAGTGTGACTAAAGTTAGCAAAAACTCCACCAATTCCGCAGGGCTAAATTTGAGTTTTTAGCACAATTAGCAGTGTCTTTAGCAACTCGAGAAACAATGTATATGACACTTAAGACCACTGGTAGTAATCTAAAAAATCCAAATCCAAGATCCAAAATTGGCAGGAAATCTCTTCACTAATAATGCGTTATCACAATAATTTCAATTCAGCCAATTGCCATTTCAGTGAACTACATGGATAGAAGCATTAGAGGCTAGAGTTACACGAATTAATCAGAAATAAGTAATAAAAATTCTGTTGTCACATCTATGTGAAGACCTTGCGTATTAATTACCTGAGTGATGGTCACGGTGATCTTCTTACACTCCAAGTCGGCCAAGGAATTGACCTTCCTTTCCTTCAGCACGCTCATGCTTTCAATCGTAGTGGACGGCATGATCTCCAATTTATCAGTAACCATAAACGTAATATTCTCCTTCACAAATCCTGGTCCAGTGGCGCGGTTGTACTCCTCCACTTGCTGTTGCTCTGCTACCAAATCATCAAATCTTCGGACCTCTTCGGCAGAGAGATAATACGGGCCCTGAACGAAATTGCAGAAGGAAGTATAAAGCCCATTTTCAGGGCAGCAAGTGAAACAACGAGATCCTCCTGCACTGGAAAGACTAGTGCATTTATTGCTCCTGTAAAACGATTGGGGTATGACGATCTTCCTCCTCGGCAGACTGGGCCTTTCTGCATCTGCGTCCTGGCAAAGCTGGAGCAGCCCTGTCGATGTGGAAGCTTTGCTCAAGCCTGATGGGTTGTTGACTGCCGGTCTGGGTTGCGCAAGGATACAGTTTCTTTCAACGTGGAGCAGTTCGCTGTCTAGCTTCTCGACGCTCTTAAAGATGCTCTAAATCGCACCATTAGGCTTCTCTTGGGTAGCACCTGCAGAAATTTGATCATCATGTCATTTCGGCCGGCTTCGAGTCCGTTTACTGCACAAACATCAATCCAACCACACTCAAAGGGACCTCATCTTGAATCCCCAGTGTTCAAAATGTTCACCCAGGGTAGATGCTACGACAACCATTGTGTTCGTTAAGATTGCTTGCAATACGGCATCGACTTATGTTCGCTACATATTTGCCGATTTCATCGTTCAATTGCCTCATTCCATTACTAACATGAACAGCTTCAAGAAGTTAAATCCACCATACATAACTCAGACTCCGACCCTCGATCAGGAAGTGGAGATCTCTATATACTCAGATACAGTAACATAATACTTCGAGGGTCGATCTCTTGTGAACTTCTCGAGAAAACGTGTGCACAATATCCCAGTGCACATTCTATTTCTTAGTGAGTCTCTCATCAGTTTCCTGTGACGCTCAAAAACTTGGCAATCCTCTATTGCAAGTTACTTTCCTTTTCAATTGGAACTGGGTCTCTCAGGTGAGTTGCCATACACAGTAGGAAGCGAGTGATTTTAGCAGTTGTCCAAGTAATATATAGGAACAGATCGAGGGCCGGGATTGTGAGACGTACTGACTCACCTCAGTTTCTCTCCACAGGGAAGCTAGCTCACGCACTTGAGATAGATCCCCGTGATAGTTACTGTAAATCACAGAGCTAATTAAGGGAACGTAACCATATATAATGAGACGATCCCCTTGAATTAACGACAAAAAAAACTTGCATATGTACGTATTAGACGTACTGACATGAAATCTGGAGAATTGAATCCATGTAACCCTGGCAACGAACACTGTTAATTGCACTACCTGTGGAGGTCATGTGGATTATTGTTCCGAGGGGCAGAAGCAAGAAGCTGAGAAGCGTGTCCACGAAGTCCTTGCCCGCCTCCAAGTACAACATTTGCCCTGATGTCTTGCTCTGGAATAAACTCGCTGGAAAGCTCGTGTCGCAGCCGTGCAGTGCTGTGTCTATGGCGCTTCGACTGTCCAGGTTCCCTGTAAACGACCCTCTGCGAGCATTCATCACGGTGACAGACGAGCTAACTGGAGAGATGAATTACCTGCCTATCACTGTTTCCTCTTCGATCGACAGAAACCAGATTAACTTAAGCTAGCCCAAAGGAGCTGCAACTTGATCAATCAAGGTATTCTTATGTATTGTACTGGAGAGATGAGAGTGGGAGAATGCCTGTGAAGGTGAGATGTTTAGAGCATTCTGTGCTCCACAGGCTATCTTTAACTCATTTTTTATTTTCACTAGGAAGCTAGGATCCAACTGGTTGGGGCTATCAATTGATATTTATGGCAAATTTTGCAGACATCTTTTGTTATTTGGGGTAAGTTAGTTAAGGTAGGGGTCCATGAAAGTGACCATTTACGAGTTGATTTGCAATTGGGGGAGGGGGGGGGGTTTGACGTGTTTGACTACCCAAATTGTTGTTCGGTAAGTTTTTTTTGAAACAAAACCAGATTTGGGTCCATATCTAATGCACTCAAGTCACTTGAGATGTTCATTTCTGTTTGATTCCTTCTTTATGCAATGGTGGGACTTAAACCTCCATTTACAATAGGAAGAAGACAACTCAATATGATTAGATTGTTGTCAATTCTCCCAAAATTAAAAAGGAGTAAGCCATGCCTAGTTGTCATCCTTAAAAACATTTAAGCAATGTAGGAATTCAAATGCATTAAAGAATAAGTATTGAAAGAGGCACCACATAAATGGGGAGTTGTATAGCTTTTACAATAAACTTTATTGTCTTTCATTCAAATCTAAGAGTTTGAAGTTACATTTTTAGATGAAGATTAATTCCATTCTACAAAATTAATTCAAATGATTGAAAACGTAAAATTCCACATGTTGACATCCAAAAAGTAGATCATTCAAAGTTTTTTCAGGTTTTTTCCATAGTGCATATCCATCATGCAAAAGTAATAAATAGCAATCACTTTATGTTTGTAATTTATAGGAAATTGTACATCATAATTTTCCTTACTTTGGAAATAAGAGTTTTCAATTTTTCTTTCTTCTTACCTTTGCTTTTGCTTTCTTTATTGTAATAACAAGAGTCAAAATAGGGTTTCTTAATGAATTTCATATGCACTATATAATTTTCAAAAGTCCCCAAACATAGAATAGTTGAACCACATTTTTGAAATTTAGAAAAGATCATAAAAGATATTTTTTTGCCTCATTTTGGAAATAAAAATAGACAACAAGGTTTTGATTTTTCATCTAATTATATATTCAACACACATCTAATACATATTGTAACCATGGACACAAGAAAACACATTTCAAGTTCACTCAATGAATCACTACGTTGAAAACAATGGTTATCAATTAAATTTAATACTTCCATCATTAACCCATCATTAAGTGCCCAAAAGGTCAAAAGTGAACACCTCCATAAATAGGAGTTGAAATAAATCATTTAAGAAGGTAACAGTACATACAAATAGAAAGAAGAAATTATACCCTGCATTTTCCAAACAATAGTAACATGTTTTCAAAAATCACTAAAATGAACTATTAAATTCCATAGCGGACTTTCAATTTTAGAGGCGCACTTAGGGGATGAAATTGAACATGCATCCTCACAAAACAAGGGACAGGCCTACGCTTTTTTGGACAGAGTTTCGAGACTCATCAATTCTTGTCTCACTCCTGAAAGCGTGCTTTGATGCTCCCAGTAAACCACAACTTTGAAAGAAATGTTCAATGTCTGAGGTCGTCCTAACAGAATCTGACCAAGAATCTGGTTTGATCAGAACACCATGACCAGTAGGACTAATAAAATGCGCAGAGCTTGCCTGCAATGCTTTACTTGGTGAAACCAATGAGGAGATGCCAAAGGGAAGAAGAGAAGATGCAAATGTCCTGCTAGATCTTGAGATTTGATTTCCAGCTCCTCTACGCCCCAACAGATGCGTCCGTGGTGACTGAATGACGGAGCCAAATCCACTTGAAGATGGATTTGGAACATTCAGTTTTGAAACTTGTAATGCGGTTGATCTTGTGTGGATTTCACGAACCTGTGCACAGAGTAGAATACAATGACTAAAAATCTCAACAAGGTACATTAGAGGAAAACCGTGTTTGATATGAGCCCCAACATGTTTCATAAACGGTGACATCACTCTTCTCAACAGTGCAACTATCCCACTATTCAACCACTATTCCACTCAACAATGATACGATTTCACTAAACAATTAAGTTACTATCCGTACATGATACAAATTGTGATAGTTTGTCCTACTTGGCACCACTATTTGCATGAAGATAATTGTTCAAATCAGGAGAGCGACTCATATTTTCCCTGATGTGTATCAAGTCAAATTGAATCAATGTTAACCTAGGGCCCAACCTGTTTCTGCTGTGGATGGCTATGAGTGGTGCCATGTGATGGTGCAGGAGGAGCAGATGGAAGCACTTGCACTCCTCTCCAGCGTTGCAACTTTTGGTACAATTTGCAGACTTCGCCCGGCAACCGAAAAGCAAATTGCAACTGGTTATGCATCCTCGTTCTCCAGATTGGACTTTCACGATTCACGGAGTGGTTGAACTTGGATATACGCCGATAAAGCCTTCGGAATCCATATTGCTGCACCCACAAATCACATGCAATTCTGTTTTGAGTGTCCACAAGTGTCACATGTCACCCAAACATCACACTGTCATTTAATGTATCACTGTCTCAAATATCACATGGCACCTTAACATCATATTCTCATAATTCATCACTCTTTCAAGTACCATACAGCACCCGCAATTCACATTCTATAATTTATTGAGTGAGGGATGAGCACCCACGAAATTGCATGAAATACCGTCCAAGGCAGCGCACCACTTAACCCTAAACCCTAAACCACTCTCTCAATTAAAAGAAAAGAATTATGGTAAAAATCACCAAAGACCCTAAAGCACCACTTGATCACATATCCAGCTGGTATACATTTCCTTCATGACTACTTTATTCTCTTCACATCTTTTCCTTACGGTATCCAAATAGCGTATTCCTTAGTGCGTTGGAATGTTCTTTCCTTCACCAACAAGTCCAAAGAGAAATAGGACCAGTCTAGTCATAGGAACTATTCTCAGTGGCGATATCAGATGTCACTGAATTTTGAAAGAATTCAGTCACGTTCAGACAGAACCCTAAACCTCAGAATGGAGTTGAAATCGACAGGCATTGGGGTTTAAAGTGTATACCAAAGAGTGAATTGGGAAAGGATTTAGGGTTTAGGGTGTACCCTGGCAACGAGGTAGACGACAACCTTCTTGGCCAGCGAGAAGGCCACGACCTTCAGAATCAGGGGAGCCACCATCTCATTTTGCTTCCACGAATTTCAGCCTCATCGCCAAAGTGGGAACCCAATGGGGGGAATCTGGGTTTTGAAGTCCAGGAGCCCTAAATCAGTGAAAAAGCTTTCAGATGAAGCTATGAAGCACGCACAATCCGAATACCAACAAAAAAAAGAAAGCCCACAATCCGAGAGTACCGAAACAGCAATCTAACAATCTAACGATTCTTCGATAGAGGTGAGAAAACTATCATCATCTAATAGTAATAATAATAGCATGCATTATAATAACAAGGTTAGTTTGAAGACCATCTTGAATGAAGAGTCTATTGAGGGTAGTTCAACTAGCCATGACTCTATGATGCATGTAAGGTGGGTACACCCAGAAGTGCCACAAATTGGTATTGTGTATGGTTACTATGATTAGGCTGTTCAGAATTTCATATTATCTTGTTGGCAAGTGTAAGGAGGTTCCAATGCACCTAAGAACATGCCATTTGGATACAATACTCAAAAGTTATGGAGTGTCAAAGTTTGTTTCTAAAAGCATTTCTTCCACGTACGTACATAATTGGTTTTGGAGATGTACATAGTCTGAAGATGGCGGTTTAAGGTTAGGTGCCATTTGGGGGGGGCCTACCTTAGATGAGGCTATTCTTTCTACCTCCTTTAGGATGTAGATTCTATGTCATCTTGTAACCCAACCAAAAAAACTTACACTCTATCAATATAAGTGGAACATATACATGGTTGTGAAGATGTACAATCACCATTCTTGTTTGGATTCTAATAAGAATGCCATTCTTCCTTCAAAAGATTTACAATTGTTCTTATATCACCTTTGCTACTATCACCTCCCCTATTATCATTAAAGGTGGTAAAGAATGTTTCTACTAAAAGAATTCAAGGATTTGGGGATGTTAATTTTTCCAAAAGAATTTGTTTATGGAAAAAAAAATTGAAGCTTTTGTTTAATAGACATTTCTTAAATCACATTTGCCAACTTCAATTAATTATTCGGACGAGGATGTTGAATTTGATCACCTAGTATGATATCACCTCGACTACTATCATGATCACTAGTATTACTCCATTGATTTGCCCTGTAGTAAGAAGGAACTAGTATCACCTTAAAAATTAGTGTTATCCTAAAATTTTATTATAGTGAAAATTGGTTCAATACAATAATATTTCAATTGGCAACAATTCAAAATTGTGTGACTTTGATTAATTAGTATCACATGCACTATTAGGACACATCAATGTAGAAAACACATTTACCAAGATCAATATTCATTCTACCTTCATCTTAGGGCCTACATTTAGCATATCTTAGAAGGGAGACCTATGTACAAACTAACTTTTGTAAATGTAAGTTAGTATTTTGTATATGTTTTCAAAAGAATATAATTGTATGAGGTTTTAGGTATGGGATGTTTATAAATGCTAAAGTATTTGGATATATAATTATTAGTAACTATTTGATATGTATGTTTGTAAAAATATGAACTTATATGCTTGTGTATAAATATATATTCAAAATAATTCCTTTGCTTTCAAGAAAGAGAGGCCATTTATATATTATTCAATATAAAAATTTCTAGACAATCCAATTACCAAGACATCAATAAACTTCATCAATAAAATTGCTTCAATATACTCTGGTTATAGAAGGCTTGTAAAAGCTTGTTCAAAGTTGAGCAAATAAATTTGCAACAAACAATTTAATTATGATAGACTTAAAAAACCCATGTGGAGAGTCTTTCAAGCTAAAATGATCCTTAATGTCAAAAAAAAATATAAAGAATTATATCAAGAATCAAAAATTAGAATATGCTTGTATTTAACCTCTTATACACCAACGATTCATAGTTTTATAATAACCAATTCAATTGATCATAAGGGCCAAATTTTATATCATCAGAATCTTGCATGTGCGATAAAAAATAATGAAATTGAACTATAGACTGAAGTCCTCACATGACCTACTCAAAAGTTCTAAGAAAACAACGCCCAATTTGGGTCTTTAGTGCTTCAGGGGTTATGTATGCTTGAGGCGCATTGCCACTGTCAATGCTATACTACTGACTGAGAATATTTGAGAAGCTGTAAAACATCTCACAAGAATTTTCTCTTTTGACAAGGCAAGAAGATCAAACACCAGATATTTCCGACATTTCCGACTGTCTCTAGGTAGGAAAGAGACAGTTGCGGTTAGCAACCTGAGTCCAGTTTCAAACAAAGTGGATTAAGGGACTAATCTTTCAGTCCAAAGTCTGATGGAGCAGCTTGGAACGCAGGGTTGAATTGCTTGGCAAGAGCAAAGCCAACATGCATTCCATCAACGGCAGCACTCACTATGCCGCCAGCGTATCCAGCTCCTTCACCAACAGGGAAAAGCCCCGGTAATGACACACTCTCGAAGGTCTCTTTGTTGCGTTCAATTCGCACTGGGGAGCTCGTCCTTGTCTGCATCAAAAAGAGGTAAAACCGTTCCTCAGATTGTTTCAGAACAAGATAGTAGCTAAAGAACTAGAGAATCCTGAAATAACAAAGGTTGGTTCGTTCAATTCCATGAACTATCGAACATGTTAGCGTCTGCGCAAATCAGAATCCAGGGAAACATGAGATTTACCTCAATTCCATGAAGTAGTCCACGCTCACTTATGAATCCAGGTATCTGAACAAAGCCAAGAAAATACTTATCATGCAACAATCTGAAAGTCCAGTGTCCTTAATTCCAGGCGCCATATGACAGATCGAATGTGGCCACTATCATGTATTCAGATACTTATATTAAACCCAGTCAGAGATAGAACCAAACAAACAACTCGAATACGTAACATAGTAAAAGAAAATTGCTTACTTGACCATCAAAGGCAACCAAAGCTTCTTTCAAGGCAAGAGTCAGGTGCGATGGTAACAGCTCGTGCAAAGCAGCAGATCGAACACCAAGTCGGTAGCTGGAAGATGGCAACTCATCTCCTGACAAATCGACCACTACAAGCTATAATGGAAATCGAGGAAAAGAAAGGAAAGAAGAACTTGAGCATAACCTTCCATTAAAGATGGTGATGTTTCCGTATTGCATTCAGAGGCTCTAGGGTGAAGGAGGCGTGCAGCTAAAATGTCAGCCACAGTATTAAAAATGAGACAAGAACTCTCTCCAAAAACCTTACAAGAGAAGCCAAGTAATTGACATAAAGCAAGCCAAACCTGATAACTTGTCGTCCAAGAAATCCGGGATAGTCTGTGCAGGCGCTACAAGCTTGCCACCTCCAAGAACTGCTGCATCCCTCTCAAGCGCTCTCTGAGCCACATAAAGAAACTTGACCTCTCAAGACACTGTCTTGCAAATAGAGTGACAAAATCACTGCCCCAGATTTTGAAGCGGACTATCCTAGACCAGACCGGGCATCTGATTCAACAAGGAAGGGAAAGTTGGGAGAAAATGCAGTGTAACCATGACGTGATATAAATGCAGTAAACGCGCCCACAGTTAGCATGATTCAAAAGTAGAGCAGCACTTGGGGGATACAATGTTGAGATTATTTAT
Source organism: Straminergon stramineum (assembly GCA_963920665.1). Lineage (NCBI taxonomy): Eukaryota > Viridiplantae > Streptophyta > Bryopsida > Hypnales > Calliergonaceae > Straminergon > Straminergon stramineum. Next base: position 23,907,565 of record OY987268.1, on the reverse strand, counting down.
ACCGTACCTGGAAGGCAATGCCTGCAAGTGGACCGTGTTCGCTAATCAAAGGTTCAAAGTCCTCGGATGGTACAGAGACTACAAGAGCAGCGTTAGCCCACAATGATGAGCGCTTGGAGAAGGACATACCGTTGATACACAGCTCCGACTCATTTGTGCTAGTCGGCACTATCTAACAAAAAGGAAAAGGATACATAACATAAAGAAAGGTATGAAAGTTTGAAGTGTTCAAGATAAATCACAAGATGAATCAGCAAGTAGGGGAAATAGAAAACTTAATCTAAGTACACGCAACGCAGAAACGTCCAGTAGTTGATTAGTTATAGAGTACGAACCTGGCCCCCCGGGCACATGCAAAAAGAGTAACACCCACGCGAGAGAACCTCATCTTTCGACTTGCCAGCATTTATGTTCGTGGCCACTCTATAGTCAGCAACAGGGACTTTCCCTTTCCCGCGTTGCACTTCGGACGCCCATTTGTGGTACTGCAAGAAGGTAGAGAAAAACATCAATAGAATCAACCACATTCGGAACTTGGAACTGTACAGATGCCAGAAAATGTCGTTCAGGTTGGGAAACATTACGCAAGATGTTGCTATTTGTAAGAGCTCTAAAGACAGTAAGTGAATAAACAGTGGCTAGGTATGTCCGAGCCATGTCTGACACCCTCTTCAAAACTATGTGTGAGACGAACAATCATTCCGCTCAAGCAAGAGCATTTAAGCTTTACCTGCATCTCATTTATAAGCTCCTGCGGATGTTCAACACGGAATCCCACCTGTAATATATAATCATTCACCATCAGAAACAAAGAACAATCTCTGAAGCCTCTGATTTCTTATGGTAATATTGCATCCTGAACCATCCAATATATTGGGTGCTGTTCCATCTGGAGCCAACCAAATATACGAATAAGGAGGGGAGAATCAGAAGCTTACAGCAAAGTCCTTTGGAGTCATGAGCACATTATGACTATGAAGATTTTCGTAAACATCACGTGCGGAGTGGCCCACACCAAGGACAACGGCATCAGCTTCGAGAGTCGTTGGAAAAGCACTATCTGAATTTTCAGTAACAGGGGATACTTGAATACCCACTAAGTGCCCGTCACGCACAACAAGGTCATCCATTCTTGTTCCAAAGAGAAGTGTTACCTGCAAAATTCCCAGTGTCAAAACGTCATGCTGCCATCCAATAATTTCAAAGTTTTAAAACCTCACCATGAAATTGAAATGTCGATATCAGAATAATCTCATAGTGCAACCCTACCATACAACTCAAAGGAAGACTAAATAAAAGATTGTGGCAACTGTGGGCTTCTACCATAATGGTACGTGATACTCAACGCTTGAAAGCAGAGGAATGTGTACGTACGAAAGAATTCTAGACACTTCAAAATACAATCAGACACTTTCAACGCAATGCTTGAAAGACACAAAAGAAGACAACCAGTATCCGCTTTCATGTTCTAGAACGCAAATAATATACATTAGGTCAGGGCGAAAGCCACTACACCAAGAGAGAGTAAGTGCTGACGTAAGGCCCGTAGAATATGAATAAGCCGGTCCGTCCCAACATGCGGCTTCCCATCCATCAATATGCTGACAGGAGCTCCAAAGCGGACCAGAGTCGCTAAAACCTATAAGATAAAAACGGCGCACGTCTTACAAACTCTTGACTACGGTATAGAACAATGGAATAGCTTGCAAGAAGTTCGCTTTAAAACTGAAAAAACGATAGAGCAAGCTGTGATATTCAAAATCTAACCTCACGAGTCACAATAAGAGAAAAGCACCAGTCAGATTCAAGATGGGAGTATGCAAAGGCAGAATTGTGAGACCAGACCATCAAGAGGACGGTCGTGAAATACAATACGACATGTACAATTCCTAGCAATGACAGAGTGTGGTGATATGAACTAACAGCTTGCACACTGCCGCCATTTTTTCCAATGCGAGTAGTCAACTTTCCGTCACTCCAAGTCCCTGCTCCTCCCTACAGCATGTAAATAATAAAAATTCAGACATTGAGCATGTCGGGACCTGAAGGACATTGAGCATGAACCTAAACTACGATTTCAAAGGAAAAAGAGAACTCAAAAATGAGAGTCCATGTTCATGACCACCAACCTCTCCATAGCAAAGATTGCTCTCTGCATTCAACAAACGGCGAACCATGAGAGCGCCAATGTCTTTGCCCCGACCTTCCACAGGTTGCCCCCTCTCCACGATCGTAACCTTCGCTCCAGTCTCAGCAAGCACCAGAGCAGCAAACAATCCTGCTGGCCCGCTTCCCACCACCACCACATTTGCCTCTTCATGACCTACAAGACAAATCACATTCAGCTGGACTTCACACAACGTCTCAAATTCACGACGAAAATAGCATGGCCAAATTAGCATATAATAAGGTAGAGGATACTGAAACCGTTAGAGACCTGATCCCGTTTCCTATTAACAGACCCCTGTTATCAATAGCAACTCATCTTTTCGCAAACTTGCTTGGCCTTCAATTAGCAAGTGGTGCAAGCATGACTAGGCTGAATGTCTATGGTCACTGACACTTGAATGGAAATGAGGTCGACCACTGTCACTTAACGGTCAGCAACCTCTAATTTTGAAATTGCATAAGAAATGTATAAATAGTGATAAAAACTTGATCTCAAGAGAATTTGTCTGTTTAAACCAAAGTGATCTCTCCGGTGAGCTCTATAGCGATCTCCCCATGAAAGCCCACTCCTGCATGTTGGTAAAAATGCTTAAAGTGACTGGAAAGTGTATCCTCTCCCTAAATAGATATGACATGAAAAAAAATATTAGCATGAAGGTTTCTTCATACATGGAAGCATAAACGCACCAAGTCTACGCCCAGTAGTTGAGGCCTTTGAAGCTCCCCTTAGTTCCACATCAGGATCTTGCAAATGACCATCAGGTTCAACTGTCGATAGAGACTCTCCTCCACGAGCCAGAACAGAAATGACGTCTAACGGTGCCCAAGGCGTTTTGGAGAACTCAAGCCTAGCAGGCTTGGCACGTAACTTGGACAAGAATGAATTGATCCCAGGATTCTGCTTCAGACACTCCTCTATGTCCAGCTCTACTGTGTACACGAACTTCGGGTCCTACACTCAGTCGACACGGCGTTAATCCCTAACTTCGCAAACCTAGATGCAAAGGATATAAGCCGTTAGAAAGATGACAGCAACAAGTGACCAAATGGGATCAAGATTTATGTCCAGAAACATGAGGCTCATCAGAATTTCAGAGTTGTAACCCTTCAAGGACCAAGAAGCCTAAATAGAGCCGTATATTCCTTTTAGCAGTTTTGAGTAGGTCATATGGGGAAGTAGTTTCCTTTGCCCAATTATATTTATTCTTTGACCAACACATGCACTGTTCTTGAGTGAATCTTGGTGATGAAAATATTGACCACATCAGAATTCTACTCTCTTCACAATATGATCAATCGAATTGGACATGTTAAAACAACAAATCCTTGGTACATTAGGGGTAAAGTACACAACTGAGTACCTTGCGAGCGTCGAACGATTTGCGAAGTACCCTAAGGCCAGAACGCGGCAGCAATTCAGGCTGCAACTCCACATGACAGTACGAATTTCACTCAATTCTGTTCAGTATCGTTTCCTATTCATTATGTTCACAGCCTAAACCCTAGCAGTACACATCTCACTCAATTCTACACAATACCGTTTCCTATTCATCGTGTCCACAGCTTAACCCATAAACCCTGCACCGAAATTTTCAAATTCATAAACAAAGCATTCTCCTTCTGAATCAAGTGAGACGAATCGAATCTCACCTGGAAACCAAGAGCTGCAGCAGTGGACTCTAACACAGCCTCCGACACCTCGAAATCGTCCTTTCCCAAATCGCTCACCAGCAAGACCTCCACTCGATAAATTCGAAAGTATCCCGCACTCTTCATCTGCGTCTGATTCCGATTCACACTCCCACTCATCCCTCCTTCCCTCTCAGCATCGTCTTTCCGCCTGAAATAGCTTCCTTTCTTCGCGTACGCCCGCTCCACGGAGTCGTAGAACCTCCTCTTGTTGTCCGGTTTGCCTCGCACTGCAGAGCTTCTTATGCTCACCCTCATTGACGAGGAGACTCCACTCCATGAATGAAAACGCTTTGGGAGGTCCGGGAGGAACAAGGATGACTCTCCTAAATTCTGCGCAACAGAAAGCGACATGGTTCCTTTCACTGATCAATGGAGAAATTAAAAAAAAAGGCTCAATACTATCCTGAGTTACTTAGTTTCATGAGCTTTCAATCACCGTCACCGCCAACAAAACCCTCCAAAAGAAAGGGCAGAAAAACTAGAGGAATTCTAGTCTAATTGTTGAACATTCAAGGTCAAGCTCGCTACAACGCCATCTCTCTTGTGGATATGACAATTGACAGTTCGGAAGTGCCTCAGCCGCTATATACCGCAAACTACCGGTCGCGGCTGATAACGGCAATTTGCGGCCTGTCGTGGTAGGTAGTTGTTGCAAATCCCACAACACGTAAGTTATACGCCGCAATATTTTTTATAATATTTTTTATTGCCCTTCTACAATCCAAATTTGGCCCTTTATGTAAACCCTAAAAGAGGTTTCGGGGCCTCTCCTCGGACACTCAGAGACCAGATTGCTGTGCTCTCTTGCACGGCGAGTGTTGGATTTCGTAGAGCAGGCTGTGAACATGGAGCTCGACAGCGCGCAACAGGTACGTTCAACAGCTTGCCTGCTCCCTAAACCCTAGAGTGTACCCTCACCGTGGGACGCAAGCTTCCATTCCTTCTGAATTATCAAATCGCGACATTTCTATGCTTTAGGGTTTAGCTTGTTGGTGGATGTAAAGATCGCTTGCTACAAACTCTGGCGTACAATTTCTTGCAATCCATCCCTTACAATTCGATTTCCACTTTCTGCTTGAAGCCCTTTCTAGCGAATTTTGAGTTCTGTGGCCAATTCGTCACAACTGTGCAGATGGAGGCTCCCGCGATGAGCAAGAAGGAGAAAGCCAAACTGGCGAAACTGGAGAAGAAGAACGAGGCCAAGAAGATGGCAGCACTTCAATTGAACGCAGAGGAGGAGGAGGATCCATTGGCAGGAAACTATGGTGACGTTGTTTTGGAGAATTTGCAGAGTAAAGAGAAGAGTGGGAGAGTGTGGTACCAGGTTGGTGATTTATCTGGAGATCAGGCGGGACAGACGGTGTTGGTGCGAGGGAGAGTGCATACTGTTCGTGGGAAGGGGAGTTTGGGCTTTCTGGTTGTGCGAGAGGCGGGGCATACTGTGCAGTGTGTTGTGTCGGTCAAGGACAACGTGGTAAGCAAGGGTATGATCAAGTTTGTGACGAAGCTGAACAAAGAGAGTATTGTGGATGTTGAAGGTGTGGTGATTGTGCCGACGAAGCCCGTGGAGGGGACGTCCCAACCGGTATGTTTTGAGACTCCTATAAAGCTTTTGAAGTGTAGTGTTTGCGTTTCGTGTGTATGAATTGTGAATCTTGCTGGTTCTCAAGTTACTTGCAGGGTACTCTTTCCGGCAATTTAACCCTTAAAGGTCAGAGGGTTTTGGGTTTGAAAAGGGTCAATTCTATTGACCACATTGTAGAGTGTATTATTCAAATGAGGCCATATTTTATGTCATTAGATTCAGTGAAGGGCATTATACTTGTTCAACAAATAAACCAAATTGAACTCAAAAAAGTCCACAGATGACCTGCTCAAGCTGGCTCAAAAAAACATGAGGCCAAAATTGGTCCTTTGGGGTGAAGCATTTTGAATAATGTGTGGGAGTGTGATCTGGGGGAGATCAGTATAGAGATGTGGAGAGGTCACTTTAGGTGGAAGAGTCAGAGCTGTTGCGATCAAATTTTTATCACTGTTTATGAATTTCGTGCCCAAGCATTCAGAGTGGGATTCAGAGTGGCAGGTTGTTTAAGGGACAGTAGATAACGCCATTTCTAGCTAAAGATTAGTGGCTATGCAGCCAAGTCATGCTTACACCACCTGCCAATACTTTCAACCAAGTGCTTGAATAGATGATTTGCTATTGGTAACAAAGTCAGTATAGGAGACGGGATCAGGTCCCTCATGGTTTTAGTATCCCGTACCGTTCATTTTCTGAATAGGAAAGATATCGTAAATTCTCGTTGCAGGTTGAGCTTCATGTCACGAAGATCCACTGCATCAGCAAAGCTGCGGTTCAGCTACCTATTAACCTTGAAGATGCTGCTAGAAGTGAACTCGACTTCCAGAAAGGCGAAAAGGTTTTGGATCTAATGCTATTATCATATAGTCATTTTCTTTTTGTGGGCTCAATTCTGAAACAGTGCCATGGAGAAGTTAACCTAAGAATTTTCAGAGCAGGGTCATGCATCTGAGTGAAAAGTGTTCTGAAGAATTGCTGTAGACTCGTCTACAATGTTTTGGTAGTCTAGGTGCTTTTGATATCTGTTTTCGCTGACATAGTATTGGATTTGAACAGGAAGGTATTCAGTATGTGAGGGTAGGACAAGACACGAGACTAAACAACCGCGTCATTGATTTACGCACGCCTGCCAATCAGGCTATTTTCCGTATCCAGTGCCAGGTTTCAGCGGTTGGTATTCATGGCCATTGTTGCAATTATGTGTCGTGTCTTTGTCATTAGGGTGTGAGCAAAAGTACTTATATTTTAATTTATACGATTTTCTCTGTTTTGTTTACTGTCTCATATCTTATGCTTAGCTGATGAATATGTGCATTAGAGACGGATGCACCTGTGATACTGTAAAGCGATGTCAGTTTCCTATAAAGTCTTTTAACGTGTAGTGAACTGTTTCAGGCATGTGGTCCTTCAATGATATTGAATATTTGTGTCTGGAATTTTGCAGCTATTCAGACAAGCTCTTCTTGACGAGGATTTTGTGGAATTACACACTCCCAAGTTAATTGCAGGAGCCAGTGAGGGAGGTTCGTCAGTTTTCAAGTTGGACTACAAGGGACAGCCTGCATGTCTTGCCCAATCTCCACAGTTGCACAAGCAAATGGCTATTTGTGCAGACTTTGGGCGTGTCTTTGAGATTGGACCAGTATTTCGTGTGGAGGATTCTTTTACTCATCGACATTTGTGTGAATTTACGGGCCTCGACTTTGAGATGGAGATCAATGAGCACTACTTTGAGGTAGATTCGGAACCCTTGCATTGTTTCTGCGATGGCCAAATCATGAGTTGCAAAGCTTTAATTCTGACAACCTCAGGAATGAGTTTCATCTAATGAGTCTACTCTTATAATTCTTATGTTTTCGAATGCAGCATAACTAGGGCAAGAAGTCGCTCTAAAATGTGGAGCTTGTCTGTTTGCAGGTGTTGGATGTGCTTGAGAAAGTGTTTCTCACCATTTTTGACGGTTTAAATGAGAAGTGTGCGAAGCAGCTGACGGCCATTAACGAGCAGTATCCGTTCGAGCCGCTTCAGGTTTGTTTGTCACGCTGATATTATTTGACATGTTACTATTGTTTGGCGTTGAATTTTGTCCTGACGAAGATTATTTTTGCTCAGACAACCAATTTATTGTAAGATTCCGCGGTATTGCGTGATTGCTCCCACTGACCTTCTAGATATGCTTGTGCAGTATTTGCGACAGACATTGAGGCTCACATTTGCTGAGGGTGTAGCAATGCTTAAGGTAAGTCTCTTTCCATCATCGCGTTGCACAACGCTGGAGTGTTGTTCACAAACTTGAGTCACAGCAGTGGAAAGATGATATATTGTGACTTACAAGATTGGATGGTTCAGGAAGCGGGCGTGGAGGTAGACCCTATGGCTGACTTCAACACCGAAACAGAGAAAACCCTTGGGAAACTTGTGAAACAAAAGTAAGACTGCTCTCTTGATCTGGGAACGCATCAACTGTCTGAATGTGTTCTTGAGTTTTACAAATCAGCAGATTCTAGACATAATCTCGTAGCTCGAACATCCGATAGTTAAAACTCCGTCTGAAAGCGTTTTGCTTTGAGATTTTTCATATTGGTTACTTATATTCAAGCATGTTTAATTTGTGTCGTGTTCCTTGTGTCTTTGACAGGTACAAGACTGACTTCTATGTACTACATCGGTACCCTGCAGCTATCAGGCCCTTTTACACGATGCCTTGTTGGGACGACAAAAGATACAGCAACTCTTTTGATGTCTTTATCCGAGGTGCGACAAGTTTTTCATGTTTTCACTGGAATTCATAAGCATTGGAATAAATATAGCAATCATTAGGAATGCAGAAGAAAATTAGAAAGAAGTCTGAGGAGGTTCTTGCATTGGAACTGAACACTGGGCTTAACCTTGCTATTGTGATGTTTTCAGGAGAGGAAATTATTTCAGGAGCTCAGCGTGTCCACGACCCAGACTTGCTGACCAAGAGAGCAACCGAGTGTGGCATTGATGTGAAGTCCCTCTCCACATATATCGACTCCTTCAGGTAGTGAATCATTGACGGTTGGTGTTTTGGGTCTTATTGTTCTCAATAAAGATGGTCGGACCATTTGACTGTTAACCCCGAAGTGCTCAAACTGCTAACTGAAGATCTACTTAGGAAGTTAACATTCAAATCGTATTTTATCGTTAAAGTATCGATATGATTATTGCTTTTTGTAAGTGCATTTTGCTACCTTCCGTGAAGCTTCCTGAATGATTTGTTTCAACTCTTGTAGATAGGGAAGTAGCCAATTTGGGCAATTTAACCACTTCCGAATCATTATGTTTTCTATCGGCGATTTGCATTGGATGATGCTATCATGTATGATTTATTGCTGAGTGCCTTATGGTTTGGTTTTAATCCAAAAGTGTTGTTTTACTTTTGTTGCAGATATGGTGCACCACCACATGGTGGCGCTGGTGTAGGGCTGGAGCGTGTGGTCATGCTCTTTTGCGCTCTGAACAACATCCGGAAGACATCCTTGTTTCCCCGTGATCCACAGAGGCTGGCCCCATGAGAGTGCTTTGGAAAAATTATTGCCCTCTCTTCTTCGTATTACAGCACTGGAGGGTTTCTCCTTGGATGTAGTTAGTTTTCTTTGATGAAAAGCAGCGATAATCTTGTTTCATGTTACCCCCTAAATGCCCAAGGCCTTTTTTGAGCTTCATGGAGTTTGCTGAAAAGTGAAAACTAGAAAAAGGGGACTAAATTTTGATAAGTTTTGTCAGTTCTTTTGAAATTGTAGCCGCATCAATTCAAACTAGTTGTGTTATAGACCACATAGGAAAAGAAAACACATCAATTTCACTTATGGATTGGAAGATCATAATGTTTGATCAAGGTGTTAAAACTATGAAAGTGATTTGAAGTCTTTTTATTTCCTATTTTCATGTCAAATCTAAAATTGAAGTCATGAAATAAATATGAAATCAGAGGACACATAGTGACAATCAAAATTGAGTAGAAATTTCAAATGTTTTTATTTGAACAACCATACCATAAGCATCAATGGACAAAATTCATAAGTACATACACCAAAGTTGTAATGTGCAACATATTTCGAATTATTTTGAAGCTTGAAGAAAAAATTAGTTGTGATTTGAAAGAAAATCATTTTCAAAGTTTGTCATGTCTAAAACTTGGTTTTATTTACCATGATTTGGAATTACTTTATCTTTTGTCAATTTTTTCTAAGAACTCCAAAAAACTTTTTATACCTTGGCATGTTGACTATTATACATCAAATCAAATTGTTGTATAAAAAAATTGAAGGAAATTGACATTCATAGAATTTAAAATATCAATAATTTGATAAACCTACAAATATGTGAATTTTTTTTTTGGAATTGAGAGCATAGGATTGTAATAGCCATCAATGTAAAGAGACTATAGGTTGCAACATGGACCATTGTTATACCTTAATGCCTTTGCATTGGAAATATTTGTTCAATAGGTTAACCTCTAAATGTCCAAATTCATCTCTAGAATTGACAATTTGAGAAAAATCATTATAAAGTGCTATTTGGAAGCATATTTTGGAATTGATATACAAGTGAAAGTTGTAGATTATGATTTGTAGATTCCATTTGTATAGTTAGATTCACCAATTCTATCACCAATATTTTTTCATAAATTTTGAAAGAGAAATTCCAAAATTCCTTCAAACTTTGATTACAAGCAAAATATTATCATTTTTTGAGTAAAATTTCTTGGAATGGATTTGAAATGAGGTTCTCTTCACATGGTGATTTTTTGAAAATTTTGGGTTCTTCAAATCTATGACTTCATTTTGGCTAATCTAGTTTAGAACTAAAGTCAATGCAGTTTGACCACTTGACATACTTGCACATTTGTAATTTTAGAGATATATGAACTCTAGTAACACCAAATCCAACCCTTAGATAGGACAAAAACTTGATAATGTATCTTCACAAATTAAAATAGCTTTCATCCAAGTAGTTAGGAGGATGAAATTGGTGTTTTAAACTGTTCATCGTCTAGAAAATGGACGTCGACGTGTTTAGAGGTTAATACTTTCAATTTATATTTTACAACTGTATAATGCAATTTTTTGGTTCAATTCTTTTGCCCAAAGATTAGAGTTCATGATGCACATAGTTGATCAAAAAAATCCAAAAAATATAAATTAGAATTGTCAATATTATCAAAAAGTTGAAAATCGCCAAAAATAACACTAAGCTTCGTAAAATTGCTAGATTTTAAAGTGACCTCAAGTATCAAAAAAGTTGTCAATTGGCAATCCCTCACAAAGCCTTCAATAATAACAAAAATATAAATTTTGACCAAAAATGACTCATAAATTCATAGAATTTTTTTAACTTATTCATACATACAAAATTACATTCTTGAATTTGTATCAAAAAATTCACATCCTAAAATATAAATTTTGAGTACAAACAAGTCAAAAATCATACTATAGTGCTTGACTAAAATGTCAAAAATGACAATTTGGTTTCAAGGAATTTTAGGGGTTAATAATCAAATAATGAATATTAATTTTTAAATATAGAGCTAGAGAATGTTAAATTTTAGACCATCATGAAAAAAAATTCTAAGAAAAATTAAATTATTTTTGAAGTGGATTCCTAAAGTCAAATGCCAATATTAGTTTGTTAAAGATTTATCAAGTTTTTGTGATGTGGGATTGTATTGATATTTTTATATACCATGCCCAATAAATTTTTTTAATACAAATATTTAAAAAAATCAATAATCCCTATTTAATATGGTCACATTCAAATTTTTTTTTAACCATGGGCAATCATTTAGGGGGTAAACTCTAAAGTATTTCTATTGTTTAGGATTTATATTTTAGAGCAAGGGTGCCACATTATAAATCAAGTGAAGTGGTCAAATCTATAATATCTATGCAAATTTTCATTCTACTCCAATTTGCGAAGTTCACTTCCAAAGTATCTCCTAAATCATAACACTCAAAATTGCATCAAGTTTGTTTCAATCCTCGTTTAAGGCAGAATTTCCACTTTGAAACTTTCTTAGAATAAATATGTGATGTCTACAATATATAATTTTATTTTCACAACTAGGAAATTAGATATTACTTTGAAGAATTAATTCTAGAATCTATTAAAAAATTAATCATTTTAAATAATTATTATGTGAATGGATGTAGAAGATTAAAAAAAATTCATTGCTTATGAATCTAACATGAATTTGAAATATGTCAATTCTATTGGTGAGAATGTTGTAGTAACTCCTATGCACTATTTATGTTTTTAAAATTTTTAAAATTGAGTATAAATATTAACTTTGTATGTGATATTTCCAAATGATTCTAAAAATACTTGCAAAAAAATAATATAATACATATTTCTTCCCTCACTAATTATTTTGGAATAAATAGAAGCTTTCTTCATAGGTATGGATCTATTCTATAAGATAATTGTTTTTTTATTTTTCAAAGAAAACACTTCTTTTAGGTTCCTAAAATTTTAGAAGGATTAAAAAAAATTCAATCACTAATCACAAACTTTGTATATTTTGCATATTGGCTTGTCAGAAAGCTAGAAGGGCTCCCCTCTTTATATAAAAGTTTCAAAAAAATATTGTCAAAAATAGCATTCATCAAAACTTATCCAAAAATTTACAATGGACTCATTTTGATGAGAGAAATGCAAGTTAACCCCTAACTTCTTCATCAACCATTTATGGTTGATCTAAAAATTTAAGCTCATTTGTGTGTTGGCAATTAAATTCCTTTGATTATTTAAAAACATTTACGAGTAGTACTAAAGGTTACCTATTAAAATCTTCTATTTTTAATCCAAAAAGGTGAATATTTGATTTTTGAGAGGTCCTCAAAGGCATGTATGTTCCATTAGTGCATGGTACCTTATGCCTTTGTGAGGTCATTTCTATTATTTAAACAAGCTTGCCAATTTTACTTGATTTTGAGACTTAAAAAATTGTAATTGTCCATTTGCTTTTAAAATGGTCCCAATGGAAAAACTAAAGTGTTTTCATGATTTTCACCACTGAAAATTTAAACATGCAAGTGTTAATTTGAAGTTATTTGTAATTTCTACTTATAAAAAAAATGGAATTTCAATAATTGCAAGATGGATTGTGTAATGAGTTTGATAGTTCTTCATTTGAACTTAAGGTTTTTGGAAGTGCATTTTGGTGTGCTAACACAATTTCTAGTAGTATTCATGTCACCTCCAATCCCCCCCAAATCCTTACATGTAAATTTCTCAAATATCATGGAGAGGGGAGGCATATTAAAAATAGGATACAAACATTTCTCTTGTTATAATCTTTGAGAACTCCTAGGCAATTTCACACTCAAAACTAATATCCATACTAATAAGCAAGCTTTTTGAACATCTATATAGTTAGATTTTGAAGGGAAAAAAACCTCCTTCATTTGGAATAATTTTAAGCTTATGTTCTTTTTGCTCAAGGAAAACACATTTGGAAAGGCTTCGACACTTACTTAGGGGTCAAAGAAATCAATATCCAAATGCATTGACCACTCAAATTCTTATTTTAGAGTCATGTCTTAAAGCACTCAACAAAGTCAACCCGAAGGTCTAAATTAGAAAAAACCAACTCAAGCAACAATCTTTTTTTTCAGATATTTTTTTTGTGTGTATCAAGGTCAATCATTTTAAACTTCTTCCTATACTTGCCTAGGAAATTTCGTAGCAGTTGAAAATTTATTATACCATTACATTGCAATGTGGAAAAAACCTTCTTATTAAAGGGTACGGATTAAAATAAGGTCCCTCTACCTTAGTCGATGCCTTTCCATCATTGAGAAACTCTTTTTTCTTTACCTCATAAATTTCTTAACCCTTAAAGGACAAAGCCCCCATGACCAAGGTAGTCAACAAAACTGCTTTGATTATTGGACCAATAGGTGCATTTTGTTTTTGTTCTGTCAACAATGAAGTCATCTATCGGACACAAAACATCGGCTTTGATGTTTAACCCTTGAATGCCGAGGTGGTGACTGTGGAAATTAGCCATTTTGGAATTGTGTGACATCATCTACTTTATGAAAATCAAAAATACTCATTGGGAGTGAAACTACTATAGAAGGTCTCCCCTTTCTACCCCTAATTTTGAGGATGAATAGTTGTAATTTTGTCCTACAAAGGAGAATTCCTTCATGTTCATTAAACAAAAAATGTTTGCCGCATTGTTTAGGGGGTGAAGATTAAAGTCTAGGCAATAAGGTAGAAGCACCCAAATGTAACACAAGTCATTTACATCTATTATATTAAATACACATTGGCACGGGATCTGTCACGACCCAATGTCACAAATATGGTCACGTTTTCATCCCCAATTTTTCATCATGTCATCTTGAATGTTCTTCATCCGATTCTAGAAGACTTTGATTGGCTATCCAATTCATATTTTTCGAAGTTCAATGTTCCATTGCAACTGGTTTGTGCTAATACACCTAAAAACAACCTAAATCCAAGTGCTTGTGGACCCAAAGTAGACCAGTGGGGTTCTAAAGTAGACATGTGGGGTTCCCAGAAGTTGTTATTCTTCCAAGAAGCAACCAATCACCCACACTTGATCCAAGTTTAGAGGGTGTTGCTTTTTGGTGTTTCCATGCCCACTTTTGGTGTTAGTCTAGTGTCCACAATAGGTGCATCTTCAAAGTACTTTTCAAAAATTGGTATAATATCCACACAAGCTCGGAAAAATACGAAACCAATTTCGTTGGTTTCCTGAAACCATTTCCTTACACACGTCCATAATTTTTTTTCCTGTAGGCACCCTCCATATCAAGAGATCCAAAATAAGTGTCGCATTTAGGTGCTTCACTACCTTACGACTCTACCATAATATACCCCCCCCATCAACCCAAGGTCCGGTCCGAATTGGCCATAATTATTACTCCGAAAAAGAGCCCTTGGAAAAATTAGGAATCCCGGAGGACTGACAATTGCCACAAGAGTGACTGACTGACTGACTGAAGAGTGAAGACTCCCACTATCTTAAAGACACTTTCAACCCAAAACGACAGTGAGTGAGCCCCAAATCTTGGACTTGAAACAGTCCACGGCCGGCAAGGACTTCCTCGGCCATGGAATGAATGAACAGGCTTCCAGGCTGCTTGGGGCCCACAGTAGGGGGCGGTGACAGCTAGGCACATGGGGTGGACGGACACGTGTCGGGACGACATTGGCTTCTGCAGGAGGGTTGGGACCTGGCCAGAGTCGCCGCCCCTGTAGAGCGCAGCTAATAAAATAAGGTCGCCCCTTGACTTATTACGATAGGGAGTAGCACCTGGAAAATATTCTTTCTTGATTTTTTTTGCATGACTTTCCGTTCTATCTTTCTAAATATATATTTGATACCGGGCTATTACTGGCCTCAATTTCATCAAATTCATCATAAAAAAAATCTGAAAGTGTGATTTTTTAACCCCTATAGACGTCCGGGGTGGATTGACCCCCTCACTCGTCTCCAAGGAAAAACCCTGAAATTTTTTATTTGCCACACATGATAGATTTTGCAAATTTTGAATTCATATTTGCAATTAGAGGATTCAAATTAGTCGTGAGAGGTTCGAAAGATAAATTAATGAAGCACACAAATAGGGGGGCTTTTTCTTACATGCCCCCTTGGATTGACTTTGGGAAGATGCAGTCAATCCACCCCGGCCTAAATGGGGAGGCAAACATTTTTTGTCCGATGTAAAATTCTCACTTACAATCTACACCTTAAATTAGATTGTTTGTTTGTTTGTTTGATATGCTATGATCTAAAAAATCGTAAGTCCCTTGGTCACATTTTGGATATTTTTGGAAAGATATCTATGAAAAGGGGTGCACAATCTTTGTTTTGTGGTATTTGGACCTACGATGTGGAAGTTATTGAATTTCAAAAAAATTATGAATTAGAAAACTGAATGAAATTATCTTCTAATTTGGATAACATTACTTTCACATTGCATGTCCAAACACCACAAAACAAAGCCCTTGCACTCCTTTCATACATAAAAGATATTGAATTTCAAAGTTTTTACAAATGAAAAAATGAAAAAAATTATTTTTACTTTTATTTTGGTCATGTCAATGGCACAAGGCACACTAGTAATATTAAACTTGAAAGTTGTAGAATATTTTTGTAGAACAATTTTCAAAATCCAAATGGTAAATACATTGAGTAAGTAGCAAATAATTCAAGAAAAAATTGAACAGATGAAGTTATTGATTCTAGGTGATTAAAATCTTTTTTTCTTTGAGATTTTGAGTTTAAAGGATATATAAATCCAATATATTTTGTAACCTTTAAATATAGACAATATCAAAAATTATATTTGTATATTAAAACTAATACAATATTATTGACACAATGTACTTTGTTTCCCTATGATTTTTCTTAGACATTGTAATAGAATAATAACCCCTAAATGCCCAAGGCACTAGATTTTGGTGTTTCAAAAACTTTGAAGTTAAGTAAAATCCAACCAAATTGCTATTATTAGTAGTTTGTATTTTTGGAGAATTCTTTTTGAAGTCTAGTTTTAGGATCAAAAAGTTGATCTGAAAAATAAAGGATTATGATTTTTCTATAGAAGATTTAGTGCAAGGATGCCCATTGCAATATTGACTTTCCGTAGTGTTGAGGGCTCTTGAAAATGACCCTCAAATACACTAGATCTGGGAGGAAAAATCACATTAGAAATTCATTTAAAAAAATTGTAGAATAGATTTTGAAAAACTGTAAATTGATTGGGGTTGTGCATGCTAGGCCCTATAACCTCATATTTTTTTAGCGACCAACTTTTTAGAGTTGACATGCAAAAAGTGAATTGAAATTTTTTCACAATTTTTACACCCTCATGATCAAACATTATAATCTTTCAATCTGTAAGTGATATTGTTATGTTTTCTTTTTCTATGTGATCTCTAACATGTCTAGTTTACATTTGTATGGTTACAATTCAAAAGAAATTGGTACAACTTATGCAAATGTTGACTTTTTGTTCAATTTAGTGCAAATTTCAAGGAGCTCCAAACAAGCCTTGGGCATTTAGGGGATAAATTGTAGATAAAATTATGAATAATTAGATTTTGAATTAAATTAGTGAGAATATTAATTTGAATGAATTTGAACTATTTAGTGAGAACTTTTGGATGAAATTTAGATGAAAATTGAATAAAAGTTGAATGACAATCACACTATTGGAGATAGTATGAAAATAGCCTAAATCACACATTATATTGATTTAGTCTAAAATATTATGAACTTTCATATTAGCATGTTTTATAGATTTTAGGGAATTCCTAGTATTGGGTATTGTTACTATTGTGGGCCACTCAAATTGAATTACCTTGTGTTATCTCAACTAACTAAAATCTTTTCATATTTGAAATTCATGACATGGACCCTTTTACTACCCATATATAATCTCCATTCATTGTAGAAAATCTTAAGTTGAAGCTTGCCCACAAATTGAGGGCTATTGATGAAAGGTATATATAAAAACCCTTTGACTTTCCCATTCAAGAATGTTATGATTATTCCATAAACGTTGACATGGACGTTTAGTGTCCAATGGATGACAAAGAATCTCTCTATGTAGGATAGAATTACAACTATTCATCCTTGGAATTTTGTGCAGAAAGGAAAGAGCTTCTTCAATACTTTGACCTCCAATGAGTATTTTTGATTTTTTTAAGTAGATGATGTCAGACGATTCCTAAAGGGTTGATTTCCACGGTCACCAGTCCATCCTTTTAGGGTTAAAAGAGCGCACCAACAAAATCAAAGTCTGAAAAATGTGAAAAATGCCCTGACCTGATTCGCCTTCAGGTATAGTTCTTTCTACTTTTGATTCGCCTTTGAAAATAGAGTCCAATATACCCCACCCCACCCAAAAAAAGTAAGAAAAAACAAATTAATGTATGGGGACCAATGCCCGTCCGTCTTCTCTGGAAAGTCCCCCACGTCGCACCCCCGCAGTCCCGCACTACCGGTAGTCCCCCTAGTGATCCCTGTTCAACTGTTCTAAGCATATCTGTCAGGTCAACTTTGCGCAGGTCGACGGCGTCTTTGCAGCAAGCACTGTGCAAATTTCTCACATACCAGCTGCCATCGCCACCCAATGCACGCACAGACCCAGCTTCTTCCCGATTCATCAGCACCCACTTGCACTTCCTCAACAATTTTTTACATTCAAGCTCGAGTTCGAGTTCTCCTCGTTGCATTGCATCCCGTGCATGCACATACCTGAAGGAATGTGCTTGTGAGTGATGGTGCTGACGGCTCTGGGATTAGGTTTTGGAGTGCATCAGGGTTTAGAAAGGCTATGTTTGGGATTTAGCACTAATTGAGCTATGGTGACAAGGTTTTGAATGGATGGAGATTAGGAGTCTGGAAAGAGAGACCACCATGAGCTTCGACTTCCGAAGCAGGATGCTCCGGAAGCTGCGCGTCACGCGCGTTTTGTTTGGGTTAGCATTGAGTGCTCTGGCGATGGTCGTTTGGTTGCGCATGGGTATGTCACAATTGTGGCCGAAGCTACTTCGTGTGGACGCGGTCCCAAATTCTGTGATGGCGTTTGCTGAGTCTGATCCTGTGGTGAATTTCTCCGGGTTGAAGTCTATGGCGAATGTTTCCGATTTGCATTCTGTGGTGAATGTTTCGGACTCGCATTCGGATTTTAGTTGTTTGAGTCGATCACACCAATACAGGTACAGAAAACAAGAATACGAGTTTCCATTATCTGAGTCTCTGACCGCCGCGCTCGTGGACTACACACGCATGTTTTCACGTTGTGGTGGTTATGGCGAACACGAAGTGAATCCACGATGCCAGTACGTCGTTTATCACGAAGGCTGGGAAGGGTTAGGCAACCGGTTGCTTTCTTTAGTCACAGCTTTCAGCTACGCATTAGTCACGAATCGCGCGTTGCTCACCGTCGCAGATCGAGGTCACCTCGGGGCGCTACTCTGTGAGCCATTCCCAAGTACGACATGGATTCTCCCTTCCCCTGTCATGAACTCCGTTCTTTCACAAGCCGTAAGCCTGGACGAAGCCATAGCCTCTCACTTCGAAAACATCTCGGCAGTGTGGGTGAATCTCCGTCACTCGCAGTCCGCAGAGGTCGGCGCGTTTTTCTCCAATGAAACGCAGCAAGGGTTGCGAAACGTGACTTGGTTGATCTGGGAGAGCAACCAGTATTACATCCCGCGCTTGTTCATGCTCTCCAACTTCTGGTCCACATTGAGCAACTGGTTCCCAGATGTCTCTCACGTCTTCACACAACTGGGACGCGTGCTCTGTGTCCCAAGAAACGAAGTTTGGGAAACGATTCGAAAGCTTCAAGACTCGGAGATGGTGCAGGTCGGGATCCAACTGCGTCGACATGGGGTTAGCGACGACGCAGAATTCTCTGAGACTGTGTACGATCGAATCATGAAGTGCGTGGAGGACTGGCTGCCCAAGCAGGGTGTTAGTGCTTCTGTGCTGGTAACTTCCTTGCAAAGTGTGTACTGGGAAAAGATGCGAGAGAGATGGAATGGGGGTCCTGAGGTGAAGTTTGTGATGGTGAGCCATGAAGGGAGTGAGCAATACTCGTATGAGCAAGCGCGGAAGGCAATGGTGGAGATCTGGTTGTTGAGTTTTTGTAATACTGCGTTGGCGACGAGCGGGTGGTCTACGTTTGGGTATGTGGCGCAAGGGTTGGCGGGGATGCGTCCGCGTATTCTTAACATTCGTGGTGGGGAGCATGTGGAGTGGGAGCCAGCTTGCAGTGATGGGCAGTCGCCTGAGCCGTGTCTGCATTACCCCTTTGTGAATACAGCAGTTCCTTTGAGTTCTTCCAGTAACAGTGAGGCTCCAGCTCCTTCCACCAACAGTGAGGCTCCAGCTCCTTCCAACGACAGTGAGGCTCCAGCTCCTTTCACTACGGAACATGAGGTGTGGATGGCTCGACATATCCTGGGGTGTCAGGACGAACTCAATGGCGTGCAACTCGTGTCGCTCTAGGTCGGTCTTTCTTTACTCACATCTGTAGGGACACCCGTAATCGGCTAATGTGAATGTATGTCCTATTACGAAGTTGGGCTTATTATTATTGCATGTTGTTAGCAAATGAAAGAGGATTCTATTGCACCGAAGACTACAGGATTTGGATACGTGATGCAAAAGTTATTTTCGTTTTGTTGGTTGGAGACTTACTACTGAAAAGAGAATTAAGGCATGCACACTTATGATCAACTGAGCAAAGTTACTATTATTAAACATAAATTACTTTTATTGGATCTTATTGGCAAGTGAAAGAGGATTCTAACGCACTCTAGCATGCATCATTTGGACACCGAATGAATAAGTTATAAATTTTCAAATTAATGTCTCTAGGTGTACCCAAAACCAACATTAGGTTCTCATAGACTTGTACTTTTGATTGTGTTCATCTTGTGTAATCCATATCTAGGTTCTTGTGATGCATTTTGGTCCAAATATGGATGCTGCAATTTAGGCAGCGTTCATTATGGGTGTACATACCTTAGGTGGTCTATATTCTCTAAATCTATATACATCCATTGTCGAAGATTTGTGGGGGTGAATTTGGACCAGTGGCTACTATAGGTGTCCCTTTCTTGTTTCTCACACTGACAAAGTGTAAAGGTGCCTTCAATATTCATTTTCACTGACAGGATCTGATTTCGTATTGAACAGGCGCATGGCAACTTGGCAAGATAAGAGACTGAACAATCGTGTTGTCGATTTTTGTACAACTGCCTGTCAGTCTATCTTCCGTATCCTGCGCCAGGTTTCAGCGGTGAGTGCTCGTTTGGCTATTGATTTTAGTTCCAACCATATGCTCAGGTCATCGGGCACCTATCGTCATTGTGGCGTTTGCAGAAACGCTCATATTGGTCCTGTGCTCCTTCTTCTGTTTTTTTGTCCTCTGTTACTTGACTTCTCAAAGAATCCCGTACAAAGTAATTAATCGTAAGCTAATGTTAATTTCAATGGAAAGCATTAAATTAACATTAAAATCGTGTTAACTTTTTGGTAACTTAATAGTTCTGAATTTTTTTATTTATTTTAATGCCAATGACGATTATAGCATTAAGTGAACACCATTTGCGTTACACTAACAAAAACTTGTCTCAGCATGCGGACTATATGAATTTGATGCCTATTGCTAAGAATTTTGTCAATCTCGTGAGCAGGGTCTTTTATAATGCACGGTATATTGTGATGAACAGAGGAATATGTGCATTATGTTATCGTAGAGACAGATGCTCCTGCTGAGTTACACAATGCTGGTCAGGAAGATACATCAGTTTCGTAGGCAATTCGGTAATGGACAGTGAGGTGTTTCAGCATGTGTTCCTGCAACTATATTGAGTATTTTGTGTCTAGTACATTGCAGCTCCTCTATGAATGGAATTGCGCACACCGAAGTTGATCGCTGTATCCAGCTTTTGCAATCAGGTTTGTTTGTCACGCTGATAAAATAATGTGCTAAGTGGCATATCAAATGGCGATTTGTTCTGGATGGAGTGCTCATTTATTCAATGTAATGGATGGAAGAACCCAGCGTATTGCATCAGTGTTGATATTCTGTTTACTGCACTTCGTAGGGACTCTGTTGCTAGAATGCTAAGTCTTGCTGTTGTGGTGTTTACAGAGAGGAGATTATTTCAGGAGCTCTGCATCGTCCTCACTCCAAACTTCTCCCACTTTGTGTAATTGTGATATCGACATAATATGAATTCCAGATGTGTATTTGTGTTAGTTGGTTAGTTACAAGGATTGGTCCACTTGAGGTGCACCATATGAGACTGTTTGCCGTTTAGTGGTCCATGACCAAGGATTCATCACTCCTTTCAAGTTGCACGGGAAAAACGGAGGAAGATATCATACAATCTATATTTAGATTGTTGTGATTGCAAGTATGGGTCCATGGAGCCTAAATTGCTTTCGAATGATCCACATGATATCATTTGTTAGTCAATCAGCCACTCTGCATCAGGGTGATAAATGTGACGGTCACAGTTCGCCGTTTAGTGTTCCTTATTTTGAAGGAACTTCTGGCTTTGTTTCTACTACACCATGTATTTTGATTATGGCTTCCCACATTGATACGAATTGATACACTAATTCCAGTTATGACCATGAGGTTCATTTGAGGCCAAGGCATATGGCAATCTTGATTTGAAGCGAAGCCAGTTTTTTTTTTTCTTTTGGGTATGCAATTTTAGTATATGTTGGCTTTGCACAACAGATGGAACGAAATGGGGTTTTGGAAACATTGTGGCAGAGATGTGTGGGGCCATGATTATAATTTGGCGTTTTTAAATACATTTACCCACTTCTTTTTCTTAGGCTTGAAGTTGGCTATTGTTTTTGAGGCAATTGGGCATTGAATTGCCTACAAAAAAATCATTGTTCAAGCCATGATTGGTTAGGCATCTTTTTTGTCTATCCTTTCATCTACAATGTATTGGCATTTTGTCACTTTGATTTAGAATGTATTACAAACTGTGGTCCCTTGAATTTTGTTGCATTTCAATATGGGAACATTTTGAAAATTCAATCTTCAATGTCTCCAAAGACCAAAATTTTAAGTGAGTTGTTATTGGTTGAGTGGAGAATAGTGGAATCCTAATTTTAAGATTAAGTGATGTTGTGAGTCATGGTACAGTTAATTCTTTGTCTTTTATTTGAGGCAATTTTTGACTTGATATGGGCGGGGTTTTTTTTGGTCTTTTTGGGTGTAAGACGGACCAATTCATTTCCGGAACCGTCACCCGGGTTCGATGAATCCCAGCGGGTCCGCAGCCCCGCCCGCCCCGCCCCGCGATTGACAAGCCCTTTCTCCTTTGGTTGCGTGCCGCGCTGTTTTCGCAGGAAAACCAAAGAGCTCCGTTGCTCCCTTTGCTTGCATTCAAAGAGTCCACCGCAATTCCGTGTCTGCTCTCCACTTGCAAAGCCTTCCTCCACGCTCTTGTTCTTCCATCTCCCTCGTTACATACTCTGCGAAATTCCGGTTGTTTTGAGCCGTTTCTCGCTCCCTTTGGTGAATTTTAGGTCCTTCTCCAGGGCAGCGCCCCGTCGCCTCTCTCTTCGAATCTCCCTTCCAGACTTTTCCTTCTCTCGCGATTTAGCGGCCTTGTTTCATCCATCTGTCGTTCGGGATCGCTGAATTTCCTATACAGCCGAGAGTACGGGCGGAGCGATAGAGGAGTAGTGGTGGCGCTTGGTTCTTTCGTTCTCTGACGACAATGGTGCGGTTGCTGCTGTAGGACGAATTCTGTTCAGGAGTGGAGTGGAGTGCAGACGATCCTCTTAGGTTTTGCCGAGTGGATGTAGGTTATCGACTTTGAAGTGCCGTCCTTCTCAGAGATATCGCAGACGAGGCCGTCAATGGTGTGTTTTGCCTAGCCCTATTTGCAATGACGAGAATCACTTGCTCTGACTGGATGACTGCGTGAAATCTCGGTATATGATTTTCTTGCATTGTGTCTCGTGCCATTGGTTTTGACCTAATACTGTATACTAATCGCAATCCGTAGTCCCTGTGACGATCGTTGGGCGTATTGTGATCCGTTGCTTTTAGTACCTCCAAGTTTGTGTGACTTGGCTTTCTGTTGCCTTGGAGACGATTGCTGGTTGTGTGAATTTTTGGAGCTGTTTTTGTATGCGGGATCGTTGTGCTTAGCAGCGAATTTTGTGACGGACGGAAAGATCTAAGTCCGCTTTCTGTTGCATCTCGAGCCAGTGAAATTGCGGTTGTCGGTAGTGCCAGAGGTGAAATTTAGGAGGGAAAAGAGGGGATAAGTTCGCCGTCTATCTTCTTCTAGCCATGGGTAAAGGCGAGGTATGGCGTCCTTTTCTTCCCTCCTCTTGTTTACCTGCTGGCTCTGTCGATGCCATGCATTATATAATCTTGTCCTACAGGCACTCGACTCATCAATCTTATTTTACGCTTTTTTTGTTCCGGACTTAGTTAACTTCATGGAGTATAGGCAACCTGAATGGCTCTTTGTTTAAATGTGATGTCGGCATTAGCATTGAATGCCTCTTATATTTTCGAATTGATGAATAGCTGGTTTTTAAAAACCTTTCCTCTCGCATGAGGTCGTTGTTTGCTTTCCTTCTCATCTGATCAACTAATGCTAGATCGGAAGGATGAGCTTGCAGTCTTTGAGATGTAATCCCTGCTAGGCTGCGTATTGTCACGAAATCTTACCATCGAATCCTGAAATTTATTGTCTGCACGAGGATGTAAAAATCTTGATCTGCCTATTCCTTATTTTTCATTTCAAACCTTGCAGTAATAAATGCTGCAATGCGTGTCATTCTCGCTAAGTGCGTCTGAAGGACTTGCGTATCGCGCAACGTGGACTCTTTGGTCCGTGGCGTTCTCCATTGTGGCCAATTGTGTTCTCTTTTGTGCGATATTACATGAGTCTTCTCATAGAGACGCTATTAAGAGATTGTGAAGTTCATATTATCAACACTGTTTATCTACAGTAAAATTCTGAGGGCTGTGTGCCAAGGTTTTTATTGTTCTATTTCAGTGTGTGTTTTTCCTCGGCAATACCTCAACGGAACCCTAATACGTTGCCAAGCGTAGGGATAATTTGAGTAGAAGTTCTTTGACCTAAGTTTTCAATGGATCAGTAATGCTACCTCAAGTTGTGTAGACCGCTGTAGTTAAGTGGGCGTGACATGTTGGTATGATGCAGTCATCCTCAAAGAAGGTGATAACCAAGGAAGAATGGGAAAAGAAGCTGAGCGAGGTCAAGATTCGGAAAGAAGATATGAACAGGCTGGTGATGAATTTTCTGGTCACTGAAGGCTATGTCGAAGCAGCTGAGAAATTCCAGCGCGAGTCTGGGACTCAACGTATCCTTTGATATGTTACTACTGCCTCCCTTCACCATGCCAATTGGTCGTTAGCGGTGTGGTCTTGTCCTCCTAGTCAGTGGTGTTTCTCAATGTACAGTAGTTGCAGATATATTAAGGACAACTAGCTAGTGGGAGTTGATGAGGAAGAGAAGCTTTTGTTCCTGCACGAATCAGTAAGGTACTGTTATGATGACGCAAATTTTTAGAATGGTATGAATCTATCAAGCGAGTAATCCAAAGTGTTCTGTTCGTTAATCATTAATATTTGGAACGGACTGATCTATTTCCTCAGCGAGGAACAGCAGACATAGATCTTGGAACTATCACTGATCGCATGGCTGTTCGAAAGGCTGTGCAATGTGGGCAGGTGGAAGATGCCATCGAGAAAGTCAACGACTTAAATCCGGAGGTCAGTACACATACTTCTGACCTCAACTTTCTTTCGATTTGATTAATAGTATTGTAATCAAAGTGGAGCTCAAGAGTATTTCTTAATCATAGATTCTTTCGTACGCACTTGAGGTTGTTGTGGGAAGATTTTGGGAGCACGAGAGCGTGGAGAGTACATACAATCTCTGTTAACTTCTCCACTTTACGTATTCATAAAGTTATCTAATAGTGTCAATATCAGAAATAGCCTTCCGTGCGAAGACTGATACCAATGCGATATGCATGCTCACTTGTGATCTTGTGGTTGGAATAACAGATTCTCGACACAAATCCACAGCTTTTTTTTCATCTGCAGCAGCAGCGGCTTATTGAGTTGATTCGTGCCGGCAAAGTTGAAGAGGCTCTAGAGTTCGCGCAAGAAGAGCTGGCTCCACGGGGAGAAGAAAATGTACGTCAGTCCAATAAATTATTCCTTTGCTTATGTTAAAACTGATGTGAGGGAACGTTATGTTCTCAATGTAGCGCAAGAAGGGACTTGGCAGGCTCCTTGATCAATAGCTTCTCATTTGCTTACATGATATGCAGCGTTTTTTAAGACTTTATTACATCTAAAATCTGAGCACTTTCCCGAATTTGAGATTAACATCGAAAACATTTGGGAATTTCTTAAGGCAGATTTCAAAAAGCATAAAGAACTTCATTTTTTGTATAACGAGTACTCTTTGTTTACTAAAACAGCTATGAATATTTTTTTTATTGCATAATTCAGCGACTCTTTCAGTGACCTGTCAGGCCCGTTTTGAAACTTCTGGGTTTTGTAGATACGGTTAGAAGCTATTCTTCAAAAATGCAATGAGTTCTGTCTCTTCTCATGCCGTTACTCCAAAAAGGATTCTGTAGACCTCCAAGTACCTTGCCAGTGGTAATATTGTTGACCTACTCCTGTTATTTTCTTAACATGAAGATTTTTGCTGATTGAGTTGTTGATGATCTTATAAACAGCACGCTTTTTTGGAAGAGCTGGAACGCACTGTTGCTCTTTTAGCTTTCGATGACGCTTCGACTTGCCCTGTAAAAGAGGTGAAAGAGCTTCTTGACAACGCACAGCGCCAAAAAACAGCTAGTGAATTAAACGCTGCTATCCTTACGAGCCAAAGTCATGAAAAAGGTATGCCATCTACAGTATTGAGTTTCTAGTATCTGTTCATTGAGTGCGCTGGTAGGTGTTATTGAGAAAGCTTGGTATAGTTTTGGTTGCTCTTATTCCTTTTAATTTGTATACTCTCCAGTTATTAGGTTGGAGAGAATCCGTATAATAGATATCTTTTAATTTATTTCATTGTGCATGCAGACCCAAAATTACCGAGTTTGCTGAAGATGTTGATTTGGGCGCAAATCCAGCTTGATGAGAAGGCTTCTTACCCTCGAATCAACGATCTTGTGAATGCTACTCTTGAGGAGCCTGTGACTTAACTTACAGCTGGTACCAGCTGCTTTCTGTGAAGCTCAAGATTGCGATCGCACTCTTTGATAGTGCTCTTTTTAGGTTCTACCAATTTGATACCTGAGTACGGTCACTTTAACGCTTTAATTTTTGATTTTTTTAGTGAAGGAATTGTTCTCAACAGTCTTATTGCCATTGAGCTGATTAGGAGGGTCAGGGAAAATGTGCCCCGTCCTAGTGTTCTGTCGCCTTTCATGATACTTTGTGGAGTGTATGTAAATGTTTTCATGAAATTGATACACAGCCTCTTCTAGTCTGCTTTTGTACAACTCTGCTTGAAACCAGAACATATGCCATCTCAATGCTACAATAGTGTCGCAATTGCGGTATTCAGATGATTGAATTGAGCTTGCTCCTGATGAGTGGGATCTAAATTGTGTGCTTACTGGTGGTCTGTATGTTGTTTTGCTGATCGACGAAGAATGGTACGAGGAATGGAAAGAAGCCTTTTGCAGGGAAAACCTGGTGACTTCTAAAGCATAGGTGCTAGTCTCGAGTTTCTGGGTTGTGTGGCTACATCATTTGAGCACAGAACTGGTAATTCTAGTCTATTTTTTGTCGATGGGACTAAGTATTGCATGGTAAGGGTCATCAACAGCTATCGCAGACCTGCGCATCGTCGATCCGAGACGGTAGTGCTTTAGGACGACTGAAGATTCGTCCTATCGCAGAGCATTAACTCTCGGGTCAGGTATTCGAACCCTTAACCAACATTAGCAACGCCGTAGTCAACTCCCAGATCGGTAGCTAGCCTTTTCGAAAATGAGAGATGGAGTCAAGACAATTAATGGTCTAGCTGATCAGATTTTCTCTTCGGTTTCTCGGAAGTCTGATTTCCACTGTTGCATAAACAAACCTTGACTGCAAGAACGACTTCAGAAGCTGCAGGCACGCTATCTTTGGAATGTGCTATACTGGTCCTATGTAAAAGAACAGTCTTCTCCTCCCGTGGATCCCCTGCAAATGCTATCGAATGGCTGGCCCACCCTTGGACAATATTAGTTATGTGTCCTTCGGTGTCCGATTTCACTGATTATTAGGGGGAAGCCTCGATTCAGGAACTTTTATGCAAACTTCCTCGAGACAAGATGTGGAAACGGTTCCAGGCGAGAAGTGTGCCACCCATGAAAGTGTAGCAAGTCGAGTGAAATAGAAGAGGAGAGGGTGCAACCGGTTGATATGTAATCTTTTTTTTTTTTAAGATATTTACTCCGTGTTGATGAACAAAAAGTTTCGGTTCATATGTATGTTACAGTAGAGATTAAGGGAATGATAAATCCAGGTGGGAGCAAGAGGTGTTCTGTCGAAGAGGCACAGTCTCTGCATGTTCAACACGTCATGTGACACGAAACTTAATGAAGTCGGTGCTGAGAAAATCGAAAACTATCTGAGTAAGCATTGAATTTTTGAAGGCTTTCATCTTTGAATTTTTCAAGGATACAAGTCACAGAGATGTCTTTCAGAGATGGTTTCTACTCCGCTAACAGTTAACATAGGCATATTGATTTGAATATGGAACAGGTGCTAAGTTACGCAGGATTTGGAAATCAGTGACGGTGTTATCTTGGAGATCACGGTTATATTCCACGCTTTTCTATCGACAACGGTGCAGAGACCTGGTAGCCTAGGCCTTAGGAATTACTGTGGTACACACCCAAACTTGCATGATTTCTGTTGGATCTGAGGTTTCTCGACCCGGCTCCCATGATCCGCCCTAGCTTCGCCTCTTTGACCGCTTCTGCCATGCACCTGTTTGGGTGTAGACTAGCATTCAAGACACATGGACCACGCAGGGAGCGACACGTCGCCACGCTGACAGGGCAGGGGATACTACTATCATCCATACAGCCAACAAGTGTCGAGACTCGCAGCCTCCAAGACCCCTAGACTCGGCCAACTGGCCCCCAACTCCTCTTCTATATCAAACTCTCTTCCTTCACTGTATCGCAAATCCTATCTGTTCCATCACCAACCGAAGAATCCCAATCTCATCTCATTTTTCACTTGCATATTGTTGCTTTGAGCTTTTCGATTCCCTCAGTAGCAGCAGCGTCTAGAGATGGCGTCGTCCCGTTCCTTGATTGCGGTTTTGTTGCTGGGCACTCTCCTCGTCTGTGCGAGCGCGGGCGTCGCTGATGTATTCGGGAGCAAGGACACTGACAGTGCCGCTGCTGCTAAGGATTCAGCGCAGTCATGGACCGAGGCTGCTAAGGAGAAGTTGAATCTGTTCACTGGGGAGACGCAAGAGAAGACAGGGGAGGCTGTTGGGACTGCGAAGGAGAAGAGTGCTGATGGCGCTGCTACCGGTAAGTCGTACTTGGATCAGGCCAAGGAGAAGTTGAACTTCGCTGCTGGGGAGACGCAAGCGAAGACAGGGGAGACTGTTGGGGCTGCGAAGGAGAAGAGTGCGGAAGGAGCTGCGACCGCGCAGGGAACGGGGAAGTCGTACCTGGAAATTGCCAAAGAGAAGCTCAACGCCTTCTCCAAGTATGTTTCCAAGTCATTCAAGTCAGCATCCCACCTTTTTACTCTCGGGCATGTCTATTGAATACATAAAATTCAGCTCTTGGAAGCCACTAACTGTATCTAGTTTCATTGATTTTCTTTGTGCTCGGTCATTGCTTACTCTGCTCAAGTGCAGTCATGAAATTTGTTGTATATTAATCATACATAATCCTTATCGAATAAAGGATCAATTATAAAGTTTTGTGTGACCATTTAAAAATTGCAATTAATGCGGGGATTATACTTTGTCGGATCATTTACTTTGTCTTTTTATTTCTGTCTTAATTGGTCTCCTTAGTGCTGACCTGGGATACGAATGGTTGTAAATCAGGAGCACCGGTGAGACAGTAGAAGGTACCAAGGACTCTGCCGCCGATGCTACAAACACAGCAGGAAGCAAGGCGAAGGCCGGAAAGGAAACTGCTTCAGACGCTGCATCAGGTGAGAGTTTTGATGAACCTTTCTACCCCAATTAGAGATTCAAGATCAGTTCTTGCGGGATTAGTTCTTGAAAAATAGCCGCAGTATTTTGAACATGTCTATGGCAATTGAAGAAATATATTAGCCTGAAATAAGCTGTAATCATCAACATGATATGAGCTCGTAAGCTACGTTCCCATAATTGTTCTTTTCAGATGGAATAATTAAACAGTTGTTAATTATGCATTGTCTAAGCTGTAAAGGTGCTATAGATATTTAATGTGGGATTCTTCTTGCAGATGCGGCATCCAAGGCCTCGGAGACTACCGATAGTGCGACTGAGAAGGTGAAGGACACTGCTGCAGGTGCTGCTGACAATACTCATAGCGCGTATGAGGCATCCAAAGAGAAAGTGGAATCTGCCAAGCACGAAGATTTGTGAATATTGAACGTCTTGAATGGAGAGAACATAATATACAATTGAGGCTGTTTTAGAATGTTGTTAGAATAGAAAGTTCTTCAGGTATTGGTTCGATGTAGGTTACTGGCTCAGATACTATCATGTATGTATGTTTGTAGTGGTGTAAAGTTTTTGTGCAGAGATTTTACTCGCTCATGAGCTGAAACTTTCGCCTACAAATGTAATGTAATTAAAAACTTTGTTAAGGATCTTTCTCGTTTGTGTATGTGGTTTCGGTTAACAGTTCTGTACAAGGTAAACCTCCCTGTTGTGACCATTTCAGTATTAAGGTCAGTGTTTGAATGTCTTATTTATGGTTATCTTATGCAAAAACCGTAGGTCCAATTCTTCATGAAGTAAGGTCCATTTGAAACATGTGAGAATGGTAATTTTGGAGTTTAAAAGTGATTCTGTAGCCATAAGATGCTGTTTACAGTTGAACCCTTAAAACCATCAAAAAATATGATTACTGTAAAGATATTGTATCTATTTGGGGGTATTAAGATAATTAATGCAGATGCTCATTATTGATTTGGGGATTTTGGAGCATTCAATGTCTCAAATATCGTTAACATACAATCGCTCTCATAGGTATTTATGTACTTCAAAAATTGCCATTACTATTTGAGAAATTAGATGTTTTCAACAAATTTTTGGACATGTTGTACAGTAGTACATATAATCCACATCTATACAATGTTTTTTAGAATAATGCAATCAAACTTTCAACAAAGAATTTTTTTTCAAGTTTCTATTGAAGTAGAATGTTGTTGGTTGTTTTCTTTCTTGTAAGGATTTCACAACATTTAAAATTTTATTGACTGAAATATTAGGGTAAGTTCACACTTGGTGATAGAGTTGTTATTGGGGATCTTAGGAATGAATGTAGACTTGTTGTTGGACTAGATTTACATTGCAAACATCACCCCTAGCATCAAGTGCAAACATACCTTTAGTAACTTAAATGTAACTCCAAATATTTATAGTTCTTACAATGCACTCCAAAAATCTCCAAATTATTTTTTGAAAATACTACTACCTCCATTCCAAAATGTTCTTTTTGTTAGATAAAATGTTCTAGATGAACATTTTGAAGAGTCTTTTCATGCTATAAGTATAGTTTGGTGTACTCTTAGCATCCTACAAACTTCGTATTTTAGAGTCCTTTTCAAAGTGCAGTTTTGGAGTGCTTTGGGGCATTTTCAAAGAGCACGACTAGGCATTTAAATTTTAAATGTTGAATGTGAGGTCATTATTATATGGGCTTAAGACCATGTGTGG
This sequence comes from Straminergon stramineum, assembly GCA_963920665.1. Lineage (NCBI taxonomy): Eukaryota > Viridiplantae > Streptophyta > Bryopsida > Hypnales > Calliergonaceae > Straminergon > Straminergon stramineum. Next base: position 23,876,655 of record OY987268.1, on the reverse strand, counting down.
ACCTTTGTTTTACCTCCCAAAGTTTCATCTCCTTTAATTGGACAATACTCAAAGAAATGCAAAAAAATAAAGACAAATGGTATTGATTGACCCTTTCCATCATTTCATTTGTTTCTCAACTAATGATTGCATGAATGGAGGAGGGACTATTGTTTAGAGTTGTTTTGTTGGTCCTAAATAGCAATCAAAAGTAGAATTTGACCAACTCACAACGTCACAAGTGCAACAAGATCATTTGGAGATAGAAAATTAAAGTCAATAAGAAGATCATTATTGGATAGAGAGGTTTTAAAGTAGCCAACCTATTTCCAACCACTCAAACAATTACACATGTATGGAGCATAGGTTTCTCAAGTGGAAAATTTTTCCATGTACAAAAATAGAGTTTAGAAGGATTCCATAATTTTTCAAAATTTTATTTCTCAAAACATAATTACTACAAACTTTATAATTGAAGATTTTATTTGACATATACTTATCATATAGGTCTTCCTATTTCCAAACATGAGCTAGTCCCAAAGTCAAGTAAGGGTTGGTTGCAATATTGAGAGAGTTCTAGCCAATCATAATGTGCTACAATTGCAATGAGAACTGTGCCATAATTAATTATTACTCATTAGTAAGTGAATTACAAAGAAAGCAAACTACAAGGTAGAAATGGAGAAGTAATCATGCGTGGTCCGGCTACCATATTCATATTTTTATACATAGGTAAAAAATTTTACAATTTTTGAACATTTTTGGAGTAAATTATAAAAAATCATAAATATTTGGAGTTACATTTTAGTCAATAATATTTCATTCAATATAATTTTAAAATTAGGGAGATTCTTACTTGAAAATTCTAAAAGGAATACTCATTCCTCTTACTAAAGAATCTTGAAATAAACTTACTTGAAAAAAAAGACAAAATTTAATATTTTTACTAAAAAATTTGATTCAATTATTAAAAAGACAAAAAAAATTGAAATTTTTTGAAAACTTATTTTATGCAATTGTGTTACTTGTACCACAACATTTTCAAATTTTGCTTAAAATTGCTAATTCCTCAATGAGCTATGCCAATCTACTTTGATTCAAAATATGTAAAGAGTTCTTCTCAGTCTTTCTTCCCCCTTCTCCCTCCCTTTGCTTTCTTCCATAAAATTTGTTGTCTAGAATCTAGTCTGAAGCTTCCAAACATGTTCAATTCAAAACCCATCAATGCCAAGTTCACTTCATGAAAGTGATGGAACCATTAGCTATGAAAAGATGGATCTATGACTACTTTTTTCAAACTTTAAAGCTCTTCTATATGTATGCTCCTACATTGCAAATATGCATGATTGAAATTTATGTGTAATTATATTTCTTCTATAAATTTTTATGAATTTAAAATTTAAAAAAAAATTCATATCAAATACAAAATGTGCATAAATAAGAAAAAAAAAAATGGAAATTATTGTGAATTTTGAGTAAAATTTTTTAAAAATTTCGTATCAAATACAAAATGTGCATTAAAAGAAATGATAGTTTTTCCATGTGTGTATACTATAATGTAGAACATCATAGTGCAAATCAATTTACCATATCATTCCAATATTAGAAAATGAACATCACACAGTTACTAGTTGAAAGTTCAAACTGCTATAAGACATTGAAATTTTTGAATTCTTAAAAAATTTTAAATTAGAACAGAAACTAGATTTGATAAGCTTCATTTCATTAGTTGGACTTGGATTCAGAAAATATTATTTTCATAACTTAAGATTATATACCAATAGTCCTTAACCCTTAAATGATGTTGACGATGTTTTTTGCTTGATAGATGACAAGAATCTTCTTATGAAGGACAAAAGTGCAATTGTTCATTCTTGGAATTTTGTGGGAAAGGAGAGATCTTGCATAGTAGTTTGACCTCCAATGAGTATTCTTGATTTTTTAAAGTAGATGATGTCATGTGTAGTTCCAAAAGGGATGATTTCTATGGTTACCAGTCTGTCTTTAATTCCAAAAGGATAGACTGGTCACTATGGAAATCAACTTTTCTGGTATTGTATGAATCATTTGCTTAGAGAAACTCAACAATACTCATTGAAGGTCAAACTACTATGCAAGACCTTTCCTTTTCACACAAAATTCCAAGGATCAAAATTGCACTTCTATCTTAGTTGGGAGGATTCTTTGTCATCCATCAAACACTTAGTGTCCATGGTGTCTTTGTAGTGTTAAGGGCTAAAGACAAACGTTTTGGGGACATTCTATGTAGTACCCACTCAACAATCTTGCTAGAGTTAACCTCTAAATGCCCAAGCCTATCTGACTGTGTTTTGACCATGGAAGAAGAACATGGGCTTATAGTTATCCTCAATGAAGAAAATTGACTTTTGTTCAAAATATAACCATATAGATGTTTAAGCAGATTGCTTGTTAGTATGCTTATCAATTTTGACTGTGAAATTGCATCGGAGTTGTGAGATTATAATAAGAGAAATGCACAATTTCTATTTTTAGTATGCTGCCCTTCTCCATAATGTTTCAAAAATTTGTATCTAAATTTTTTGGAGGATTAGAGAGGACATGACCAACTTAAAATTGTGTTAGCACACTAAAATGCAATTCCAAAATCCTTAAGTTTAAACAAATAGCTATCAAATTCATTACATAATCCACCTTGCAATTATGGACATAAATTTTTTTTATAAGTAGAAATTGCAAATAACTCCAAATGAACCCTTGCATGTTTAAAGTTTCAATGGTGAAAATCGTAAAAATACTTTACTCTTTCCATTAGGACAATTTTCAAAGCAAATGGATAAGTACAATATTTTAGATCTCAAATCAAGTGAAATTGGCAAACTTTGCTTCATGGCCGGGAAATTATGTAAAATTAGCAAGCTTTACTCTTCACATATTGAACATAATTGCCAATTATAATTACTCTTCATAATTACTCTTCACATATTGAACATAATTGCCAGTTATAATTACTCTTCATAATTACTCTTCACATATTGAACAAAATACATAGTTGCTAGCATGTGAGCCTAGGATCTTGAGCCCATGAACTTAGGAGCCTAGGCTTCTGTATTATTGATACCTATATTATAGGTGCCTTCCATAGTTATAGGATGTTTATAATTATAGGTGTCTACGTTGTAAGTACCTATGTTATAAGTACCTTTCATGGTTATAGGATGTTTATATAATAAGTGCCTAATTATATTATGGGTGTCTATGTTTTAGTTACCTATGTTATAGGCACCTTCCATAGTTATAGTATATTTATATTATAGGTAACTATGTTACAAGCACCTTACATGGTTATAGGGTACTCATGTTATGAGTATGTATGTTATAAACACTTTCAATAGTTGTAGAATATCTACTTACACCTAGGCTCAAGGCTCATAGGCTCTCATTTCTAGACTCACATGCTAGTGTCATTGCCTTTGAAAACCTCTAAAAAATCAAATATTTCATTTTTTGGCAAATGAAAAATTAAAGTTTTCAGTAGTTAACCTTCAAAATTACCCGTAAAAAAATTTAAAATTGTCAAAGGAATTTAATTGCCCATACCAAAACAAGCCTAAAATTTTAGATCGACCATATATGGTTGCTTGGGCACTTAGAGGTTAATAGTGAATCACAAAGCCGACAATTTCATCTACTAAAATGAAGTTGTTAATCAATTTAGCTCAACTTGAAAGGAAAAAATTTGCTAAATGTGTTGCTAATAATTGCTTAGATATGATAAAAGTTGCTAATAATTTGGTAACTACGTGTAAACGTGAATCATCAATTTATAGTTTGCAATTTATTCCTCTGGAATGAGCACCCAAAACCAAAATTGTACCCAATGGCGTCACTTTCTACAAAAGGTAATGATTCTAGAACCTAAATATAAGTAGACTATAGATAGCTTATTATTTTGGTCAATAAACAATAAGCTATCTATTATCTACCTAGAATTAGGTTTTGAAATAATTGCCATGTCTAGAAAGTAACATCATTGGATACAATATTGATTTTAGGTGCACCTAACTTATTATTGAATTGCCTAATTTTTTGTTGGATCTTGTTGGAAGTCAAAAGAATATTCTAACTTCCCTTCATATGATCTTAAGCAATTTTGGAAAACTCTATTACTAAACTACAAATTTTCAAAATGTTAAAAATAAATGTATCCAAATGCTACTGTAGGCTCTCATAAATAGAGGTTGCAATGTACAATCAGATCCAAGAATCTTACAAACTACCTATTGTGTAATTCAATTTTTTTGCATAATATAGAACACAATTGGTATTTTTTGTTTTGCAAATTTAACATTCAATTCTTATGCAATCACAATCAAGCACACCAAATTTCAGTTTCAATAAAGCAAAATTTCATTTTGACCTAAATAATAATAACAATAATGATTCACCATAATATTCATAGTTTTACATGATAATTGATTGAATTATTTTGGTGATTGATTTTTCAATTTGATTGTATAGTTATATAGGAAACATCCTTGCACATATCTTTCCTTTAACAAGCATCTCCAAAAAAGTTTCAAAATTCCTTCTATAGAGATTTCTATGTTGGGGAGACAGTGCTCAAAATTTGTAAAATAAATACATCTTTCTTTTCATTGAATTTTGTCAAATTAATTGTACCATCATTCTCAAATGTTCAAAATTAGTTAGCATGTGAGGTTCAAATAGCAAAATCTATTTACAATAAAGAGAGATCTTCTTTACAAATTTTGTACATTGTCACCCCAACATTGAAAATCCCTATAGAGGAAATTTTGAAACTTTTTTGGAGATGCTTGTTGATGGAAAGATGTGCATATGGATGTTCCCTATACATCAATGCAATTAAATTTAGAAATTCATCACCAATGTTGTTCAATCAATTATCATGTAAAGCTATAAATATTAAATGAAACAATTCACCAAAGATGAAGTTTGGTGTGCTTGATTGAAATTGTGTAAGATTTGAATGTTAATAATACAAGACAACTCATGCAAATTGTATTCTTTATTATGCAAAAGAAATTGAATGGCAACATAGGGAGTTAGTAAGATTATTGTACATGATTGTACATGTGTAGGGGGTTATTTTAGAAAGGGTTACAATTGGATGTTGTTACCTTAGGCAAAAGTTTGTAGAGATCAAGAAATTTTGATGATTTACATCAAATGAACAATTGTTGCAACATGTGCAACAACCAACTTCATTGCATAAGAAATATTAATAGTATTTTTTTTCACCTTTGAAAGAAACAAAGACTGCAAAATGGTCAATGGATGACTTCATTGTTCACTGAAGAAACAAAGATTGCAACTATTGGTCCAATAATTTTGAAACATTTTGGTGACTACTTTGGTCATGGAGGACCACATCCTTTCACCCCTAAGCGCCCCGGGTGACCAAAAGTGTCCCCACATGGTTTCAAAGTTCAATTTGAAGTGTTGTAACTTTTGCATCTGATGTCCAAATTTTATAAAACTTATTGGAAAATCTACATTCTTTCTTCTAGTTTGTGTGGTAAAATTTTCAGATCAATCTAAGATGTATTGATTTTTTGGGAGCCATTTGAAGTTCACGGGTTCAATTTGAGTTCACCAAAGTACATTTTGATGGTTGCAACTTCAAGGGCTTGTATTTCCTTCATCCAATGCTTGTTTTGAATAAGATTTGTTGGGATGGATTCAACTTGAAGACTTCTTTTTGTAGTAAAATTTCCATGTCAATCCAAGTTGTTTGAATGTTTGGGAGCCATTAGTAGTTCAAAATCTGAACATTTTTGGATTATACCAAATTTTGGTAGCTTGTTTCTTCTTCATATAGTGTACGTTTTGAATGAAAAAAATTTGAATTTTTTTTGCATATTAATCTCTTTTATATGTTTAAAATTTCATATCAATCCAAGTAGTTATGAGTGGCTAAGAGGCATTTTAGTAGAACAAGATTCAGCCTTTGATAGGGATTTTTACAACTTTTGGACATTTCAAAGCCATTTTGTATACACAATGAGTCATTTGAATGACATTTTCTTTCACTGATGTGTTTGTGTTTTGTTTTCATAGAATTTTTTTGTGTAAAGTTTTTTTCATTTGAGTAGGTTTAAATATAATTTCACCTCTAACTATTATCAATGTTACTAGGAAAATTTCAGTATCCTTTTCAAGACTAAAACATTATAATCTTGCAATCTATGTGGTGAAATGACTCCAAATTTGATTCATATCATATAAAACATGTACACTACAAGATTTTATGGTTGAGATTTCTATACCTTAGTGATATGTAGACCTACAACTCATTAGAAGCAATGATGTTTTTAAACCCTAAAATGGTAGTTACTCTTAGGGGTTAAAAGTTAATGTGCAAGTATTGGATAAAAAAATTTTTATTAAAATTTTTAAGGACGGATTTGTGACCATCCAAATGGATTATATCATGGCACTATGCACTTGGTTTAACAAATTAACCCCTACAGTCCCGAGGCTATTTTTTTGTCAAAAAACACTCAAAATTACCATTTTTGTTGTGTTTGCCCGAGAAAACACAAAAAATATTTTTCTTAGAATCTAACTATAGGTTCTTGCACTTGACTTGTCTGAGATCATGTGGTAAGAAGTTCATAAAATTTGACTGTATAGATTGAATGATATTAGCATTCAAAGCCAAAAAATAAAGTGTATTTGAATACTATCTTGCAATTTCAAATGACTTTGACCACTATTTGTGGAATTTTTTGCACTATACACTTAGAATTTAAAAAATAATAATGTTGAATAATTGAATCAAAAGTCTAATAATTTTTTTCAAAAAACACACACTCAATTTTCATTCTTCAAAAAGTTGATAAATAGAAGAAGGTTTAAGATTGAACAAAAAACTAAATTGTTTATAACTCTAAGATGGAATTGAAACACAATAATTATGATAGTAAGATTGTTCTAGCAAGCAAACTTAACCTTTTCAAACAATATTTTTTGAAAAATTGTAAAAATTGCATTAAAAAAATAAATCCTATGAGTTATTTTTTGAAGAAGATACTTAGATTGCCCCCCAAATAGATTGTCCATAACTTTCTCATCACTAGTCGAAATAGAATGAGTCAAAGCTTCACATGTAGACAAAAATATAGTATTTTAGTAAAAAAATTATTTGGAATTTCTGTGATTTTTTTTGTGTTGCCCTCCAACCTCCCTTTTTAGCTTATTGTGCCATAATTTTTGCTCCTAGGCATTGATTGAATTAAAAATTATATTTCCATAAAGCTTATGTATTTTTCTCGCTTTTCAAAAAAATTCAAAAGAATTCAATGAATATCGAGACTATATGAGCCTACTTGAAGTCACATTTTGGTCCCTGTAGGGCCAATCATCCTTGACCGGGGAGCTTCTTAGCAACTCTCCTTAAGCAGACGGAGAGTCCATTTGTTTCTCGGATGATTCTTCCCGTTGTTGAAATTCTTTCACACATCACGTCTGGAGTCATCCTTTCCGTCGCCATCACTCGACCTTTCGCAAAGGGCCGGACCTCACCCCGAACTCCCGCAGGGAATGCATTGATGAGCTCATGCTGAGCTAGGGTAACGTGGAGATGCAAGTCCTCCGACACCTACTACCACGCGACAACATTCATTTCGAACGCGCTTTCAATTCAAACACAGACGTGCCCTAGCGCACGATCACTTGTGAAGGTAGCAGCCACGTTCGACGTCACAAGGTTCAACTTCAACCGCGTTTCGTACTGCTCCTTTAAAACTGATTTGATTTCTCTCTCTGTTTTAGTGATGTCACTTGCATCAAATGTTTGCTCAATGCTCACTGTTCAGTCTCGATTTGTCACTGCTTATTTATATTTTGCACCTGCACCGAATGGCTGCTTTAGTTATTGCTTTCACGTACTCTAGAGTTGAATTCTGTCTCGTGCAGCAAATATATATATGCTTATTGCTCTCACGTCGTTCGAACTGTTTAGTTGAGTGAAGTCCTCTTAGATTCCTGTGAATTCTGTGGACAATTTTCTGTCGTTAGAAGGCCGGCGGACTATCAGGTTTGGTTGAAAAAAATAGATATCAAAGCGTGAAGGCTTGTGTGCTTCTAAATCCTCCGTCGATGTGGTGACACCAGACGCCTGCACTAAGTTAATTAACTTCGGTGTGCATCAAAAAAGTGTTTGAGGCAATCGAACATCCCGAGAACATTCTGCGGATCGACTTGAGTTGCTTGGAGAATTTCGCAAGAATGGCGATGGTGAAGAGCGTGAAGTCTTTCTCCTCCGTCCTCGCACTTGTTTGTCTTTGCCTGTCGATGGATATGCAAGCGGTGAACGCGGTTTGGAGGAGTTTGGCGGGAATATTTGAACGACCTGCTCGGGAGGAAACTCTAGCATTGGAATACTAACTAAATCGCGTGAGACAAATATTCAAACTTCAATCATGTAGTTGCCGAAATTCAATAGCTGATAGTATTAGCTTGCTGCAGAAAAATTAACAATGTACATTAATTTGCCATGATATGCAAGAGCTGCGCTAATGATCTTCTCTGATGCTGAGTGGCTCTCAGCTGGGAAGGATCGAATGCGAGCCTTGACTTTCTGGTTGCTGATTTGTTGATTCAATTCTTCACAATACACTTGTGCATTTCTTGTCTGAAAATTGTCATAATTGTATATATCTACACATTTTGTCCGTTTTCTTTCTGTGACTCGGGACGCACGCTTACTGATACTCTGCAATTTTTAGTCTCTAAGTTATGATTAATTCTTGTTCGTCAGGAGTTTAAATTTAAATTTCCGAAGAAGACTCTTACATTTGTTTAAGAAATAAAATTGACATCATTTCTGGCCGTGACGCTTTCAAAAGCTAGCAGTGCAGTAACAGCCGTACCAATGGCACTGTAGGAATAAAGTTCTTGAAGAAAATGCATGATCTGTGTGTGACCAGTCCAATCAACCCGTTATATTTGCTGTCTTTAATTCCATTGTCCTCTGCTGGAACAGACTTTGACCAAGTTAGCTGTCTCCTTTTAAAGACGGCTCGCAAGGACGTTGTACTCTTTTTGCGAAGTTGCTCATCAAGAAACTAGGTCAACCATCAACGTAACCTCTACATAACCATCGGCAAATTCTCTCTTACTTTTCTCGCTCTGCTCTGCTCTATTCAAGAGGAATACTTTGCCAATGCAAGTCCTAAATAATGTTTCTAAAAGTGACCTGAAGCGCTGTAAACATTTCTTGTTTGATGCAGAAGGACGGCCTTTGATTCTGATTAAAATACATCTGATTTTAGAACAAAGACTGGGTTAGTTAACAATGGATCGACATTCACTTGAAAATTCATCACCGCCTTCCTCCCATCTCACTTCTCCGAAACACGAGCATCAAAGAATATGCTCGAATTTCTTGAGGTTTAATACCGTAGTCCTCGGCGTGGCGAGTTAAATCCTCAGTTTTGCACATTAAACCCTAAATGTCCAGATTCATCTTCAGAATCGACAATTTGAGAAAAATCATTAGAAAGTGCTATTTGGAAGTATATTTTGGAGTTGTTATAAAAAAAATGTTGTAGATTGAGAGTTGTAGATTCCATCTGTATGGTTAGATTCACCAATGCTATCACCAATATTTTTTTTTAAATTTTGAGAGGAAAATTTCAAAATTTCTTCAAAATTTGATTATAAGCAAAATATTATCAAGTATCATTTTTTGAGTGAAATTTTTTGGAATGTATTTGAAATGAGGTTCTCTTCACAAATTGGTAATTTTGGGGAATTTTTGGGTTCTTTATATCTATGACCTCATTTTGGCAAATCCAATTTTAAACTAAAGTCAATGCAATTTTGGCTTAGTCAACCACTTTGGTTCATACTTGCACATTGGTAATTTAAAAAAAATATATTTACTCTAATAATTCCAATTACAACCCGTAGATAGAACAACAACTTGATAAAGTATCTCCACAAATTAGAATAACTTTCATCCAAGTAATTGGGAGGATGAAACTTCAGTTTCAATCTATTCATCGTCTAAAAAATGGACGTTGGAACGCTTACTTAGGCTGGGTTAAGAGCATGGTACAAGTAGAACCTCCCTTAGTACATGGTGTTGGGACTATGCACTAAGAGAGATTTCTGCATTTAGAGAAGCCATAGGGCCACTTGTCTTATTTATCTTGAATCATGCGCCACATCTCTTTTCATCTTGAATCATGGGCCACCTACAGTCTACAAACTCTCTTAATGCATATTATGTTCCAGGGGAGGGTGCACTAAGGGAGGTGCATGTTATTTGAAACTTGCGGCTGGCGTGTGAAGCTTAATATCACTCACAAGAAGGGTTTACGAATGCTGCTCTGAATTGGATTCCATTTCTTCATCATCTTCTGGACATGATTCGAATGCAGTTGAACTGTACTGACACGGCGACGTGCAGATTTCCAGAGTAAAAGACAACTGAATGTTCCGGAAATTTGAAAGAAACTGCCACTTAAGCTTAATTGGATCTGAAACAGTCTCACTGGTGACGCCACTACTGAAACGGCAAGTGGCAAGACAGCTGGAACCTCGGATGTAACCTACTATAGATCCCCTACGCCACGGCTACGGCCGGTGTAGAAGACAAAACTTTGCAATTAGCACTTGAGAAGAAGGCATGGAAATGGCCTACCTTATCACTAAGAAGGTATGACTGCTTCAGAGGACCGTTGCAATTGCATGGACTATCACAGTTCCACCGCTAAATTACACTGAGGATAAGCCTGGAAACAAATCGGTGTTGCCCCTGGAATTTGTATTCTCATTCAATTCTCGCAATTCTTCGAATTTGATTTCGATTTCGATTGCCATACACTTTTTTTTGTTCGATTCTGTTTTGAAGTCTGTAAGTGCGTATACAAATATTTAGAAGCGTTAACAAGAACGTTAAATCTGTAAGGACGCCGGCCTATGACCAAGTGTTGCTGAATTAGAAATTATAGAACGAGAATACTCCGATTACCCATAACCCAGAAACAGAGTTTGTTCATTTCTACGAAATCCGACATCATGGCTGTACCGAGCTCAATTTCATTAGGATTTTCTTACGACTCAAAGGATTGAGCAAAAGAGCAGTCGCGCTAACCGGAATGGCACAAATCCATTTTGTGCGAACGCAACGTGAATCCTCTTAAAATAGTGTTTGAGCAGGGCGCAAACAGTTGACTTGGCAGGTCGACGTACGTGCATAGCCGGAGGTTGTAAGAACGGAAACTGGCAGGAATGGGAGCCTGGCTTGTTGGGCAAGATTTCATCGCGCACGGCGGTTTGTCCCGCTTTACGAAATTTGAAGTACCGAAAGTAATGGATGCTTTGCAAGTAGAATTGAAGTAACTACAGTAGGTTCGATCAGCGCCTTTCCCTTCCCCCAAACCTCTTTTGCCACGTTGTACGCAAGAGAGCAACAGATCGAGAACGTCACAGTACTCCTGGTGCTTTGCTGTTGCGAAGTCAATTTGACCATGGTTGCTAGCTAGAAAGGTCAATTGCTAAGTCAATGGCTCCTTTGATGGTCCCGCCAGACTGCAGAGCCAAACGGATGAGCGAAAAAGCTAAACGCCAACGCAATCATTAACTCTCTTTTCCCTTGGCTACAGTTGAGAACCTGGCCTAGCGACTCGTTCGAAAAGACCCCAAATCTCCAGAAAACAGGTAGCGCTTCTCATCACAGTCATCACCTCTCTGTTGACTCACATTCAACAAAGGAGAGACGTAACAAGAGGGCCAACCGTTTAAAAAAATAAGAAAGAGTACAGACGTCTACGGTTCGACTGCTTGGCCAGCTAACGCCTGAAAGTTCAACAAGCGGATCCTTTCGACGTCGCATGGATGAGAGACAGAAAAAGGAAACCATTTGAAAGAAAAGTGTGCGCACAAAGAAAACCAACAGAAACAATGAACAGTTGAAATCAATGCACAACTCTGGTCACCGGATTCAACCGTTTCATACATCTAGCGTAAGACTGAACAGGTTGGATGCAAGGATGCCGTTTCCATACGCTGATCTTCACCTGGGCAAATCATGTAAGCACCATATCCGTTACTCTTTGAATATTAACCTGGAATCCGACGGATGCAGCAAGTCGGCATATTCGTAAAATGGCGGAATCAAAGTTCATGAAATGGAATCAACGTGCATTTGGTGGAATTTTAGGTGCTCTGGAATCGACCTTGTTAGCAAATGTCATGAAATAATCATACATCCTGCAAGTCAGACCGAAGCCCGTGAGCAACCAACCGGGTAACAGACCGAAGTCAGGGTTCTGTTAAGTCGGCCAGGGGATGTGCATCATTTCGCTTTCCGCGAAACAGGCTGCAGTGGTCCCGGCTATAGGAAGCTTAGCACGAGTCTGACGATTCACCTCGACAGTGGGGACTGAGGAAGGTCCGTCCATTTGGGAGGTGCTTCAGGACGAGGAGGGTGGGAGAGGGTGCCCCGTGGAGAATTAGATTCGTTAAGGGTTCCATTCGAACATTGATGCAATCGCAACAAGCAAGCCATGATTGCATGGATTGTCCAAATCTTCAGTAGACCTGGCTCGTGAGATTTATTACGAGGGCAGAGTTGCGACACTGTTGTAATAGTGAGCTCCTCAATCGAAGCCGTGGTCGCTGCGCTTCTCTGAGGTGGAATCGTGGACCGGAGGGCGATGTATCTGATGCCGCTACTAGCGCAAGCAGTTTTGAAAGCAGCTTCGAAGCTGGCATAATGTTTAGTGTCTTTAATGTGTCCGAATCGGCAGACTGTGAATTTTTTTTCTTTCTGCGTTTTGAGAATCTGAAGGTGGACTTTCTGCGACTGCTTTGTTAATATGACCCATTTTTCCATAGCTTGGAATTGGAATTTCTCGATCGAATGATCGGTTGCGCTCTCATAGTATGTAGAGTTTGTTTCATTTCGAAGAGCAGCGACTGAGGTCGCATAACCTCTTTGATTCACAGGGCTTCTCTGGTTCGAAAATAATTTCCACCACGGCTGCATCGATTCGTGAAGCTGCCGATGGCCAGGGGACACCACGGTGACTTGGTGGAGCCACGGTGAAAAGTTCTGAGATTTTATACATGGTGCATCAACCCCATATCGAAACGGAGTTCAATTCGGTGGAGAGGCACAATAGCAATCTTTAATAGGGAAACTCCGTAGCGAACAGCTTGTATTGGAAGAAATCGATCGTCATGTCTTCAGCGGATCTGCTACACAAATGGTCACCAGATTCTCCTGTGAAGGTGAAAGGCGCTCTTGTTTCCCATTCTAGGGTGACTATGAAGGATAACGCTGCATGGAACTCTCGCATCAGCAGGCTTATACTCTACTGTGTTCTCCTCGGCACGGGTGCAATCTTCGGCGCCTTCAGCGCTTTGAACGCTGTGGGATACCCGGAAACCGTGACAGGATTTACCACTGAGCCAACGCATCAGAAATTCCACTCGGTTGCTAGTGAGGAGCCCTCTAGGGAACCTGTTCTTAGCTGGAACACCTCCACGGCAGACAGGAACACCTCCTCAGCAGACTGGAACACCACTTTGGTTGACGATGAGTATTTGGACCAGGAAAGGGCGGAGGCGCATTCAAGGGCATCAAACCTCACCCTCATGCCGCATCGCGTTGATCTGAAGCTGCTGTCGGATGTATACCACGACATGAGCGAAGCCGAGCTGCTGATGCGAGCGTCCATGGGCGAGCATCGCCGCCCGCGTCCGGACTCTGTCCTTCCGAAGGTGGCCTACTTATTCCTCACTCGCGGTCCCTTGCCTTTGCGGCTGTTGTGGGAACGCTACTTCAAAGGACATGGCGATCTGTACAGTATCTATATCCACTCTCATCCCAACTACTTGCCTAGTTTCCCCCCGGACTCTGTCTTCTACCGACGCAACATCCCCAGCAAGGTCAGTTTGTTCAAATCTGAATCCTTCTATACCTCCTCGCACTCTGTTCGGTTTAAATTCACCGCATGGCTGTGCACAGCTAGAAAAGAGGGAAGCGTGAACTCAGTTATTACTTCGCTGCCGTGACAACATGAGATGAAGTCGTATTTGTTCGCAACGTTCGTCACCTGAGAGCTAATTTTAGAATGATCTTCTTGTGGACTTCCCAGTTGCTTTCTGAACAGTTCCTGGCGATTGTATCTTGAACCAAGATTGCTAACCGAAGGTTTCGCTTGAAATTCCTGCATATATGTTGGATATGTATGTAACTCTTTAAAATCAGGATGAAGTGTATGTGAAAATATATCGAATGTTCTAGTAACCATCAGATTATGTGCCAACAGTTTTAGGAAATTTCTGGAATTGCCTCGCTGTGGACTACCGTAATCTTGGCTATTATTTCAGATTTCTTGCCGCTGCAGTGCACGACGACCTAGGTTGATATCATTACTCCACACTTCTGATCTTAAAGTTTTAAATTTTTGACGGAACAGGGGATTCTTACTGGTTACTCTCATTGATCATTAGCTTTAGAATTGCACTAGGGTTCTCTCTTCTTCAGACATACCTTGTAGAATGCCACATTTGCTACGCTACTCCCGTCCCCTGTTTAGGGTTACCTCACAGAACTCGAAACTGCAGGCGGACGAACCATCTGAAAGATTCTGATAATTGAATTCGTCTTTATGAATGGCGTCCAGGAGGTCTTTTGGGGGAAGCTCTCCGTCTTCGCCGCGGAACGGCGTCTCTTAGCGACCGCCCTCCTGGACCGCGAGAACGAGCGCTTCGTCCTGCTCTCGGAGTCGTGCATCCCCATCGCGCCTCTTCCAGTGGCGTACCACTACTTCATGGAATCCCAGCACAGCTTCGTCGAAGTTTATTTTCAACCCGGCAGAGGAGGCCAGGGGCGGTACAGCCGCATCAAGAACCGTCAGAAACTGAATCCCGAGGTCACCCCGAAGCAATGGCGCAAGGGAAGCCAGTGGTTCGAGATGGCGCGCGACTTGGCCCTGCTTGTGGTCTCCGACAGGAAGTACTACTCCAAGCTGGAAACTCGCTTGTGCATGAACAACTGCATCTGCTACATGGACGAGCATTACCTGCCGACGGTGCTTACAATCCTTGCGCCACGGAAGCTTGCGAACAGGACTTCGCATTATATCGACTTTGTAAGAAGCACCGCGCATCCTCACCAGTGGGAGCGAGAAGCGATCAACGAGCCGACGCTCAAGGCCATGACATCGGGTCACGAGTGCATGTACAACGGTAAGCACACGACGACTTGTCACATGTTTGCGAGGAAATTCAGTCCGGGGACTCTAGAGCCCTTGCTGGAGCTCGCTGCTACAAGCTTCGGCATTCCGTAAATTGCCTTTCCTTCCTCACCCATCCAACAACCCTGTGTATATTATTCTTCCACTTCTTTTTTTTGGCCGTCCTCGCAGATTGTGGCGGGGTGTCCAATTTGTGCATCATTCTAATTCTAGGGATTAATAACATTAGAAATCGAACAGGTAGTCAACATAAAGTCATGATGACAATCTGCACGGATATGATATGATTTATTCTGAGAGTTACTACGAGCTTGTCAGTGGTGCCGAAACTCTCTTGAAGAATACCGGGTAGTTCACGTGGAACTATTTCGGTTGTAAACATGTATTATAGATTCAAGTGATAGTGACCTTATCTGACTGGGTTCAGAATAAGGGAACTGAGTGTCCCCAATCTGTGCGTAATGCACAATTCATAATTCACCAAGTTTTCAAAGCTTGGCTTAGGAAATTCCTTTCTTAACACGCAAATTTTTTCCCAACAATGCTGGGTTTTTCCAAACTGGCAGGGTGGAGTTTTCTGTCCACCATTTCTGTCACAAGGTCAAGACCTTCTTGCTTTTCTCAAACCTTGGAATAGATATCTTAACCTGAAGAAGCTGGATGGTACAAATGGGTATGACAATCTGAAACCAATCACTTACAGAGCGCTGGGTTGGATTGTACTCATACCAAGGAGCGTTGCTCCAAAATAGTTGTGGCTGTACTCCTGCCCTGCGTTTCCCTCCCACTCATCTCGATTCTGTCGGTCATCAGAGGTAGCCTAGCGTACATTGATTTGTAAACATGGGTTGAAATTCGTAGGTCAACAATGAATAATTTTTTCAAACTGATGATTCAGTAAATTTGATTACCTGTGTCGGTATTCTATAATGATAGAAGTATGGTAGAACCTCCCATACCCAACTAGGCCCCTATGGGCAATCTATAGGTATTAGGGAATTCAATAGATTAAGTCTGATTTCTAATCATCAATTTTGGGTTCTCGACCATCTTCTAACCATTGGTGTCATGACACATGTCCTTGGTTTTGAGAGTCAAAGTAGTCTTTGAATGAGCAGTTCTAGAAGATTCTATGTGTTGGGTATGGGTTTAGACCAACTTTAGGCTTCCAAAACTCATAATAATTTCAATTCAAGGGACTAAACTACCAAAAAAATTTGCAATCCTTGAGATCTCTATCTTTCTATGGTAGAACCACCCCATGACCAACTAGAACCCAAGGTCAATACATAGGTAATGGGAAATTCAATAGGGAGATGACTAATAGGTAACCATCAAGTTTTGGGTTTCCCATTGTCTTGTAGCTATCACTGTAATGACACATGTTCTTCATTTTGAGAGCCAAATTAGTCTTTAGATGAGCAGTGATGATGGAAGAATCTATGTATTGGGGATGGGAGCAAGCCAACTTTTGGCTTTTTAAATTCATAACAATTTGAATTTAAGGAAAAAAATTATTAAAATTTGACAATGCCCATCATTTCTATCTCTCTACATGACAAAAAATTAACAAAGCCTTCTACTACTCCAAATCATGCACAAAATGCTTAAATGGCTGGTAATGGGCAGTTCTGTCATGCACAAAATTTACATTGCCTTATAGTGTCCAGAAAATGAGCAGAATCACTTAAGTGGTTCTGTCATACATTGGGGGACAAATAGACTTATCCAAAAGAACATCATTTGTGGACAGGTCAATGTCCACACGTCAAGTACAGAACGCATGTGACTAACATTCTCCCATTACAATTGACAAGTACCCATACGGCATTGATGTGCGTAGCTCACTTTCTATTGAAGAACACTCGAGTGGCAAAATTGTTGGAGAATAGTGTGATGCACATGTGGTGGTGGGAGACCAGCGACGTACCCTCTAAATCCACAAGCACAAAAATTGAAGATGCTCTGAGCTGAATAATGTTCACACAAATTGCTGGAACATGGTTGACAATTAGAATTGAAATATCAGGAGTGAATCATAGTATTAAAGATTGAATGGTAAGAAGTGTGGTAAGAATGCATCTCCCCATGGAATGACTACTGGTCAACAGATACTAGCTGCACAAGTACTTGGAAATGAGTACTAGCAAACAGTACTAGTGCATTCAGTGAAGACACCAAAGGGAGACTCAAATGCTAAACCTCGGCAATGAAGGTGCAAAAATGCTGAGGATCACCTTTCTTTTCAACAAATCGTCCCAAATGTAAAAGACGGTAGTTTACAAATCTAATTCTTCAACGTGGTTTCGATGAGCATCCGTGCTACCACGTAAGGGTCCACGTTGGCAGCTGGTCTGCGGTCTTCCAAGTAACCCTTACCCTCCAGCGACACTCCCAGCGGAATACGGATGGACGCTCCTCTGTCAGCCACTCCGGACTTGAAGGTGCTGATGTTGGCAGTCTCGTGCTGGCCTGGATATAAAAAGAAAAGAAAAGATATTAATTAACAAGATATATACAGTTTTGAAAACGAAGAGATTTTGACATTTTCTACAAAGCCATATGTAGAGATTTTGAAAAGAATTAGTAAACATTTTCTCACAGCAGATTCAGAAAAAGAAAATGGGGACACAATACATGATATTCTAGAGGAAGTTGGAAGACCGTCAATCTAAAGCATGAAAGGCTTATGGGCAACCACGAGAGTGATGGAGAGAACATTAGAGAGATGACAGAACAATCAAATGGCTAAAGAGAGAACGGAAGAAACATGCAGGACCCAAGAACGTATCGCTCTGTGCAAAGAAAGGATCTTTAGGCACAAAAAGACACATTCTTTGTACAGAATGGCAATTCAGTATCTAAGGATGTCACACTCAACCGACTCTAGTGACATTGCCCCCAGGATAAATGGGTTTCTACATGCACTCACACCCAGTGTTCACAATTGGACATATAGAAGTTGTCCAAATCATGCGTACACTCATGACCCTTTACTATGACCTTCTCCAAAATGACATTTCAGAATATCCAGTAGCAAAGTTGTCAAACATTCAAATTATGTCATTCAAAAAATTGAAACCCAAGGCAGTAAGATTAAAGAGCTGTGAATGTACACTCATCATGAGAGAGAGAGAGAGATAAACAGGAAAGTGCAATTACAGAGTAGGACTTCAGTGCATGCACCTCCGACACGACAATCTCCTTGCCAATTTAGGAAAAAACAATTGGGACCCAAAGCGGGAAAGCAGATTGAGTGTACACAGAGAATGTGTAAGATGAGTGAGAGAGGGAAATGAGTGTAAGTAGTACCAGTGAGGCGCTTCTCATTGCCGAATCCGTATTGGGCGATGTGCTCGTTGTGTTTCTTAGAGAGCTTCTCGATGGCCGCATGAATGGC
Source organism: Straminergon stramineum (assembly GCA_963920665.1). Taxonomy (NCBI): domain Eukaryota; kingdom Viridiplantae; phylum Streptophyta; class Bryopsida; order Hypnales; family Calliergonaceae; genus Straminergon; species Straminergon stramineum. The sequence goes on along the minus strand of OY987268.1, from coordinate 23,858,034 downwards.
CTTGATGCCGCCCTCTGCGCGCATGGACTTGGTGGAGTAGTTGGTGTGGGCTCCGGCGCCGTTCCAGTCGCCCTCCATGGGCTTGGGCTCGAAGGTGCACGTAATGCCGAAGTCTTCGCCCAGGCGGTGCAGCAGCCAGCGGGCCAGCATCACGTGGTCGCCCACTTCCAAAGGCCCCGCGGGGCCGATCTGAAACTCCCACTGCCCAGGCATCACCTCGGCGTTGATGCCGCTGATCTTCAAACCAGACTTGATGCACGCGTCCAAGTGCGCCTCCACCAGCGGACGCCCGTACACGGACTCCAAACCCACACCGCAGTAGAAAGGCCCCTGAGGGTGAGGGAAGCCGCCCTCCGGCCACCCGTAGACCTGCGTTTCAGACAGTCAGTCTCGTGCTGATGCAGAGCGAAATCTAACACCCTTTCAGTTAAAAAAATCAAACGCCACCACGATCTGGAAACTGAAAGCCATTACTAGGAAACGAACCCTTTCATTTAAGCAAATCAAACACAAACAGGACCAGGAAACTGAAAGTTGTCACTCGGAAACAGATATTTGATACTCGTTCTCAAAATGTAGTACGAGGCTCGCAGCAAACTCTTGGGTTAAAACATAAAGAGCACATTCTCGGAGAACGACGAGCAAACAAAGCAATTTGCTGCGATAAACTTGAAGATTGGAGGTTCGTGAACATTGAAGAGTTGAGGTTTTTAAACTGTAAGGTATGAGCATCCAGTATCGACCCTGCCTAAATCTCAACCTCTTAAATATGAGCAAAAATGGTGAAGGAAGTTATGCTAAACTGGTAGCACAAGAACCCATTGGGAGAAGTCATTGATGATGGCTCTCAAACAATAGTTGTAAAATATGATCCATACAACTATATCAACTAATACACAAACCGATATTATTCAATAAAAATTGAAGTCAAAAATTGAAAATTCCTTCCAAAATTAATAGCAGATTGAAAATTTGTGATTTTTACAAGAATTTTTTCCCTCTAAGTTCAAAATGTTAAGGTCAAATCATAGTGATTTCTTAAGATTTTTCTTTTCTTTTTTTCCTCATTCAAGTCATTTTTGAACTGAAAAATTTACTTTTTGAGGCCAGACCTACCAATGCCCTTCGAATTATAGGCTATTTGCAAAGCAAAATCTTGAGAATCTATACCATACAAATGTTGAAGAACTAATATAAGAATGTTCAAAAAAAATGATGGATGACAAAATGCATATTTACTCGCTTGGGATGTGTTTGCCTTCATGGGCTGTTCAAAATTTGAACGCCTGGTCCTTCAGGGTTAATGCCCAACAAGAGATTTGAAAGCAGTCGTGTTATAATTTGAGGATGTCAATCCTCCACGTTCGGTTTTAAGTGTCTTCCCAATACAGAACTTGGTTCTGCGATCTGTGCAAGCTACACTGATTTGCCCTATTAATGGGTGAGACATTAATTTACTTAAGCCACACTCGTTTAAATCAGGGCAGGCTGAAATCCTACTGCATTGTACATGAGTCAAGAAGATTTATTTTTTCTAGTGCCACCAATTTAGGATAAATAGGATAATTCAGAGCAGCTGTGTACCTTGCAGGCCTTGTTGAACATGGTGTACTCCTGCTCGAAGCCGAAGAGGGTCTCCTCGGCCAAGATGTCGGGAGTAATCAGGTCAGCGATCTTCCTGCGCGTGTTGGTTTCGTGGGGCGTGCTGTCGGGGTTCAAGACCTCGCACAGCACCAGCACGGCGTCGTCCCCGCGAATGGGGTCCGGGCAGCTGAACACCGGGTTCAGAATGCAATCGGAGAATCGCCCCTCGGCTTGGCCAGTGCTGGAAAACGTGGCAACACACAAATGTCAGCACTTTCTCTGTACACTTTTAACAAACATTGTACAGGTTGAAGAAACTACTTCACTTCCTCCCACAAATGAAACAAAAAGAGTTTTATTGTAGAATAAAGAGAACAAGGAAAACCCAAGGCAATGGGCCAAGGAGGATGACCAGGGAGGATCGACCCCCTCATTGCCCGAGTCAAGGGTAAATATAAAAATTGCCCCCTATTTCGTGCAGAGTAAATTTTATATTTCTTCACCTCCCCTGGCTAAAGTGGGGCCTCTGATTGCAAATATGAATTCAAAATTCTCAAATTTTATCATGTGTTGCACATAAAAAATTTCAGTGCTTTCTCGAGAGGTAAAACACGGGGCAATGAGAGGGTCAATTCACCCTGCCCCAAGGCAATGAAGGAACAAGTCTCAGCGCTCGTCTTAGTGGCCGCCAGAGGCAGGTGAAATCTGCTTTTAGTGGCTACTGAACCAACACTGTAGAGCTTGGGATGACAGGATAACCTACACCTTGATTGGTGCAAGATCATTTGTAATTGGATCAACTTGTTTGTTTAATATCAGCTGTACACTCATTAATTAAATATACAAATTAGTTCGGGGCAAGTATGGATAAAATCTGCAGTGTTTGACAAAATCCAGATTCGCCAATACTACCACCACATCTTCTAGTTCTGTGATGAGTGATGACACTAGTATTGCAGTCTCACTTATAGGATAAATCACGGTGACTCTAACCACCTCTTCACATTTTGCAGAGACACTAATATTGCACCTCTAGTAATAGGATAAATCAGCGTACTATATCTCATTGAGGCGGATTGGAAACTCATTACCTCAATTGTCATCATAAGGTGTCATAAGTGCATTGGATCATTCTAAGCTTGCTATATGAGCCTTAATATTGGTTCCAACGTTTGGCCATCAAAAGCAGGTGACACACGCTTCTGATGGCCACTTAAGGAACACTAATTAATTAAAATATGGTTGGCTCAAATTCTTAATTGTAGGAAAGGGAGGGCCCCTGTAGTAATGTGAAGGGCCCGGGTCTCAGTTCATAGAAATGTAGCATGTTTGACCGGGTGTGGTCCCGGAGGTGTGACCTACCTGGAGCCATCGAAGGACCACTGAGGGAAGTCCAGAGATCCAGCCTTGATTGGCTTTTGGAGAACCTTGGTCTTGGACCGCATTTCATTGAAGCGGATCCCCTTCTGACCCTCCTGTCCGTCCATCCAGATGTACTCTACCTTCTGGGCCAATGCCATGACCTTGAAAACGCCACCCTGCCAAAATATCACCCAATGAGACCTCAACTTTAATTTTCTTCACATATGTGCTCAGAATTTACCTCAGTGAAAAAACATGGAACCAACATCAGTTCAGCGGCCGATACTTCAAGATTCACTTCATCCTATGCACAAAAATTATGAAGAAATTTCACTAAGGCGTCGACTATTAGAAATCAGCAGCGCTCAGACCTATCAACTTTCTTTATTTTTTTCAGGTATCAATCAGACGATTGAGTAGAAAGTGGTCATCACAGCAGCGATATACACACTGCAATCCACGAATCCTGATGCATCCACAGATACACAACAAGATTTGCATTTACAACAAAAGATGGAGAAACATGAGAACGTAACGGAAGCACAACTGCAGAGATAAAAACTATATAATGCTCAGACCTATCAACTTTCTTTATTATTTAGGAGTATCAATCAGGTGATTGAGTAGAAAGAGGTCATCATCGCGGCAACTCAGAGAGACCCGTGAGTCAGATAAAAGGGAAATCACATTTAGACTACATTCGAAGAACATTCTACTCAGGCCTATCAACTTTCTTTATTTTTTGGGTATCAATCAGATGATTGATGAGAAAGATGTCATCATAGAGATAATCAAGTAAGCCCATCAACATTCACTAAAAAAATAAAATCAAACAAAATTTAAGGCCATACGAATGCTCAGACCTATCAACTTTCTTCCTTTTGGGGGATATCAATCAGAAGATTGATGAGAAAGAGGTCCATCACAGCGATATAGTTGCAAAAAAAAAGCTTCTCATAACGACCAAACAACTCATCTCTCAGTGTAAACCAAAAGTTAAAAAATATAAAAAAGCAGGAAATTTCCCAATATACAACAAAAACTTGCGTACCTGTCTGGGAGTCGCATTCCTGACAGCGAAGACGCCGCAGCTGCGCAGCTCATTCTTGTTACTGAAGTATCCCGAAACTCCCAACCCCGAAACCTACAACACCACAACAGAATTCCACGCTTTAGCACACGACGAAAACCAAAATGTGAAGGAATCAAGATTCAAATCAATCTCTCTATTTACGACAAGAGCGTCACTCCTTAACACACGCTAAAACCAGAAAACAAAGAGTTATCACCGTAACAGAAAGAAAACACGAAAATAAACTGTAGACAACGCAGCCAAGACTTCAGCCCAAGCGCCATGTAAACACACCACCCTTCCAAAGCAATGCTCCAATTGCACATCTTGGAAGTGGCCGGCATTGAAAAATATCTCTCTCACAAACAAAAGAAACCTCACACCGTAGTAGAAAACAAACTTCACTCTCGCACCCCAAGCACTACCTACCACGACAACTCCCTTCACAGAAAGAACAATGCACACCTACATCTGTAGAACTATTTCTACACATTCTACCAAAACTGCAGTCCTGTCGTTGTGCGCTACCTTGACACGACATTCAACCGAGCTTCAATTCCACGCACACATTTCCCCAAATCACAAGCCCGCATCCAGCTCTTCCAAAACAGAATGCTCGGGTTGCAAGACCAAGCAATGTAGGGTGCCAAGACGCATTCAAACGAGGAAAAAAAAAGTTTCAACAAGAGCATAGCAAGGGATTGCTTGGCACCTGGCCATTCGAAAACGCCAAAGTTTTCAGCGACGACGAGGTCTTGGTGCTCTTGGTGCTCCCGAGCGCAAGCTGTGGCGACGCCACGGCCTTGGTCACAGAAATCGCCATCGCGGGAGTCGCAATGTGCGGAATGGCTCGATCGGAAAGGCTGCAATGGACTGGATCAAAATGGCTGGTCTGGACTGGATCTCGGAGGAGAAGCGCCGGCACCTTTAAGATAGAAGCGCAGCACGCGCGACACTGCGAGAGCCTTACAGTCGGGGGGACAGCGGATAGGCCGATAGGCTTGCCATTGATGACTAGGGTTAAGGGACTGGGGATCTAGGGGGTGGTTGTGGGGTGGGATTTAACTGTGGTTAAGTTAGTTGGACGCGGCGTCGGGGATTGCGTCCGGGTTTGCTGGAAATAGCTTCATGATTATCCACAGGCGGGGTGAATCATTGAGGGCCACGCTTTGGGTGTCTTTTGGAGGGGGTAAGCTTTCATTTTGGAAGGGGCAAGAAAGCTTTTTATTGGTCTATTGTCTACTTTTTCAATGTTTTTCAATTTGTTTTTGAAGGCCTTGTAACGGTTCAACTGTTCTTGGGTTAAATTAGGGTTTAGGGGATGAAGGAACTCGAGGGCAGATTCTGTTTTGCTCTTCCAAGTCAACAAAATTACTCCCCCACAATTATACTTTAAAGTTATTTTTTAATTTTTTATAGAATATTTAGGGCCTCTTGCCATGGCAAATGGTGAGAAATTAACCCAGGAGTGCTCCAACATCCAAAAAGTGGACGACGAACAAATTGAAATTGTTATACCTTCTCATTATTGTTTGGATGAAAGTCATCATAATTTGTGGATATACTTCATCAAGTTGTTGTCCTATCTAAGGGTTGCATTTGGTGTTACTAGAGTACATATATTATTTTTCTAAAATTACAAATGTGCAAGGATGTGAAGTGGTTGACCAAGCCAAAATTGCATTGACTGTAGTTCAAAACAAGACTTTCCAAAAATGAGGTCATAGATTTTAAGAGCACAAAAATTTAGAAAAATGACCATGTGAAGAGAACCTCATTTCAAATCCATTCCAACAAATTGTACTCAAAAAATGATAATATTTTGCTGGTAATCAAATTTAGAAGGAATTTTGTAATCAAAATTTATTAAAAAAAGATATTGGTGATAGCATTGGTGAGTCTAACCATACAGATGGAATCTACAACTCACAATCTACAACTTTTGTTCATATATCAATTCCAAAATATTCCTCCAAATTGCACTTCATATTGTTTTTTCTGAAATTGTCACTTTTGGTGATGAGTTTGGACGTTCTAGGGTTTTACCTCCCCCCCCCCATTGAGCTAATTCTGCATCCAGTTGGTAGTCTGCAACAGTGTGCGTGGCAAGGAGGGTCCAATCGCCCAGCTCTAGTCCTTGAACTCACGTCCACCTCCCCTTCTGTCCTTCTAATAATCCTAAAACAATTGAAGTGATTATTATGTGGAAGACCAGTAGAACAATGAAATTCTATTGCAACACACATTTCCAGGAAGTATAAGGTTCTCCAATAGAAAATTCATACCACTCATAGAATTTCGTTCATACCACTTATTGAATTCAACATGTACTGTGCATGACTTCACTTCAGAAGCCATCCATTATTTGCATTTTGAATTGAGTAAGACAAGCCTTTATATACATATGCAATGATAAGAGGTAAGAAAAACCATGTGGGATAAAAAGAAGAAATTCAACTTCTAACCTGGTGCCCTAAACCCTAAAAAAACTTGCCTAAAATCCTAAGTTTGTTGCTGTGTACATTCTATGTAGAACCTATAGAACAGTGAAATTGTACGGCAGTCTTGTAGTTCCATCGAGGTTGCATTCCCATGGTTCTATCGGGGTCGCAATCTTGCACCTACACCCATCCACCCACAAGCTCTTTTGGGCCCCATCATCCAGCCTGTTTACCACGTCAGTCGGGCCCACCTTCAAATGGAGGATTTAACGTCTTGCAGTCACAATGATATATTTTACCAAACGTAGTAAAGGAGTTAAGTATTGCCCAAGAATCCATGATTATTCTAAGATTTTTTTATTCAAAGTTATTGGATTCAAGGAAAGGAAAAAGATTCACATAGTTTTTTAGATTTAATCCTCAAAGTCCTATTGTCCCCTCATGGAACAAAATGGGTTTCAAGTAGGTTCCTATAGTCTCAATTTTCATTATGATTTTAAGAAATTATTTTGAAGATTGAAAAATACATTTTAGGAATATGATTTTTATTTCAATCAGTGCCGAAAAGCAAAAAGTTATGACACCATAAGCCTAAAGTAGCAATCATCAGGCAAAACCAAAAAATCACAAAAAGTTCAAATAAAATTTTCAAATTGTTTTTTCATACATAGTATTTTTGTCTACATGGAAAGATTTGATTCATTCTATTTGGACTAGTGTGAGAAAGTTATGGACAATCTTGTTTTTCAAGCAATCTAAGCATTTCTTGAAAAAAGAACTTACAAGATTCATTTTTTAATGCATTTTTCACAATTTTTCAAAAAAACTTATTTGACATGGTCAAGCTTGCATGCTAGAAAAATCTCACCAATAGGCTTACTATGTTTCAATTCCATCTTAGAGCTATTAATGATTTAGTTTTTTGCTCAATCTTGGACCTACTTCTACTTAACAATTCTTCAAAGAATGAAAATGAAGTGTGTTTTCCTAGATTGTCAATTCAAATCTTCAATATAATTTTTGTATTCAATATATATATGTGAGGTGCAAAAACTTTTAAGCTACAAAGTTTCAAAGCCTTAAAATGTAGGCATGCAAGGTGCAAAAAAATCCAATTTTCTTTGCTTCAAATGCAAATATCTTGCAATCTATGAGGTCAAAGTATATGAAATCTCTTCCACACATTTTTATACCAATCTAGTGCAAGATCCTATAATTAGATGTGTAGAAAAAAAATTCTAAAGTTTTGTGCACTTTACAAATAAAAATGATAGTTTTGAGTGGAATTTGATGAAAAAAAGGTCTTTGAACTTTACTAAGGATTGTTGTAGCATGTGCAACTTTTCATAAAGATTTTTTTTATAAAATATATTGACTTCAAGGCAAAGAAAGGCTTCATATTGTAATTTGGAATATTAAATCGTAGTTATAAATTTGAAGAAATTAGATACATTGTTTTATCTCTCTTTATCCCATTACAAGAATAATGTTGAATCTTTTTATTATCATTGTAAACCCAATATCTTGTATACTTTCAAAGTATCAATGAAAATGGTTTTTAATGGACAATAGACAATTCACCCCCAGCTTATAAACACTCTCAAAGTTTGCTTCAATAAAATTTGTCTTCTAAGGGTGCACTACGATTTGCAAGAGTTGTGATTAGTCATAGGAGTTGATAGGCCTACACAACTTTTTGGTAGGGCAATATATGTGTGAGCCCTCAAGTTGGCACTTGGAACTCAGGGGGGGGGGGTTGTTTTTATTTTGATAGTTTTTTTGCGTATTTATGTGTAAAAAAGCATAAAAAAAAGTGTTTGAGTGGTATTTGGTAGAAGTCCCTACCAATACAGTGAGGGGTCATCTTAGAAGTACGGAGTATCTAAATTACTCCAATTTACTACTTCCAATGCCTAGTTGGAGTTTGAGAGGTCAATTAAGTATTTCCAAGAGAATTAAGGGTCTGAGTGTTAGTCAATCCTAGTAGTTGTCCATACTAAACTAAGTCTTGTAGATGCATGTGATAAAATTGGCTAAGTCTATTTTAAGTCTAGAGAGTCTAGTATAGGTCACCATCCAATTCGTAATGAATCTAGATTGATAAATTCTTATTTACAAGTAATTTATAGAAGATCACATCAAGCTGCAATTAAAGTAATGGACTGATGGGGAGCGAATGGAGCTTAAAGAAAGGTGCTTTTAGCTTAAAAGCATGCCAGGAGCCAACATTAGAGCCGGTTGTTCCAAAATTCCCTGATACAAGAATAATTTCCCCCTTGAGCAAAAATTAAAAGAGAATTGTTAATTTTAGCTTTCCTATAAATAGTGCAAAGTAAAACGTAATGTTGCACTTTGTTTTGGAGAGTTTCTTAGAAGCTACTCAAAAAGTTTTGGATTTTTTCGAAACAATGACAATGACTCTATGGGAAGTCATTTGCCTTTGAACATGGTCGTAAATTCCTAGAAATTGCCCATGTTGCAGTAAAATCCCACTAAAAATTAGGATAGGATTTTGTATGCGAATAAAGCACCCCACAAAGTTTGAAGACATTTTAACAATCCTAAGTACTAAAATTGACAACGACATTGAACTTTGGAAAAATTTACAATTTGACGACTGGTTGACCGATGTATCAAGAGCTCGCGGTGTCCGAATGATGTGATTGAGGGGTCTTTTCTTAATCCCACAAACCTTCTTAGTAACCCTAGCTAGACAATTTCCTCAAAAGAAAGAAATTTCAAAAGTTAGAGTTTTGACTTTTCTTTGGAGTTACTATAGGTTGATTTTACGCTTACAAACGATTGGGAAGAAGGGGGTATGGAGTTCCTAAAGGTAATTGGGGTCTTTTGAACACAATGGTACAATTGTTTTTCAATTTGGAGTTGTTTCCTAGAAGATAGGAAGGGTCTAGTAGTAAGTTTGACTTTTTTAGAGTAATTAGTAGTAATTCAAAGTTTATTTTGCAAATATCTTTTGGAAAATTGAAGATTAGATTTGGGTAAGATCTCTTTTCTTGCGTAACAAGCCATCTTTTGTTTAAAAAAAGAAAATTTAGAAATACTTTGGATTAATTAGCAAATTATCAAGGTTAATTAGAGTTATTTTCAAAATATCTTTGGAAAAAGATCTTGGATTTGATTTAACCAAGATTTATTAGCTAAATGGAGAGGGTTCTAGAAAATTCTTCCAATAAACAAAGATTATTTTGGAAATACATTAGGATAGTTTAGGAAATATCTAGGAGTTGAAAGTAAATATTTTTCCACCGACAACTTACCGCAAAGGTGCCTGGAACAAGTATAAAAGGCCTTTCCCTCAAGGTTATTGGTACCCTCATTCTCATAACTAAACTTTGTTTTTATTTCTCATATGCTACCGACATGGTCAGAGTACTGATCCAAGTCGAGATCTGACCTGATTTTCATTCTATTTCTTGATTTGCACACTTTGAAAGACGAGACGGTCCCTTCAAAGTGATTTCTATTTTATTTCTATTTGAGTTCTTAGAGTTCTCTAGGCTAAGGCTCTATTTTCTTTGATTTGTGAGAGTTTTGGAAGGGATAGACTTCCAGATTCTAATCTCATTTAAGATTTCTTGAATACTAACAATTTATGTTCATTACAACAAAATTTGGTGTTAATAGACTTAAGGCGGGGAAGCTTGACTTTGCCAAAAGTTTATTAAACCAATCTTTGTCTAAAATTTGTTGTATAACGGAAATTGGGATTTTAATTATTAAAGTTCAGTTTAAACGTTGTCATACGTACCTCCTTCAGTGATTAAATCTTGGATACTTTGAAATTTTGAGAAATTAGTCTTTAATGTTCAGTTAAACACTGTCATATGTACCACCTTTAAAGATTGAACTTTCAAAATACTAATCTTTGACCATTGACACCGTGTATACTTGGAGTTGCCCTCGCACGGCAAAGCTTTGACTTTGAAATATTCAAAATTGACATTTTTTAAGATGGTTCCAAGTATTTAAGTCCTTGAAACCATTAGAAAAAACCTCTCTCGTTGTATGTTGAAAATTGCCCTTGCATGTGGAAGTAATTTGGGTCATTTGAATTGTGAGAGAATTAGAGAAAATTAGTCAAAATTTTTTAGTTTAAATTCTTGAGAAAATCCTTAGTAGTAGATGGAAAAAACCCAAAATTTAGATTAGTTTTTCCTTTAGTTAGAGTTATTAAAATTATTTCGAAAAGAGAGTCCCAATTAGATTAGAACACTTTGATTTGCTTACTTTAAATTTATTCCAAAAATCCCAAAAATTAGCTTGTTAGTTTAGAATTTTAGAAGTTGGAAAATTTCCCTCAAAACCCCCAAACAACCCCACTGAATGTCATAGTTATAGTTAGTGAAAGTTTGCTTAGAAGTTCCCAAAAAAACCCAAAAAATTGATTAGTTTTAGTTCAGAAATTAATTAAGCCTTTAAGTCTGAAAATTAATTTTAATAGTATTTAATTAGCCAAAATATGTGAAAGGTTTGAAAATTCAGCAAAAGAGCCGTAATTCAGCACAAGAAGACTAGAACCAAAGACCAACACGAGAAACCAGAATCGGAGAGACTAGATGAGGTAACAAGCCATGTGCCGACTGGGAAGTTGACGGGCCAAGGCGTGGTAATGGCCAAAGTGAGGTGACAGGCCAAGACGAGGTTCGAGTTGAGAACTAGTCACGCCTCGCCACGTGGTGATACTACATTGAATAGGGGTATTAAGGGGACCCATACTAATTAATCGACATTCCACACTAAATAAATATCTACCTTTAGTGTACATCAATAGTTATTGGGGTGTCCGAGTAATGTACATCATGTTTCAAACATCTACAGTTTTCTAGAATTAGTCCCTTTAATTTTTTGGTCCCCTTAATACCCCTATTCAGTGTAGATAGCTGTGAAATTGCAGGAATGTTGTGAGGAGAGCCCGTTAAGCTGGACATTGGAAAGAAGGACGACCAGCTCAACCAAAAGCAGGGAGGCCAGTTCAAACTGAGCACTAAAGGGAACCTGTCTAGCAACTGTCTGTGAGAAAAAACGACTGAAAGTAACACCAATCGATATGAAAATTTAAGGTAAGTGACTCAATTGTTTGGAAATTTTAAAAGTGTTAATACATTTAACAATTATCAAGTACTAATTGAACATCATCAACTTATATTACTCTCACCTAACTCTTAAAAACAAAACACAACATAACAAATGAGAGAGTTGAAGAGAAAGGAAGGAGAAGAACAAAAGGAATCCAAGCAATTAATAAGGTATGAATAGTTTGGATTTTATTTGAAATTTTATTCTTTCTACTATTCATTAATTTGTTGGTTGGTCATTAATTAGGAATCCTATAAGAATTAGAAGGCTAGGCTTTAGTTAGATTTTGTTTTATTAGCCTTAATAAGACAAATAGATAAAGACAAAATGCCAACTAATTTCTTTTGGATGATTAGGAAAATTACAAAATAATTAGAATTTATTAGATTTGATTTGATTTAGCGGATTGAAAGGTTTTGAGGTATTAAAATAATTTCTAATTAATTAGGAATTGTTTAAAATACAACCAAAATTAATAAAATCCCATAACCATTAGTAGGAAAAGTGAAATTAGAACAAAAAATACAAAAACCACTAACGATTAATTCCAAATTATGCGATGGATTAGCAAAATGGAGGAAGGAGCGGGTTACTACGAAACCATACATCTCGTGATCCTCAAGGATGGTACAATCGACTCATTCATGGGAAAGGTACGTTAAAATTCTTCATATTTTGCTTTTTAAATTTCAATTTGATTAAAATTTCACTCGATTGAATAAACCATTGAAAGTTTTAGGAAAATTAGAAAAGAAAATTAACATTGAAAAATTCCAATTAGATTTTAATTTTGAAAATAATCCAAAATATAACCCATCACAATTAGATAAACCTTATTTGAAAATTGGATAAAAATTAATATTTCCATACAAAATAATCAAACAAAAGAATCTTAGAATCTTGAAAGAATTTAGAATTTAGAATTAATTAGAAATTATAACTACTTGTTAGACTAAGAGCCATTGATGAATGAAATTTAATTCGTTAGACTTTTAAAACAAATTTCATTCATTAATAACTTTTTTCGTTAGGAATTTAATTTTTAATGTCTTACCTTGTTGGGAAGGTAATTTCTGAGATTTCATTTAAAAAATATAAAACCCTAAAAATAATTATTTTAGAATAGAAAGTTTGATTTACATTAGATTAGAAGATAATTTAAAAGAATTTCTAAAGAATCTTTAAGGAATCATTTAAATTAGGAATAAATTAGGGAATCTCTTAAAGATTCCAGAATCTCTTTTCATTTAAAAAATACTTTAATTTTAAATGAGAAAAGTTTGGATGAAGTTTGATCTTAATTTGGATGAAGTTCTTTGATTATTGGTCAAATTAGGTTTAAACTTAGAATTAGGTAACTAACATAATTAAAAACTCAACCCTAAAATTTAGATTTGTTTCGATTAGTTTTACTATTTTTAATTCGTGGATGAAGGTTGTGATGTAATTTAGGGATTAATATTTCATCCATTCATTTCTTTTACTAGGAAAGCCAAAATTCAACTTGCTTTATCATTCTGGAAAGGACAAATTACATTCTACAAGTTAGGTTAGATCGATTATAGTTTCAATTTATCTTTTGATTAGTTATTTGATTTAGTTAACCATAGTTTAAAAAATTAGGATTTACATGATTTGAGTTCAATTTGGATATTAAAAAATAAAGTGTCCATTGCTTGGAAGGCACGAATTGAACTTAGATTGAAAACACCCTAAATAATTGAATTAACAAACGATTAGAACCTGTGTGTACATTGTAACTCAGAGGGTGGAGTTTAAAACACTCACAATATGCTTTGCCCATTTGTACAAAGTGCATCAAAAAATGTGATCCTTGTTTCAAGGGATGGAATTTTCAAGAAAAAACAACAAAAGATGATTAAAAAAATCCCCAGCTATTCTTTTGAACTTCTTGGTTGTTGTATCCCAAATTCTTACAATAGAAAGTTTATTATTTTTTAATTCTTGAACATCCTTAGCTGTCTTGGGTCCATTTGATTAGCTATTGATTAGCTGTCTATCAAAATTGCCCATACAAATAACTATTCAAAAAGTTGTTCTTATTGGCTACAATTTTGTAGTTAATTATTTTCACCAAAATTCCTACTTCAATGACCTCTATGACCAAGTTTTAGCTAGAAACTACTATGAGGACATTAATTAACCCATTCAGGACTATAGTCAATTTTGAAGTTTTCTAGTCCTAAGCTAAACATGATAAAAAAAAATATCAAACTCAAATGAATTCAAGAGATGTGATTATGCTGATGGAAAGGGATGTGGCTGCAAGAGGCTACGCAATATATTTTGTGGCAATTGATGGTTCGTAATCTTGATTTGCACATCAATCTTCATATTTTTAGCCTACATTTTATTTTATTTTTCAACCCTAAAATTGCGTGCCAATGCAGATTTTCCCAATCTTTGTCCCAATGCATTCATTCTCAAATTCCCCACGCTTGTCTCCTTACATCCCCAAAAATGCATTCTAAAACTCTAGCTACCAATGAAAAAGTGTCAATTTCGACTAGAAAGTGGTTGACCAAGCCATAATGGGTTACAAAGATAATCCCGAAGTACTTGATCAAAAGATAATAAGGTTATTATTAAAGATTTATGGTAAATAATTGAAATTTCGTCAACAAATTTGAATCATTGATTCATGGAGAGCATTCTTCTTTCATTCCATTTATACATTACTTGAAGCTCATTCAATTCATATCTTGAGTTAGGTTGTTTGTTTTGTTTGTCATGTTGAGATCTCCTAGACCGTGCGTCCACTATAAGAACCCCGCATTTTTTATGCTATTTACCAAAAACGTATCCTTTTCTTGAGACGTCACTACATTAGACAATCAATAGGCATGGGAGTGTGAACTTGATGTGATATTGTAGAAAACTTGTGCAGCTAGGTTGGAAAATGAGTAGATGTTATTGTAGACAGACATGTTTTTAATGATGTTAGAAAAAACATATTGATGTTTTTTGTGACATCTAAAAATACATAGATTGCCACGTTAGCAAGTAGACCCATTTTGATTATGGATAAGTTGGTAAAAATTACTATGGTCTATGGTAAAAAGTTGACCATATGTAAAAAATTTAGGGAAGGGCAACCACATGGCATGCTGTGCCAAAAAAAGGAAATGGATGGATGTGCACTATGGATGAAAAAGAGATGATCTTTATACAAGTGGGTAGTTGGAAGTGAAACAAACAATATGGGATATGTAAAACAAGAATTGTGTTCAATGTAAAATGTCTGAAATGACATCCAAATGTCTAAAATAGTGTCAAGATGTACAATGTTCAAGTTCCCATATTCTAGTTATCCCATATCTTTTGTCTCACCATGGACGGACAATGAATATAAATATGATCTCTATTCTCTTCATTTTCACTAACTTTTAATGAAGGAATTCCTTCATTTTGCCATCAAAAATTCTCTTTATGGTAGATAGTAAGTTTTCTTCAATTCTCATTGAATTCAATAAATTTTGCTTCTTCATTTATTTTATTTTTTATCATTATTTTTTATTGATCTTGCTTGACAGGTATAATATACACAAATTGATGTCTCAAAAAACATCTAAACATCTAATTTGATGTTTGAAAAAGTGAAATTGAAAATTTTCAAATTACATAAAAGTGTGCTGATTAGGCATGCCACATCATCATAATTGGTTCTATGTCACTTTTCCCACCATTATATCAAGTGCCATGTTATCAATGGGTTGGATGAAAAAAATCCCATGTGGATCTTTTTGCCTATGTGGCACATACATGGCATCCACGTGCTGCACTGTGGAGACCTTAGAAGACCTTGTTGTCTGTGATGTTAGAAAAAAACAAGCTAAAATTCGACGCGTTTTCCTTGATTTTTGGACGTTTTGTGCCCATCCATTATAACAAATTTTTGGTGACATCCTTTTGAACAACTTCTATGTCAAATTGAACGCTAATAGATGTTTTTTCTAACATTACCAAAAACATCGTTTTCTTATAGTGGTCCCTTGGTCACGTTTAATGTATCGTTGGAAAGACCTCAACTAGGAGGGGTGCACAAACTTTGTTTCATGGCATTTGGAACTATAGTGTGAAAGTTCTTGAATTTGGAAATTTTTTGATAGAATTTTTTTAAATGACTTTTACTTTTATTTTAAGGAAATAAAGAAGGCTTCAACATCACTTTTGACATCCCAATGATTGTGGAAATGGGAGAGGGTACACCAGTGACTACTAATACAATGAAGTGCACTTTCCACAACATTCCTCATCCACCGGTGAATAGATGGGCGATTAGGGGTTTTAAAAATGGAGGACAAAGTGCAATTGTTCTTTCTCTTGACTAGGTGGAGTAGGTGCATGGCAATCTTTGCTACATTTTGATCATCAATCTATTTTCAAACTAACATACAATAGAATTACTTGAAAAGGTCGTCCCTAGTCATAATAGTGGTGTCAGAAGAAGGCCTAACTAAGAATAGTACAAAAAACCACATCAAACTCCATCAAAGCCTAGTTTTGGTGCTCCATGGAGTTTTGTCTGGCCGAGGAGGATTGACCCCTTTACTTCCCTATATTTTATCCCTGGATAAAACATTAAAAAAGTTTATTTGCCACACATGATAGAATCTGCAAAATTATGAATTCATCTTTGCAATCAAAAGCCTTGGAATTCGGTCAGAGAGATGAAGAAATACAAAATTTATGAGGCACAATATAGGGGGCAATTTTTACATTTACCCTTGGATGGGGGACAATGAGGGGGTCAATTCCTCCTTGGCTATTTCATCCTATGTTTTTTCTCAAACTCTGAGGTAGGAGCACCCATAACCACGAGTGTACCCATAGTTGAGAGTAGAGTTCCCTCAAAGTGTTCCCTGATGAACCTTGAAACCAGCTTCAAAGTTCCTTGAAACCATCTCCATACTTAATTGTGGTTGGTGGGTTCTGATTTTTTCAGATTTTGGTGTTAGAATCAAGACAAATTTAGTAGAGTGTGGCTATGGGTGTCCTAGGGAGTTCTACTTTGAAAATTCATAGAAATTAGATGCTTTATCCAAAAATTCTAATTTTTTTTGAAAATTTATGATTTTCAATTGCTAATAGTTAAAAAATATTTTTTGTAGAAAAATTTGACCCCAAATATGCTGAATTGCTTAAATTGACGGTTATGGATGTTCCTACTTTAGCTCTTGGTCCAACATTGCACACAATTTACGATGAACTCTAAGGGAGGCAATCCATTTCTGATCACTGTCCCCTTTTAGCGATATAGACTACTCTCTTTTCGCATAGAGGAGATGACAGTGATTAATTATATCACAATTTCCTATGCAGTTGTGGCACATTGTGATTGTTTTACAACACTCTCAATTCTTGGGTGGATCTTGCAACCAGCCCTTGTGGGAAACATGAAGGTCTACATGACAAGAGTGGGAGAAATGGAATCTTCCACTAAAAAATTCATAGTAATTATGTTTTGAGAAATCAAAATCTGAAAAGTTATAGAAACCTTCTTAACTCTATTTCTGCACACTGGAAAATTTCCCCCCCAAGAAACTTGCCCTCCAGATAGGTGTAACCGCTTAAGTGGTTGGAAATAGGTTGCCTCCTTTAATGTGTAACTTACATTATCTTGAATCAAGTTCATTGTTCAAATCAAACTCCCAAGATTCCAAGTGAAAGTGCATGACTGAATCTCAAGTAGTACTTTTGGTATGAGGATGATAAGATATTTTTGTGGGCTCATTTGTTTGGCAAATTGACACCAGTCTCAAAGAGACAATAAAATTTTATAAACCCCCCAATATCACATAAGTTACCAGTATATTAAGGTAAAACAACCCATTATAGACCTTTTGCCCATTACAAAACTCTATGAATGAGCCCATTACAGTTTTCTTTTAGTTTTTGAGATTTGGGCCACATTCAATGTCTTAGCTAACTGGAATGGAGTAATTAGTGGCTGCAATAAGAACTTTCAGTTTTTTAGTGTTAGTTCATTGCAAGAAGTGCCTTTTTCAGGTCTTCTGCGTTAGAAAATATTATGACTGTCATAGGTAAGTAAGATGAATGTTATGGATCAATTTTTATTGGTTTTGGGGTAGTCTATAGGCTATGATGGGCTGAACACTTCAAAAATTCATAACAAATTCACACTTTGTCGAAAAAATATAGTTTCAAATGCCCTCACCATTTCTATCACTTGAATTTCTGTGGGAAAAAAGTAGAAAATTTCAGAAATGACAAGAGGGCAAACCCCCCATTTGGTCCGTAATGGGCTGTTTTACCTTTAAGTTGTCCTTGTAAGTTATTGGCAATTGACAACAAGTGATGAGAGCAATCGCATTGGCAGACAAAATATGTGGAGGAAAGAATAGCTTACTGTAACTTAGCTTGGGGTGGTCTGGGGTGGATTGACCCCCTTGCTCGTCCCCAAGTGAAAATCCTGAAATTTTTATTTGTCATGCATGATAAAATTTTGCAAATTTTGAATTCATAGTTGCAATCAGAGGCCCCAAATTAGCTTTGAGAGGTACAAAAGATAAATTAATGAAACATAAAATAGGGGGTCTGTTTTTTTTACATACACCCTTGGAATGACTTGGGGGGACGAGTGAGGGGGTCAATCCACCCTAAACCTTGGGTGGGGGTAGCAAGAGGGCATTTGCCAACACAAAAGCTCGCCCCCACCGTGACACTGAATATTTGCAACTTCTGGAGCACTCCTTACCCATTCTTTTCCTGCTCCTTCCCCACTATCAAAGTGGAATGTTCACAACTCTTTTTATTTCTTCTTGAAACTCATGGACAATCCATACTATAAGTTAGGATGTTGTTTTGTTTTGTTTGTTTGTTATGTTGAGATTTCATGGACCACACATCTCCTGGTCATATGCTTGGTACCGTCAAAAAGTGCTTGTCAAGGAGGGGTGCACAGGCTTTGTTTTGTGGCATTTCAAGCTACAGTGTGAAAGTTATTGAATTTCAAAGTTTTTTCTGAATCTAAAAATTAAAAAATCACTTTTCCTTTTCTTTTGGATGTGGCAACAATACACAGTACACTAGTTTCCATTGAAAGAGGAAAAGGTACATCGAATCAGAGGACAAAGCCTTGGTGAGGGAAAACAACATTACTTTTTAATTTTCAACAATTTTAAGGTTTTTATGATTTTCAAAATATTTCAAATGTTTGTGACTTTTAGAACGCTCCTTCCCTGCTCCTAATGTACTCTTGTTTCTCTACACCCCTGCACTGGAAGCTTCTAACGAAATGAAGCTTCTGATTAAAATAGCTCTAAAACAAGGGCATTTTGATGCCTTGAGCAACTTGGCATGTTGGCTTCCGAAGTCCAAAGTTTGGTGTGCTTGGGCTTCTTGTTCCATTGAAAAGGGAATAATATGGTAAAAAAGATAGCCTGGCCCCTCCATCCAAGTTATGTGCATTCTGGGTTGTTATTCCATCTAACAATGTGGTTGCTATGAAGGAAACCTCATAATGGTACCATGTTTTTCTTGGGACTGCCTTTAACCCTTTAAGAATGTCGAGGATGTTTTTTGTCCTTTGGATGGACAAATAGGCTCTGTGCATACTGAAAACTCGATGATTTTCATCCAATTTTTTTAGTGAACTTTATTGATGCTATATCCACATCATTGAGATAAATTTTAGACATTTTAGTTGTTTTTTTATTTTATGTAGGGTAGTTTATAAAAAAAAATGGTACACTACCTAGTGTATTTTAATACACTGAGTTTTTTTTTCCCTTAAAACTCAATTTTGACAATGAAAATGATTTTTTTGCTTGGAGCAAAACAAGAAACATGAAGCTTCTAAAGTTTATTTTTTATTCTAATTGGAAATTTTGAATTTTTTTGAAAATTAAGCATTTTTTATGAAGTTTGGAGTTGAGGATCTATAATCACATTTCTAAATATAGAGTGATATGCATTTTCTCTGGACTATAATATTCTACACTATAAATCTAAAACATAATTCTATTTTGAAAATTTTAGATTTTTTGATTATGATTTGTATTTGATATGATTTTCTTTCTTTCTTTCTTCAAAAATTCAAGGTAGTTTAAATTTTTTGAAAAAAATTGGAAAATATCATGACAAATTTGAGACATTTGATTTCATCTTTGGAAAACAAAACCAACAAATTTCGCTCATAAATAATGAAGAAATGGAGGATATAGAGTGACAAACTTTCAAGTTTGAATACACAGTTATAGGCTCCATCTTTTAGGGGTTAAACCCTAGTGGAACACTAGCCCATGCAACAATTTTGTCATTGTTGTCCATCTTCAAGCAACACTTTTAGGAGGCAAATCAATCATTTTTCATTTTTTGAATCTTTAATACACAAAAAGAAGGATGGGCTTTGAATAAATGTATTACACATTGAAATTGATGTTTTTTAGCAATTTATTGGCCCAATTTAAACAAGAGAAATTTGACAAAGACCTAGGGTTGAAGAAAAATAATTACTTAGGGTTTAGAGGTGAAAGAGGCATATAGATTTATCTTCAACCTAAAAGCCCATATAAATAATCAATTTCTACATATTTTATATGATACAAAGGTTAGTGTTGCTTCAACACTAGCTAAGGGTGCCAATTTTGTTCAAAATACTATCAATGACGACAAATTAAAACTTTTAATTGCTCTTTGGAAAATTATTGAATATGGTTATAGCCAAAATCAAGTGAAAAGAATATGATCTTGTATCCTTATGACTTAAGCTTGAAAATGTTGTCTTCTTTATTATACATTTACAAATTGAATGAAAAGAATATTCATAGACAAATAAAGTTTATTTTTGTATCTACAATTAATGCTTATCCCTATTGTACATATTTGAAATTATTGAGTACCCTATCCAAAATAAGTGCAATTTGTGCTTCAAGATCACAAATGTGATATCTAAAAGAATTAGGTAGATTGTCACCATTAGTGAACAATCAATGGAATCGGTAAAGATACACCAATTTTAATCCTTGAAGGCCAATTGTCTGTTGAACGGACAATTGAAACTTCGAGTAGGTTTCTATGAAGTCAATTTTGGTTGGATGTTCACCAAATTTTGACTCAAGATATGAACATGTACTCCCTTAGTAGGAATATAATTTTTTTCTAATCGAGTGCCTCGATCAAAAGTTATACTACTTTGAATCTTTTTTTTAAATCACGCAACATGTGCAAAACTTTTCCTTTACTTCTAAAATTTGGCAGGTATGTAACTTACATGATTAAAGATGAAAATGGACAAAAAAATAATCATATGTAGAGTAAAAATATCACTCTTGGAGGAGTAAAAGTTAGTTGGCCCTATTAGGCAAGGTTGAAAAAAAATATTTTTTCTTTTAACTTCAATCGTTATAATCTTTCAATCCTTGCGGTCAAAGTTTATGAAATGTCTTTAACACATTCCCATAGTATTATAGTACAAATTTGTATGGTAGGATTATGAAAAAATAGTTTTTTTTCAATTTTTTCTCATTGCCCTAAAACATGGTAGTTTTTCACAATTTCTACCTAAAATATGCCATTGGCCTTTAGGGGTTAACAACTATGAAGTACTAGATTCTTCATCAATCACCAATAAAAACCCACCCCTTGTTTTTGTTAAAAATCAAGAAAAGATTTTGGTTAACCCCTACAGGACCAAGTGTCCACTCAACGTATGCAAGAAATCTCGGGTAGGTTCCTACAAAGTCATTTTTGGTTGGATGTTCATGAAACTTGGACATAATGTGTAACTTTGTACCCCCTTGGTGAAAATCTAATTTTTTTCCAATTGGATGCTTAGATCAAAAGTTATATTGCCTTGAACTTTGTAGGCAACTTTGGGCAACATATGCAAAACTCTTCCTATGATTTTGAAATTTGGTAGGTGTATAGCTTACATATTACAAGATGAAAATGTCAAAAAAATAACCATTTTTAGTGTAAAAATCTCATTCTAGAAGGAATTAAAGTTTGCAAGCCCTGTTGGGCAAGGTTGGAAAAAAACTTTTTCACCTAACTTCAAACGTTATAATCTTCCAATCCATGTGGTCAAAGTTTCTAAATTTTTTTCCACATGTTCCCAAAGAAGTCTAGAAAAAAATTTTACAGTTGAATTTTGAAAAAAAAAATTCTTTCATTTTTTTCTTGCTGCCATGAAAAGAGGCAATTTTTGACAATTTTTGCCCAAAATGTGCCTTAGATCTTTAGGGATTAAACTCTTACTAAATCTTTATTAAAAAAAATCTAGAATCTAATGAAAGGTATATTGGCCTTATATTACAACTAATATAAAGTTGGTGCACCCCCACAATAGGAGTCTTTGGCATCAAAGAGACTTTGAGCACATTTCACCAATGTAGTGATGAAGCAAAGGCTTAAGGTCTCTATTGAGAGAATGTGCAAACCTTTTGCAACAACTTTGAAAATGTATATTAATCTTAGAACTTCCTAGTTCCTTGAATTGGGAACTACAATGAGTTAGTCCTTGTCTGTGTCAACACATAAAAGTTAGTTGTTCAAAAGATATTCATTGAGAAGAAGAAGTGATGCCAAATAAAATTATCATTAAAAATTGAGAATCCTAAGCAAAATGGAAAATGATCACAATTCATAAAATTAATTGCATGAAGAGAAGGAAAAAAGTTGTCTACAAGTTATATAAAGAGAAGAAAAAGATGCAAAAGGCAAAAAAAGAAACTATTATTAAATAGAAAGCTAAATAAGAGGTGGAGGAAGATGAAAAGGTTTTGTATAAGGTATACATGAAGAATTATGATCAATTTTGGGCCTCCAACACTAGTTTGAATATGGGGAAAGATATGTCAAAGTCATGGTAATGATATTCAAAGTATGAAGATTTGAAACCAAATAATAATCTATGATCAAGATTGAGGATTAAAAGATTGATATTCCAAGATTAATCTCAACAATTCTCCAATAAATGTTGAATGCATACGAAAGTACAAAGACAAGCTTTGCTATAAAGCTTCAAGATTAGTATTGGCAAGATTGAGGTTTCCTTCAATTTTGAATACTAACTACATAACCTTTACATTCTCTCAAAGAAATGTTACTCCCTTTGTCTCAAAAGAAATCCATGGTTTCTCAAAAAAAGTTAGATTAATGCACAAGGTGCTCCTATTTGGATGGGAATGTACAGTTATTCTAGCTTCTAGTCATCCCCAATAGATGTCCAAGTTTTGATGTCTGTGGCCACAGAGATCATGTTGAAAATTGGTGCCAAAATTGTCAATTTTTTTCTATTTTGCAAAAAGCTCTAGTGCATTGAACTATGTTTGATTGAGACTTGCAAATGATCAAAGTCATGGAAGGACACGAACCGTCTTCTACAACTACCCCACAAGGACAATTGACTCTTTGATTGATGCCACACGAAAAGCTTTCCAAAATATGTATAAAGAAAAGTTGATCAACATTTTCCTCTGTTTGTAGCAATGCATGGTCCAAACCATGCTATTGGATGGAAGCAATCACTACCAACTACTACACATGGACAAGGACAAGTTGCAATGTCCAAGAGAACTTAATTATGTAACCTCAGATTTACGTTAGACAGAGTGCACAATACTGTATTAAAACATCAAAACTTAATTTGGGACAACCAATTTTCTACAACCTCAAATTTATTTTGAGCAAAGGGAATATGATGTTATAGAAAACAACAAGATAGTCCAAAGGGGATTGGTATGCTTTAAAAAATCACACATATATTTAGAAGAGGCACTTGAATTTTAAAAAGTTAGATAAAGTATTTAAGGTTTCAAGAAGGTTTAACTTCTTGAAAAAGCTCATGTACTTCTATTCCAACTTACATGATATGAGATAGTCTATCACTTTTGACTATATATAGTCACCTCAATTTTAATAGAATAGGTTGTCAACTCCTCAAAGATGTACTAGGATAAATGGCAAAAGTTTGAGAATTCAATCATCCAACAAGATATAAGGTATATCTACGTGAGTTATTTAACCAAAGATAAGCAAGAGTCCTTGTCAAAATTCACTTCTACAATCTTTTAAACACTTATACATGGAAAGACAAAACCTACTAACAAGCACATGTCTATTACACTCAAACAAAAAATGCAAGGAGAGAAAATAAGGATAATAGTGAAATACCTCTTCCAAAAGTATTTAAAGTGTATTCACTTCCCAAAAGTCCTTTTCTAGCCACAATTAGTTACTCAATTCAATCAACACAATTTTGAAATGGTTTGTTGATTGGCTTGACATAGATATGGTAACAAAGATGAAGGCGATGCAAGCTTTGCTTGTTTATACTTCACTTTAGGTGCTTCAAATGATTATACAACTACACAAGAATGCTCTCAATTTGCTATTGAAGGAAGATAATTATAGAACAAGTGTTGTGGCATGACACTTTTGCAAGAATAGAAGCTCTAATGCAATGCACTTTTATGCAAGCACAACCTAAAAAAATGTACTATACTTCATACAAAATTGCATACCATCATGATAAGCTTGTTGACCCATAATCCTCACTCCTTGCAACTAGTTCTAAGTAGTAGCATTTCCAACAATACAAACTACCTAACAAGTATACATTGAATTGTTACAGACGAAAAGGAACTCATGCAACTAAAAAAAACCAAGAATGGCGTGACCGTGAAACTCTGTCCACTCTAATCAAACTCTAACCATGTTGTGCAATGTAAATGCAATTGTAGATAGAATTTGGAAACTCAAATTTAGAAACTAGAGAATCAGTGCCATCATTTTTGTCCAAAAGACTAATTCAATAAAAATCAATATGCAATAATATTTGATCCATAGGCAAGGTAGCTATACTACACTAATTTGCCATAATAGTGTGTGTGATACTAATTTATCAAGGTCACATTATTTTGAAATAGTGCAAATTGAAATGTTATTTTATTGCTCCAATTTTCACAAAAATATAATTGTGTGGTGACACTTGTTTTCAAGGGGATACTAATTTGCCCCACTAATAGGACAAATCCGTGTAGTACTAGTTGCTACATTGTTAATTTTCATGTTTGTGTTTTTAAGAATGATTTGGGCAACAAAATTGCATTCTATGTTGTCTTATAGTCAATTCAATTCTCCATCAAGCATTCCTAATAATTACATCGTTTAGGATGTAAAAAAGTTCCCCTACAAAAATATGAGAAGGCAAAATGTTCTATATAACAATTGCGTTGATCTTTAAAGGACGGATTGGTGATAGAGAAAATCATTCATTTTGATATCGTGAGAATCATTAGTTAATAAGAATCCAAAAGCACTCATTAAAAGTCAAACTATTATAGAAGATCTCTCCTTTCCACACAAAAATTTTCGAGCATGAATAGTTGCACTTCTATCCCATATAGAAAGATGTTATCATCCATTGGACTAAACGTTTATGGGTTAAGGTCTAACAACTAGGTCAAGAGCAAAACCCTAAACGTACATTTCAAAATCAAGAAACATGTAGAACAAGCCTCTACAAAAAAAAATAGAGTTGAGAGGACCTAAAAATGGTCTCTAACAATTATTTTCTCCATGGTAATAATTGCATTCACTTTTCTAGCATGAACCCAAAAGACTTCCTACCTCTAAGGTAAACCACCCATGACATGCACCTAAGATATGACCCATTAGAGTATTACAACAATCCATGATAGACTTTTTCTAATAAATAAGATTAGAACTACATTAAGTTGGTTATTGACCAAAATCAATGGCTTGGGTGATGGTGATGGAGTTATTAGTGCTTGTTTTAGGAACTTTTAGCTTTTTAGTATAAATTCATCAAAACAAGTGATTTTTAAAATTTTTCATGTTCTAGCCATGTTAGGAAATATTGTACCGATGGTAGGAAATATTTTGACTACTTTAGGTGGTAGGATGTCCATCATGTATACAATTTTTGTTGGTTTTGGGATAGTCTACAGACTCTTTGGGGCCAATTGGTAATCACACTTCAAAAATTCATGAGAAATCCATACTTTGTTAGAAAAATAAAATTTCAATTGCTCTCTTCTTTTCTCATAGTGGTCTTTGTATGGAAAAAACTCTAATTTTATTTGCTAATTGTAACACGGCAAAACACTCATTCTACCTGTCATAGGTAGGTTTACCTTATTCCTAATTAAGGTTTTGTGAACATCAATACATAAGGGTATTTTTACTTTGATAATTTGTACTTGTAAGGTAAGAGCACCCAATGGCATCCCTGTACCCAATGGCATTCGACTCTACAAAGCATAATCATTTCAGGTTGTAACTATAAGTAGACAATACTCACAATAGAGAGCTTATGGTACGTTCAAACCTAGCCTTATGAAAGAGTAGGTCTTAACCCCTCACTGCCCAAGGCTTGAATAGGTTCAAAAACAAGATTTCTTTTGAAGTGTTATAGATATAATGTTCACTAAGTTATGGAGATCTCAATCGTATAACATTGTAGTGCACTTGTTGTAGATGATGTGCATCAAATTTGGTGTCATTTGACCGTATAGATTGCAAGATTATAATATTTTAGTGTTGAAAAAGGATGCTGAATTTTTTCTAAAAATACATTTTGAGGCGAAATTCAATTTCTAAATCTACTCAAATGAAGAAACTTTAAGCTATAAAGTGATTCAAAATCAGCATATAAAAACATTGATGAAAAAAAATATCATTCAATTGACTCATTGTGTTTGCAAAATGGCTATGAAATGTAAAAAAATAGCAAGAAAAGTTGCAAAAAACACATCAAAAACTGAACCTCCTTCTACTATAATGCTTCTCTATCACTCATAACTTGTTGGATTGATATAAAATTTTATACACACAAACTAGACTAGTATGCACAACTTTTCCAGGAAAAATTATTGAAAACGAACATTGTATGAAGAAGAAACAAGCTATCGAAGTTCACTGTAATCCAAAAATGTCCGGATTTTGAACTTCGAATTGCTCCTAGACATTCAAAACAACTTGGACTGATATGAAAATTCTACAACAATAAATAGACTTCAAGGGGAACATAACCCAACAAATTTTATTGAAAACAAACTTTGGATGAAGGAGATACAAGCCCCCAAAGTTGCAGCCAACAAATGGAGTTTGGTGAACTAAAATTGAACCTGTGAACTTCAATTGGCTTCCAAAAATTCATAAAATCTTGGATTGATCTGAAAACTTTACTGCAAAAACTAGAAGAGAGAGCGCAAATTCTCCAATAAGTTTTATTGAATTCGGACATTAGATACAAAAGTTACAGAACTTTGAATTTGACCTGAGGACACTTTTGGTCCCCTTGGGTGGTGAGGGGTTAACCCTTAAACGCATTGACATCCATTTTCTAGACAATGAATTGTTTGGAACACTAGTTTCATCCTCCCATTAAGGTAAAATAGCCCATTGTGGTCAAATGACCCATAGTAGTCACCTAGGAAGTCCCCCCATTGTGGGTTTTTTCCAGACCCCATCATGGGTTTTATTAGTAAATGAGATTTGGACCACAATCAATGTCTTACCTGACAGTAATGGAGTGATTAGTGACTGCATTAGGAACTTCTAAATTTTTAGTGTAATTTCATTGTAGGAAGTGACTTTTTTAGGCCTTTCACATTAGAAAGTATTGTGACTGCTTTAGGTGTGTAAAATGAGCATGATGGATATAGATTTCGTTGGTTCTGGGGTAGTCTACAAACTCTTATGGGCTATGATGGGCTGAACACTTCAAAAATTCATAGCAAATTCATATTTTGTCAAAAAAAATATAATTCCAAATGCTCTCACTGTTTCTCACACTTGTGTTTATGTGGAAAAAAATGAAAAAAATTCAGCCATGGCATGAGTACGAACTCCTAATTCTGACTGCAATGGGCTGTTTTACCTTAAGGGACATTTGAAGGCTCCAAGAGCCCATTTCAGGGTTGTTCCCTGCATTGTTCCCTGTGCTGCCAGAAACTAGGAACCAGCCCATAATGGGCTGAATTTCCGAATTTATTGAAAAAAAATAAAAATAAAAATTTCCCCAAAATTTCTAGAAAGTATTGATAAACTTAAAACTGAATTAAAAATTTTATTCGAAAAGATTAATTTTGAAAATAATAGAAAAAATTAAAAAATATATTATTTTCTGACGTGGCAGTGACTGTGCCACGTCATACTGATGATGTGGCGAGTTCCCACAGCTTGGGAACTCAAGATAACTTGGAGCCCTCAAATTTCATCTAATGTAACTACTTGGATGAAAGTTATTTTAATTTGTGAAGATACGTTATCAAATTTTTGTCCTATCTAAGGGTTGGATTTGGTATTACTAGAGTTCATACTTTTCTAAAATTACAAATGTGCAAGTATGTCAAGTGGTCAAACTGCATTGACTTTAGTTCTAAATTGGATTAGTCAAAATGAGGTCATAGATAGGAAGAACACAAAAATTTTAAAAAATCACCATGTGAAGAGAACCTCATTTCAAATCCATTCCAAGAAATTTTACTCAAAAAATGATAATATTTTGCTTGTAATCGAATTTTGAAGAAATTTTAAAATTTTTCTTTCAAATTTTATAAAAAAAATATTGCTGATACAATTGGTGAATCTAACCGTACAGATGGAATCTGCAAATCATAATCTACAACTTTCACTCGAACATCAATTCCAAAATATGCTTCCAAATAGCACTTTATAATGATTTTTCTCAAATCGTCAATTCCGGAGATGAATCTGGACGTTTAGGGGTTAAAGATAAAACAGTTCCCCAAAAAAGAAACAATGTTGGCTACTTTTCCAATCCTGATATTTAGGACGGGGTACCATTAACTTCACTTTAATTTGTGGATTCTGTAACTGAGTTCCGTTGGTGTTCACATATGATGTTCACTTTGCATTTGTAATTTGGTGTAAGTTACCAGGATTGACGAAACTGCTTAATTGAGACCACCCTGTCACACCAGGGTCGGGGTCTTACGGGGAACGGAGCGGAGTGCGCCCCCGCATCGAGTGGGTCCATGTCGTGCGCAGGACTTGTTTCTTTTGCTGTCATCGTTGCACGAGTCGTGCGTGGCGCTGTGGTGGTTCTCGGGATTTCAGTTTTGGGTTATTAATAATGTTCGTTCTACTCTGTGGATTCTCGATCTGCTGCGGACGAGGATGAGGTGTATTGAGCTAGCTTCTGTTTCACAGAAGGTTTTCTTATTTTGCATCGATCACCTTGAATGGGTGGTACAGTCTTCAATTCTTTTTAGGTTCTAAAAATTTGGGAAGAGGATCGGAGCTGGAAAGGGTTGGGCGATTGCTCCAGTTAGTTTCTGAGCCCCTACAGTACAGTACAGAGAAAGGAGTTTGTCTGAACTAAACAATATGAAGTCTAGTACTTAATTGTATTTGAGGTCAACACAGTTGAATTGAATTGAAGAGGAGAACCTCAATTTTGAGAAGTAGAGGCAGAATGAAAGCACACCAAGGAGCGGAGAGAACAGCTAGACCACGATCGGAGAAGATCGAAAAATCCTTGATGACATCGTCCACATGTGGCTTTCGCTGCATCTACAGCAGGATTACCAGCCATAGCCATCTGCATGGGCTTGGTAGCATTACAACTTGGAGCTACCTGAATTATGAGCTTCTCAGACGAATGCTTTCCCGTTGCGCTTCTATGTGAAATCCCACCATTCTACTGATCAGTCGAATGATACTAACCTATATATGTTGTTTCATCACTACAAAGATCTACTGTGCACTATTTTCCAAATATCATTTTCAATGGAAGTGAATTATTGCACAATCTGAATATGCATAAATGGTTGCAGTGCCTCTCCACAAGTGACAGATTGCCAATTCTTCAGATTAAAATTCTTGAAATTTCTCCAATATGTCAATATGATATGCTTCAACTCTTCTTGCAACATCAAGACCTCAAGAGTAATTATGCAAAGATGTACCCGGGTAAGTTCAAAAAATTGCTGAAATCATGGAATGCACTATTTACAGCAACTCCATTCCTTGCCACTATCATGAAACAAAGGCTACACAATTCAAATTCACCTTAGCAGCTTTCAGTATAGGAAACCAAAAATGACGCAATGTTACAAGTCTGATTGTGAAATAGAAAGTGTAAGAATACAAAAACCTCTAGGGACTTGATCCATTTTGTGTGACTACATCAACTCATATGTTCACAAACTTGCTTGGATTGATTAGCATTTTGCACATGTTTTAAGCATGATTTGGCTAAATGTCAATGGTCATTGACCATTGAATAGGAATGCGCTTGTGCTTGTCTACTATCGCTACTAGTGATCTACAACCTCACACTTTGAAATTGCATGAGAAATTCAAAACAACAAAAACTTGGTTTCAACAGATTTGGCTCTTGCAACTTGGCAAACATATGGTGTATTTATAGACACACTAATCAACTTGGTTTGAAATTGTCACATGCTTCACTCATGCAAGTATCGATTCCCGTGCAATATTGCTTTAAAATCAGCTGGTTGAACTGAAAAAGCAAGGGTTGAGTCCAAGTTTGATCAATACTGCTGGATGTTCCAGTGGTTTGTACTGGTATTTGAGTGAAATTTTGGTATATTAAGTGTAGCTAATATGAGAAAACATAACAGTAGTACCACGCATATGCAAATGCACACAGCCGGAAACTTTGCGAAACCTGAAATGCCTCGATTCTAGCTTCAGAAGCGATAGCCAGGTAAGAGAGCAACCTTTTTATACTTGGGGTTTCATCAACAAGGTGTGGATTGTTGATCTGGTGCAGATTCTCAATTCTACTGGAGCCACTAAGAGTGTTCGCATTGTCATAGGGCTTCTGCAGGTGAAACGCTCGAAACCTGCTCATCGAGGGAAGAAGATTAAAAAGCATAGGTTCGCAAAAATTTCTTCTTGGTGTGAGTTTAATATATCCCTCACTACCATTGCAACATTTCAGCCAGTGTAGGGCGATTAGAAATCTCTGTACAACTGACAGGCCTAAGGTTTGTTGACAAGCTTGAGGCATTCCAATTCCATTGATTTCTAATTCCTTGTGCCTTGCAATTGTCGCTCTTACTTAATCGGCTCACTCTAGAGCCATTAACTAAAAGCGGTGACTTAAATCTCAAATCTCCGTTTTCTGTTGATTCTAATGCTACTTACAATTTGGCGCAGATCACGGAAAGTTTGCTACGATGGCTTCCAGCAAAGGACTCAGCACTGCTCTTTTCCTGTACCAGGTGGCGCACACTTAAGATCGGCATTCCCTAAACACTCATGGTGCGGACAAGCGCAGGTTTTTACTTCAAACATCACCTAAAAGCTTGGCCCACAAAGCCAGGTCTGAACATACCATTATTTTTTTGACCTAAAATGATAAGATGTCTACAGTCTAGCTACATTTATATTCTAGGCTGTTCCTGGCCTAGAAAGGGACGCCGTTGGGTACAGGGACGACATTGGGTGCTCTTACCCATTGGGTGCTCTTACTTTAAGCAAATTCTTTCATTTCCATGTGTGCACAGGAATACCCTCAAAGTAACGATTCATTCAGAAATACTACAGACAATGGCTTAGGTGAACGGCATTAGGCCTTATCTTACTCAGGGAGGTTGTTGAAGCAGTTGCGCAATAGGCAGCCAACTAGTCCAATTACGAGGAGAAACAAACAACTTTGTCGAAGGGGTTGAACAAAGATGATTGCGAGCTTCAAGAGATAACTTGGCACTGAAATTAATTACAGGGAAAACCTCATTTCAGTACGTAGGTACACGTGCAAAACTGTTTCTAGAATAGGGGCTATCTTACTTTAGGGTCTGCACCTCACTCCTCAAAAAACTACAAGAAGGCACATGTAAATAGTAACGTTCACATTCTCACGATGTTCTCTAAAGGCAGATGCTGATCATCCTCGGAACAATTTATCACCGTAGAAGTCGTCGTTCAAACTTCTAAACCACGACTATTACTTTCTGCAAATTAGTTAGACTCTGGAAGTCACATAATACACTCTGGAAAACTAGCCCAGACAAGGCATTACCTTGAATGAAAGCTTCCACCTTCAAGAAGTCATGATATTCGCAATTCTCTTCAAAACTCAACCAAAACTTTAGACGTAAGCGACCAAACTCTATCTTCCTCAACATCTCTTCAGTACTTTAGACGACCATCGCCTTCAGTAATAATTTCCTTGAAACTAGCTCCCCCTGGTATCATGGGCAACACATGTTCCTGATGGGGGACGATGACGTCCAGGAGATACGGTCCTGGAGTTTCAAGCATCTTGGCAATAGCATCCCTCAAGTCTTCTCTCCGTGTAACACGGGCCGAAGATACCTTACAACCCTCCGCAATCTTGCAAAAGTCAGGATAGATTTCAGCTTCATCCTCGGGATCTCCCAAATAGGTGTGGGCTCGGTTCGCCTTGTAAAATCGATCTTCCCACTGCATCACCATTCCCAAATACTGATTGTTCAAGATCATTATCTTAACTGGCAACTTCTCCACATGTATCGTTGCAAGCTCTTGGATGTTCATGATGAAACTCCCGTCTCCGTCGATATCGATAACAGGAACATCAGGGTGTGTAGCGGCGGCACCAAGAGCGGCCGGCAAACCAAAACCCATGGCTCCGAGTCCACCCGAGGTGAGCCACCTCCGTGGTTGCTCATACTCGAACCATTGTGCAGCCCACATTTGATGTTGCCCTACACCAGTCGAAATAATGGCATTGCCTCCTGTCATCTCGCACAAGGTCTGGATGGCAAACTGCGGGACGATCACTTGGTTATCAAATTTAGGGAACTTCATGGGCCACTGCAACTTGACCCCATCGAGCTCCGCTCGCCAGCTTGAGAAGTCCGGCCTTGTGGCTGGACCCTCCCTGATGAGCTTGTTGAGCCCGGCAAGAGCCAGCTGCACATCTGCGCAGATGGACACATGAGGTTGCTTGTTCTTTCCTATCTCAGCAGGGTCAATATCAATGTGCACAATACTGGCTCGGGTTGCAAACGACTCCAACTTCCCAGTCACACGATCATCAAATCGCACTCCGAAGGCCAAAAGCATGTCCGCCGAGTCGATAGCGTAATTAGCATACACAGTTCCATGCATCCCCAGCATCGACAGAAACCTCTCGTCCGATGCAGGGAATGTCCCCAAACCCATCAAAGTCGACGTCACTGGAATGCCCGTAAGCTCAACAAATTCTCGAAGCTCCTTACTGGCGTGTAAGCATCCACCACCAGAGTAGATTACAGGCTTCTTCGCTGTAGCGAGAAGACGAATGATCTGCTGCATCAAAGAGACCTGTGGCGGGGCAGGGAGTCGGCTCAAATACGACTGCAGCTTCATCGGTTGATTCCAGTCGGGAATCGCCAACTGCTGCTGAATGTCCTTCGGGATATCAACCAGCACAGGACCCGGACGCCCTGAGGCAGCAAGGAAAAACGCCTCCCGAATGACGCGCGGGATGTCATCCACATTCATCACCAAGTAATTGTGCTTGGTAATGGAGCGTGTCACCTCCACGATGGGCGTTTCTTGGAACGCGTCCGTGCCGATAAACCTCCTCGGCACTTGGCCAGTAATGGCCACCAAAGGAACGCTGTCCAGCAGCGCATCCGCCAGACCGGTCACCAGATTGGTGGCGCCCGGTCCAGACGTCGCAATGCAGACTCCTACGCGACCTGAGGATTTGGCGTACCCTTCCGCAGCAAAAATCTCACCCTGCTCATGCCTGCAGAGCACATTCCTAATAACGGTAGACCTCGTGAGCGCCTGGTGAATCTCCATCGAAGCACCGCCGGGGTAAGCGAATGTAGTACGCACGCCCTCCCTCTCCAAAGCCTCCACGAGAATGTCTGAGCCTTTCCGAGGCTCATCCGCGGCATACCTGGAAACGAAATTCTTCGGCAACGGTGCAGTCAAGGATTTGCCACTGCTGATTCGGGATTCAATCGCGTCGACAGCAGCCACGTCAGCTTCCTTCACCGCCACGGATCCCATAGTCTCCATTCCTCTCTGTTCACTCAACACGGCGCTAGGGCCGGCGGCTCGGCCGCTGCTCGCATTTCGCCTCTGGACACCGTGCTTCACCACCGCCGCACCTTGAAAGTAGAACCCACTCTTGAGCTCGGCACTTGTACCCATTTTCTGAGACGCCGGCAACTTCGCGAACGCCACCGCAGGAGCTCCATCGCCGCCCCGGCTGCTCGCGTATTCCGGTCTCACCAGTGCAGCCGCAGCCGAGGATTGCACTGCCCCCGTTCTACAGGCCTGTGCCATCGTTCTCACCACGTCCGCACAAAAACCCTAGCCGACGCCTCCCACCACAAGAACCTCCTCGTACGGTCACAAAACCCCTACCAAGCAGCCTCCACTTGAAACCTTCACATCCAAAACACACAAAAACAACCCAATTTAGCTCCATCACAACAATACCACTCCCAAATTCTTCAACCTCGGAATAAAACACCAATACATCCAAACATTCCTCAAAAATCGCTCAAAAACTGCTCAAAAACTGCTCAAAAACTGCTCAAACTTCTCCAAAACTTACGCTGCAAAAAGCATACAAGAAGCCAAACAGATACACAACAATTTACAGGAGGAATCAAGGCGGAATTCGGAAAGCAGACATTATCGGACCTCAGTGAAACGGTGCAAGCGGCGGCCACGACACTGAGCTGAGCTCTGGAATTCTGGTGCAGAGAGATGACTATATGAGGAGAATGGGGCAACAGTTGGATAGTGACGAATGAAGAAAGCTCCACTATGACTATCATCTACTAAATTATGTTGATGAAATCTCAGTGAATCTCGGGTATCCGACATTCTAGCTCCTCACTGGCTTGCTTGCAACGCACTTCATCCATTCCATCTGGATGTTATTCGTTGGAATCTTCAGATGTTTAACTTACTGCAGGCTTATGGAAATTACTGTGGTTGGGCAGACTACTGTGGCTTCAGTACTGCAGAACTGGAGAACTTGCTTGGGTAGCAAGTTTGGGTCATTTAAGAAGTGAATACGGTCAATTGCATGTCAGATGTACGGTAAGAGGCTCATAAACCCTCATGTAAGGGCCGGTCTGCCTTTTTCATGTATTTCCTTTGATGAGAATATTTTTAGCTTATTTTTCAGACAAAGAGAAATAGATGCATAATGTAATACAAGTGGTTTCATATTTTTTGAAGCATTATTGAATTAATTATGAATTTTCAAACAAGTTGTGTCATTGGCCCCTATTTATGACCCTAGGTATTTCATAAACGGTTCACTTGCAATTTGTAAAGAGAAATGGGGAAAGCAAGGATAATGATTGGCTCATGCAATGAAATTTTACTTTTTTTCTTATTCAATGCAAATGACTATAGAGGTCAACTTAAGGACCATCTCATGTCCATTTTAGAGCTAAAGTAGGGGTGATTCAAAATGCCCTAGTGAACTTCGAGCCTCCTACCTAAGTTGATCAAGTTGATAGCATTGGAATTCAATCATGGCATGGTGTTCTATCATGTACCATGACCATTTGATGAAAAAATTGAATAATATTTCTTTGGGATGAAAATGTGACCATATTTGTCACATTGGATCATGACATGAATTGTGACACTTTGAAACTTATTATAATAGATATATGATTAAATTACTTATCGCACATGAAGGTTTGATTTGGCACTCAGGTGCTAAAAAGATGCCAAAATTCTATTTCAACATCAAATTCTTAGGATTCAATGTCACCTCACACCATTTATAAGATGACATGTAAAACTTTTAATACAAAAGTGACTTATTTTATGTCAAATCTTATCTTCATTGATCTTCATAGGCCCAGGGATCTGGTCAATTTATCTGGTCCAAATGGGAGCTGTTTTTTTTTTACAAATTTTGGTATATACAATAATATAGTATTTATATAGACCAACAATAGTATTTTTCTGGGTTTTCAAAACTGGATGGAAGTCAGTTAAGTGGATGAAATGAACTCTCAAAATGGAGCCATGGACAATATGGGGTAAAATGGATGAAATTTTATGATAAAATTTGGAGATTTCAACTTGTATTTTCCATCTGACAATTGTTTTTTTAACCTCCTGAAGACAAATTGAATTGAATGGGAGCAGGTCTGTAAGTTGCTTGAGGAGCACGGTAGTGTTCAAAATCAAGTGGGAACCTTATTTAGGCCGGGGTGGATTTGACCCCCTCACCCATCCCCCATGTAAACCCCTGAAATTTTTTATTTGACACTCAGGATAAAATTTGCAAATTTTGAATTCATAATTGCAATCGGAGGCCCCAAATTAGCTAGGTAAGGTGTAGAAGCCAAATTAATGAAGCACAAAATATGAGGTCTTTTTTTTTACATGCACCCCTGGATTGACTTAGGGGGGATGAGCAAGGGGGTCAATCCACCCTGACCTTTATTTAGGGAGAAGAGTTGTGTAAATTTTGCACCTAATATGTTTACTAACGTTCCTAGAACCTCTTTACTAAAATTGGCCGGGAGGCTATATACGTATTGTGTAAGGGAGCTATTTCCACAAAACCTATTCCTAGTGGTGGAAGAAGGGAAACAAATTGCATATTAAAATGTGGAATTTTGCCTACATTTTTTTTTGTGGTAGAGTGAAAGTTGCAACACATGGGAAAATTTAATGCAAGGCAAAAAGCTACTTCATCTCATTTGGTATGGCAAAATTGCTAAGTGCAAAATGCATATGTTGTAAAATGGCAATTTTTCTTTCAAGACAAAACAAAAGTGCACATTGTATTTCAATCAAATTTTTATATGATTTCATTTTCAAAATATAAATCCCATGACAAAAAAATCACTAACAAGGGAATTGAACCTTTAGACTGCCCAATTGCAGTGTTAGTGTTCTGCAAACATTACATGACACACAAAACACATTAGGGTTAGGAAAAATAGTCCAAAACATAAAAAGGAATCGGGAATATTGAATGGGTCCAACACTCCACCAGTCCATCCCGACAATATCACAACAACATCATGCCTAGTTGCAGCAACAACACGCTCAATCGTTGCAGCAACTCAACTTCCAGCCTTCATCATAATAAGAATATTGTAGTTAAGAAGAATTTGAGTTGCATGGCATGTCTAACCTCACAAAATCTTAGGAATTTTTCTTAGATGGTGAGGATACTGCTCTTCTAGCTCTAAATTAGACATCCCCTTGCTAGCCAACCATTACAACACTTTTTCAAGATTCAATGGCTTCCTTGTTAGTGAAATTCTCGAGTGAAAAGTACTTTTGGCCAAATACATGCACAACAAGGGGCAAATGCTTCCTTAACCTATTTCTTTGACAAGATTTGAGGAATTCAAGAGTAGAAAAACACCTCTCATCTTCCACTAAACCAAGAACCAAACAACAACCTATCTCAACAAGCTTGAAATATTCTAAGATTAGCTTACTCAAATTTCGTGATTGAGAAAGGTTTCACCACAATTTTATGATGGGATTCAAGTGAAACGGTCGCCCACATGTTGCCTTAGCATTTGCCTTCATTGTCACCTTGAATAACCCCTATTGGTTATCCAAATTCGACATTGATAACATCTCCGGCACAATGTATGGCTTCCCACTAGTGCACAAGGGATGCCTATTGTTCACAACTCTGGCCTTTGCAAAGAAATTCTTGAGAACCACCAAGTGATGTCCAAAATTTCATCAACACTTGCTTGCCGCCAATATTGGAGATAAATAATCCCAAATGCATCAAGAAGTTCCTATTGTGGGAATTTGTGGTCTAGCTCATCATTAATAGATTGGGCAATTTGTGCATAGGTTGAAGCACCAAGGGTTAGAACTTACTCATGATTTATAAAACCTCACCTAGATTCACTCTATAAGTTATGAGAGCTCAAGTAGAATCACTCATTCAGTTATCAAATAAGCATAAAATTGATAGAAACAATTTAGTCATCACCGAAGCATCTAAGCAATACTCAAACCAAATAACATAAAAGAAAATAAATTGGAAAACAAACAAACAAACAAACAAAAATAGAAATATAATGTTGTTGCCTCCAATTCTCCGATGTACTTGTTGCAATCCGCAGTCAGCAACAGGATGAAGCATTTTTGAAACAAAATAGAATGAACTAAACTTCAATATTGAATCACAAACGTAAACCAAACATGAGAATAGAAGAATAGAACTGACATAGAATGCACAGAAAAAAAATTTGAAAGTAAGAGAGTTACCTGAGAATTGCCGCATAATGTTGTCTTGCACCCAATTGAATTCCTCTTGGGTGACAAAGAGATGCTACCCTGTTTGCTTATCATGGCACCTTGAAAACATGTGAATCTTCTCATAGTTAAACAATAAGTGACAAATGCTACTTTCTTTAGGGAGTTTCCGCCATTGGAGAGGAATTTCGGAACTAGACAATGCCACAAGATCACTGCAATATGAGAAGTCGGTTTTCTTGTATGCGGTAGATGCATCAATAAACATATGAGTGAGTTCATCTTGGCAGAGCTTCACCGCTTGCATGAAATCACAAATGAAAATATCATGGGCTTGGGAAAGTTTTATCAAGCAATGCACGACATTGACAAGGGGAATGAAGCAAGCCACGGAAAGTAAAACCTCAATGTCAAATAGTAGGTCAAAGTTGTCAGGGGCCCTAGCTAGCTACGGGATTGTGTCATCGCTCATGTTGATGCCCATTTTCACGATAAGAGTGCAATGCTCTGACAGGATTCTTGTTGCTAGACTTTTCATCGAAATCCAACGGGTGTCGACATTTCTTACCATCTTGTTGCCTTTAGTTTCCATGAGATCAACAAGCCTTTTTAACTCAACATGACGCTTGTTGCTTCGGCAAAAGTATGCACAAACGGAATGGAACAAGCCCTCAAGCCTGGAGATCATCGGAAATTTTAACATAGTCTCAACCACAAGGTTAAGACAGTGACTCACACAACTGGCACCGATAAGAAACGGAGCCCATTTCTCCCGAATTTGGGTTATTATTCCCATCTTTGGTCCTTGAAATGTGCTTACGCTGTCAACACCAAAACAAACCAATTTTCTCACAATCTCTTCATAAGTCAAGCCTCCCTCCTTCAACAAAACATGCATTATTAGATCAGTTAAGTGATCAACTATACCGCTTTCTGAAACGCAAGACAAGTGCAACAGATGGGGAATTCTCTCCCAACAATCCATGACATATACATGGACCCCAAGCCAAGACATGTTATCAATTGTCGTGGCTTCATCAACGTTGATTGAAATTATATTGGTAGACTGGACAATAGACTTCAAGGCCGACAAAACAAAGCCATGGAGATGTTCGCTCATCTCCCAACCCATTGTCTCCAACTAGTGTTTTTAGGGAAGGTTTTTTACCTTGAGCTGCCTCAACATTTGTTGTTGGTGCTCACAATCGTAGAGTGGATGGCCATGATTGAGAATATGAAATAGAGTAGTAAACTAAACTTGCTTTCTCTTGAACTCACCTTTTACGCCTCCAA
Organism: Straminergon stramineum; assembly: GCA_963920665.1. NCBI lineage: Eukaryota > Viridiplantae > Streptophyta > Bryopsida > Hypnales > Calliergonaceae > Straminergon > Straminergon stramineum. Next base: position 23,818,977 of record OY987268.1, on the reverse strand, counting down.
GCATTTGGTTAGCCATAGTAGCGGATTGCTTTCGCCCCACCTACAACTTCACTAATTGCAGATGCTAGTAGTCATATTTAACGAATATGTCACCCGTTTTCATGTGAGGTAGTGGAATGCCGTCTTCTCTGCAAGTTTGTTTTCCTTCATGTTTTTCCGAATTATCGACCTTTTGAACCAAAACTTTGTGCCTCCCCACAATTGTTTTGCAATTGCGGCAAACAACTCCAATGACATCAACATCTCCATTAAACTCATCCTTTGCCCATGTGAATTTACACACCCAGACTTCTTGGCACCAACGGGTGACACTACTGGTAGTGGTCTTTGCCTTCTTTTGTCGAGAAGTCGCAGCCTGATTGGTCTTCTTGCCCAACATGTGACCCTTGCAATCACCATCGCCATCACTAATTGGATCAACAAATTGAGATACAACCATAAGTTTAGACGTCGGGCAATTACGAGGCGTTGGATGTAAAACCAAGTGTGACAAGCGCGTCTTAGAGACATGGGTGACGTTGAAGGAACTGACACCATCATGCACATTGGGATCAACGTTTGGGACCAAGTATTTCCCCAGACTGCTAGTATTGCAATTTGAGCCAAAAGTGCGCACCTAAAAATTCTCTGGGAGTTTCAATTGAGGCGCCATCTCAAAAAGCCTACAGTCTTGCAACCCCAACACCCATTGTAGCAATAACAAAATTCAATCATAAAGCCAAAAAGAATGCAAAGAAGAGACTGAGCATAAGCAAATCAAATGCGAGCAAGAATGCACTCAAAGACTCAAAGATTTGGACTACAATCAACAACATAAACAGTAGAAGGAAGGCATGGGAAGCTTAGGAAACACCAAAGGCATTGATGCGATCATTCTAAGCATTGAACAATTGTGCACCATTAAATTGAGGAGGAAGAACGAGGCATTCAATCGCCACCTCCATTTCCAAATTGTTGTGAATGCAGAAGTCAAGAGTCAAACTATAAACCTACAACTTTGCAAGTCTCCAATTCTCCAAGAATTGCATCGCAAGTTCGCAACGAGGAAGTGGTGGCTTTTGTATTGAAATCTAGGAGTGAGGGAAACTAATTTTGAAAAAAAATGTAATCACCACAATTCCAAGAATCCGCAGCACACATCTCAAGAGCACAAGCGAATAGGAAAGGCAACAATGACACCACAGATGTGAAGGGGGTTAATGAAGAGTAGGGCTAGAAGCATTGAAGTAGAAGTTAAAGCTAAACTAAGAGAGAATTTGAGAGAGACAATGCTAATCCCCCCCCCCAAAGCAGAAACACTCTAAGCCCTAAAGCCCTAGCTAATCCCAGCCCTTAGATCCATCTGCCAAGCAAATGCATTGATGGCCCAGATTGCAACTATGCGACTGGATGAAAAGTATTTAGCAAATGGATGCTATCTAAATTTTCAATGAATACGTGACCTGGCCAATTTTTGTCTACGCAACTATAGAATTTTGCTCAAAATTTTATTTCTAGAGTCATTTGCACAATATACTTTTAGCTCCTAGATTTTTGGGGTAGAAATCCAGCACAAATTAGCTAGTTTAGAGATCATTGATGTATACCATGCACTGAATTTTTGGGTGGTGTTCTTTTTATTTATTTTACCCCTAGGTACATGTTTTCAAAAATAATCTCTGTATGACATATACTAAATACAAGTAATAAGTAGAATATAACAAATGAGGTGAATAAATACTTAATAAAGGTTTGTGCATGTAATTTATTACTTCTTCTATCCTTTTATTCACTCTTTGATATTATAAATATTTTTTTATATAATTATTTTATTTTATTTTGGGGGATTTTTTGTCTTTTAGTTGCTTGATCTTTTGATCCAGTTTGAGTTTTTCCTTCCTAAGATACATGCATAATGGAGTGGTGATTTTTTTTTTGGCTCATGACATTTGCATGCACACATATTGATTTATGTTGATTACTTTGATTGATCACTATATAGAATGGTTGAGATTTAAGAAGTATTGATTATGTTTAGCATGACTATACCATGAAGTGAGAAATTTAGGATTAAAGCATCTTTATTGGGAATACAACATTTAGAGTTGGCACCAATATGATAATGGTGAGGTTGTAACTAGGGGCATGGTCACTTTATTGATGAGGCTAACACAAATGCAAGTTGAAAAAGGGAACACTAGGAATGACATTTGGTACTTAAATCTATGTCTAATGTAGCATTGTAGAGAATGGAAGAGGAATTATGGTGATTACATACTATGATCAAGTAATGATATATATAGTTATAAGAGGCATTGTTGTAAGAGCCTCAGAGAATCACTAGATGACAAATTGTATCAAGGACAAGAGTGAACAAGTGTTGGAATGTTCCTCATTTTCTCATATGGGCCCAAAGTTGGAGGCAATAGGCCGAAACAGAGGTATAAATGCAAAGAGTGCACGACATGTCACAATTGTTTATCCCCTAGAGTTCCTTGACTATGTTATCACCAAAAAAACTCAAAAACTGCCATTTCTAATACAAGTAAGAAAATTTTGAAAAATATCATTTTTGGACACATGTAACCGTGAGATCTTGTAGTAAACTATATTGAGAAGATGTGGACAAAAATTCAGAAAATTCCACCGTGTAGATTGCAAGATATTAGCATTTGAAGTGACAAAAATCCTTTTTGGGGCCCTATGAAAAAACGGGCAGCTGCACTTCACAAGGTCACATTTGTATGAAAAAATGTCCAAAATGGTGGTGCTTCTTTAGATTCATTCTTCAATGCAAGTTGGCTACATGCTTGAAAATTTTCAGATCATTTGGAATTGTGCAACATATAGGAAAAAAATAGTAAGTAGAAAGATGTAGAGAATGATTCAAAATACTAAATTTTTAACAATTTATTAATGGAATTGAAAATTCCCAATCCCAATGGTTGCAATTTTGTAATAAACAATCTACATCTAATGTTTTTATTTTTTTCAAAAAACATTGAAAATTGAGTTAAAGACAAAACTGAAAAGTTTATTTTAGAGTAGAAAATCCATACTTGCCTGCAAACTAAAACATCTCATAACTTTTGACTCATTGATCAAAATTGAATGATTAAAAGCTTTCTATGTATATATAAATCTAGAAAAACAATTTCAAATTTTTAATTTTGAAAAAAGTGATTTTTTTAGATCTGCCCAGACTGCCCGAGTTGAGAAACAAACTACATATTAGGCCATAACTTTTGACTCATATTTCCAAATGCCTTGAAATTTAGTGCACATGGAAGATATTCCTCGTCCACACCTTCTATTAAAGTTTGGGCCAAAACATGAAAATCTCTAGTCACACGTACCTGCCCAAAAAAGTTATGTTGCCAAAAAAGACACCTTGGTCCTTTAGGGGTTATAATACAATTATTTTGCCAAAAACTCCACATATGAAGCACTGAAGCTCTACCACCTTGTGAGACTAAAGTAAGAGTTGTTCTTATACATCATTGAAGAAGCTTGTGGTTTTGATCCTTATATATTTTAAAGCATAATTTTCTAAGTAGCCTAGAATTGTCCTTGTTGGAAAAATGTACTTCTACAATACATATTCTTGCATATAGTAGCTTTGGCAAATACCATAGATGAATACTACCACACAAGTGAGAGCACTACCGTTGAACCATGTTTGTTATTGGTATTTGAGGGTGTTGTTAGTCTACATTATTTCAACATTTGAGAGGAGCTAATTTGTAGAAGCAAATTGACATAAACACAACCGAAACTTTCTCATGTATGTTAGAGAGTTTGGATTTCATGCATTGGAGGTGGAAAAATTGTCTTGTGGCATGGCATGAACAATTCTAGCAAGGAAAAGTTTGATATCATAGGATAACCTTTGAGGCCATTGGCACCAAAATTTTTGTAGATTTGGTGAGCCTTCTTTGGCTTGACTTGCAACAACAACAACATCAATGTCCTTGATTGCTCTTCACTTTTCAACAATAACTTTAAGAGAAAAAGATACGACATTAGTTTGATGTAAGTGGCCATATCTATAATTAATATTATCTATCGATCGATGGCATTTACCACCAATGGAGTTTCTTTGTGATACCAATATATGAATCTAAAGCTTAGAAGACACAAGATTATGCTTTAGGGAGATCATTCCTTGTAATTTAACCCTCCATTGCCAAAGGGGAACAAAAGTGACCTCACACAATCTCAAGTCTTATTTAGAGTGTTGTAACTTTTGCATTTGATATCTCAATTCATTGACAAATTTTTGCACTCTTTTCTAGTTTGTGTGGTAAAATTTTCAAGTCAATCCAAGATGTATTGATGTTTTGGAAGCCAATTGAAGTTCATAGGTTCAATTTGAGTTCACCAAAGTGCATTTGATGGTTGCAACTTCGAGGGCTTGTATCTACTTCATCTAGTGTTCATTTTCAATAAAATTTATTGAGTTATGTTTTCTATGAAGTTTAGTTATTGTAGTGAGATTTTCATGTCAATTCAAGTTCTTTTGAATGTTTGGGAGCAATTTGAAGTTCAAAATCTGGACATTTTTGGATTATGGTAAACTTCGGCAGCTTGTTTCTTCTTCATACATTGTTTGTTTCTAATATTGTTTTTTGAAAAAGTTGCACATGGTAGTCTAGTTTGTATGGCTAAAATGATGTATCAAACCAAGAAGTTATGAGTGACTAAGAAGCATTTTAGTAGAAAGAGGTTGAAGTTTTGATTTATTTTTGCAACTTCTCTTACTATTTTTTGACATTTCAAAGCCATTGTGTAGACACAATAAATTTATTGAATGATATTCTTTCACCAATATGTTTGTATGATGATTTTGAATCACTTTATAGTTTAAAATTTCTTCATTTGAGTAGGTCTAGAAATCAAATTTCACCTCCAAATGTGTTATTAGGAAAATTTCAGCATCCTTTTTCAAAACTAAAACATTATAATTTTACAATCTATGTGGCCAAATGACTTCAATTTGATACACATCATCTACAAGATGTACACTTCAAGATTTTATAGTTGAGATATCTATAACTCAATGACATTTAGATCTATAACACTTCAAAAGCTATGATGCTTTTGAACCCGTTCAAGCCTTAGGCAATGAAGGGTTAAAGTATGTATATATACACTTGAGTTAAGAGGGTATTTGATGTAGGGCTATTTACCTTCATTATTGATTTTAAGATAATCATATTTTTACATAAAAATCTATGAGGGTGTATTTCAAATAATCCTATGTTTTTTTTGTAAATTCATCCATTTAGTTTTTTAAGTGGGGCTACCTTATATACAAAATTTAACTCTCCAAATTATTCCTTGTTGTTGACCTTCTTAATGAATTTTCTTTTCCTTCTACTACATGCATGTGTAAAGTATACACCATGAAACCAACAACCATCAATTTAATTCAAGTATTGTTGACCAAGTGGCATTTTTTAATAACAAATTTATCATTGAAGACTTTATAATCTCCATTGAAACTATTCCATGAACATCATCCCATTCAACATGAATATGTTTAACACATATGGATTCAAAGGTTGAAGTTAAATGACCTAAAAACTCTATCCTCGTATTGTACAATTTGCAAGTCATTGAATCCACTAAGATAAATGTCCCTATTTGTACAATGTGATAATTTCTACCATTTGTGGTCAATCTTTTACATTGACACTTCAATTTTTGGATATATACACTATTAGTACTATGGCACAGTTTTAGTCATTGACCACCCTTTATTGAAGATTTTCTTGATTGTATCTATTTTATCATCTTTATGAAATTATCTATCCATATCTATACTCATAATACTATGAAAAATTTGCAAGCTCCTTATTTGTTAAGGCTAACTTATTAATAAAATTTCCTACTACATAATATTTTTGTGTAGCCTAATTTATATATACTAGAGTATGTGGAATTTTATGGACCGTATAGTAGCCGTTCATATTATATAAAATTTCCCACTTTGAATTAAATGGACCCTATCTTTTAACTCATGTAGTTTTCTAAAAATTGAGGAGTAATCTCCCTGAGCATTGTGTAAGATTTCAAGATGTTGTCGACAAAAATTTAGAGCTTGCATTATATAAATGAAACAATATAGAAAATTTCATAGTCTTTCTTCAATTATATAGTAATTGCCTTTCAATCTCATCATAATTTGAATGGACTACATATAAAAAGAGTGAAGCTAGACACTATACTCTTTACTATGATCCATCATAGAATCCTCAAAATGGTCTTTTAGCCCAATCCAACCATCATCTTGGCTCTCCTTCTATAAATTTGTCATCCCCTAGCATAGGATAGAAATTTTGTGAGGGTAAAACAAAGCAACCTTGACCATCATAATTGGTGTGCCTTGCACATCCATTATTTTCATTTGCAAGCTTGATTGTTGTCATTGTAGCCATCATATTGTTTCCTAGTCTTTAACCTAGACAATTAAATTAAACTTCAAATATGGATCTTAACATTTCTTAAATTCTGAAGACCTAAGGTATGTACTCACTTGGCACTAATTACTAAACTACTTAAATATAAAAGTGATCTTTGTACAAAGGAGTTTCCATCTTCCTACTTTAGAAACCTCCGATTTGAGTTGGAAGGTAGCTCAAGAATGACAAAAGAATAACATTTTGTAATCCTTAGACTTTAGGTAGAGTGCCACTATGAGATTAGCGTCTATGATTTAGAAAATTTAAAACTTCATTAATTATCCATTTTGGAAATCCAAATCAAGTAATATGTAAGGTTGCATAATTGTGTCTTACAACAAAGACTCATTATGCAAACTAGTTGGATGACATGTCTTTTGAAAGAAAAGCTCACATATTTTAAGGTACCACCCATCAATGAGATCCAACATGCAAGAGCACAAGATTCATTAAAACAAACAATTTTAAATGTATTACTTACCATTGTGCTTTGCACGAAATTGAGTGTGTAGTAATCTTAATCCGTGTAGGACTAAAGAGTCCATTTTGTTTTCTCCAAGAACTTTGATAGGGTTTCTTTACTTCATAATTTGGAATTTTTGCATGAATTATTTATGTTGAAATCTAATCATACTAATCTATGTGTGAAGTTTTGTTTCACGTCGTTCCAATAAATATTGCAAAAATTATAAGTATTTTTTAAATTTCAATATTAAATAAGGCAACAAAAAACATATTCTAAAAGAATGATCATTAATTTTTTTGGATTGTATAGATTTATACTTACTCAAAAACACTTGAATCATTGAATTCCAAATAATGAGGTGAAAGTTTTAAGGAGTTTCATATTGATGTCAACGAAGGGAGAAAAAAACATGAAGTGCTTTTTGGAATTCAATTTTGATAATTTTCAAATAAAAACAAAAAAAGACCTATTTTTTTATTAGAACATTCTCATCATTGGGATTAACAATTCTCAATTTGTTCTAAAAGTTGTTAGTGGTTTACTTTTCTCCTAATTGAAGGAGATCTTGTTATACTTTGCACTTTAGCTTGACGTTGGAGTAAAGAATATGGAAACCAAACAGAATAATTTATAATGAAACATGTTGAGGGTAAAGATGGAAGACATGTAGAGTTCTTCTAACAATGACAAGATAAATACTTGGTTGTGCTCTATGTTATACTTGGTTGGGTAGAGAATTGGCACCTTAATGCATGTGAGTGCTTTGCACCATTATCAGTATGAGTGCTTTATGCAATTGAATATGTTCTATATGATCAATATCAATCTTCTATTAACCATGTGCCATCATATAGAAGAAATGGAGCCTAGAAAGGCTTTGGTTATTTGGCTTGATTCTATATCCAAACATCACATGCTATTAGATGTTGATACTATAATTGGTACTCAAGATATTTTTTTGACCTCTTCAAAAATACCTCTATAGTAATTTTGTAAAATAGATAGAATTACTATTTCATAGGTAGGAAGGGCCCTACCTCACAAAATATTTTTTTCATGAACTCAATACCACCTTCTACTTGATAATTTTTTTAAAGATGATTATGAAAGTTTTTTTGGTTAAATTTTTTCATATATTCTCAATCTATTTTCCAAGATATTGACTAAAATGTGCAATCAAGTTACAAGGTTATGATTTTTCCAAGGTTCACATTGTTTTTTGGCCAAGCCCCACACTAAATACTTTTTTTAATTTCATGTTGATTTCATGGGGCCAAGTTTATGACAATGCTTGTCCAAGATCAAATAGTGATTTAACTTGAACATTTGAAGCTCCTACAATACATCAATTTTTATTCTATTTAGCGTTCTAGTAGGAGGTTCTAAAATATAGCAAGCTCTAAAAGTGCCATCAAAATTTTTGGAGGTACATCTTGATTTCTTCAATGCACCATCAACATATTGGTAGTGGGTGATTGCAAGAGACACTTGTCTTATTTTTTGTCCCCTTGCCCTCAAAGGGGTGATTTTTTGCTCTTAACTTTTGCCTCGTTTGTCTATTTGACATGAAATTTGGAATAAAGGTACATGTAGTAGTTTCAAGCATTACATAATTTTTTCAAATTATTCAAAATTAATTTACTATTTTTTTAATTGCCCTAAATTGGATGTCTACCCTAGCCGTTTTGGAGGTTGAAAGCCCTATTTTGGATCCAAAAATGTGAATTCAAAGACACACATTGGCCATGTTGGAGGTCTACTAACATTACAAGGATTGACGATGAGGTTTTATGAAAATAGCAACATGTTGGTTGCACACATGGGGATCAAAGTGGCCTTCCTTTGTGTGAAGGCTATGAAGAGGGAAAAAATTTTCCTACCTAAATTTTTTGGTGCAATGCAAGCACAATTTTCTCTAGCAAAATGGATTTTTATAGAATTTTTGGTAATTTTTTGAATTCTTGAAAATGAAAAGATCCACAACCCCCTATTTGGCAATTTTTTTCTCCCAGTGGCTTTTATAGTACCCCATGGTAGTCTATAGAACTACATACTATTGTATAGTACTAAATCAACGGTTAAAATTTCCAGGTGCCTTAAATCGACAATTTAGATCTATAGGCGCATTGCAAACACACAATATTTATAGTTTTACGTAGTATTGTTAGTCCTATGGCCAAAAACATGAAGTATTTCTTGCAATCACTTCAATGAACATTTTAGAACGTGGATGGTTTTAGTGACTATTGCATTTAAATTTAAGAAAAAATCATCTAATTCTATGAAGGTTCAAAAAATATGAAATGAGTGAGATGCCATTTCCATTTCTACATTCATGCAACTTTATAGTAAAAAATAAGCATATTCGTGATGATTTAGAATGGAACAAATATCTCCATGCTAAGCATGCATTTCTAAGTTTGAAAGTCTCTTGCCTTAGCATCCCAAAGGAAAGTAGTTCTAGAATCCAAGATTGTCATTTGCAACTCATAACCAACAAAACTTTCCTTCACAAATAGTTTGATGAGGGCATGTAAAAATCATAAACAAGTACTATATGGTTGACTATGGACATCAAATGTCCTATCATTCCTTAGTAGACAAATTCTACTATTACATTGGTGTCATTCATACCAATAGCCTTGAAATAACAATTCACCAAGTACATAGGAATTTCCAAAGTCGTTTGTAAAGGTTGAAGTATTGACATCTTCCCTTTCGTCACAAGCATCATCCAAAATATTTTACCATTTTCATTGTTGTCACTTATTGCAATGTTGAAGCCAACTTGTACTACATCTTCGACAATGTTGCCCCTTAAAATCAGATAATCCCAATGCAACATAAACACACATTGAATATAAAGCGAGCTATGATGTTTGTCATCTAAAACATAATTGTGAGTTTTCTTGAGTAAATAAGGCTTTCCATTAGAGAAAGATCGAGGGATTACAAGGAATTGCATATATTCTACATGTTTTGTAGATCAATGTCCGGGAAGAACCGGCGGCTAGTTCAAAGTTAGTTGGTGAAATTGGATAAAAAAACTAGTCATGATTTGAAAACATCGGCAAAAAAATCTATAAAATTTCTATTTTGAGTACAAAATAGAGAAAATAACTAAACTTTGGATTTGAAAAATTGGTTTAATTTGGAAATTGAAGAAAAATAGCCAAGAAACCTTAGAAAACTTTTTAATACTATTGCAAACTCATTAGTAATGATTTAAGTATTAGGAGCTTAGACCTTAAGTAGACAAGAGAGAGTTAGCAAGTTAAAAGAGAAGAGGCCATTAAGAAGGGAATATTTGAACTCCTTAAACAAGGGGTGACTAGGATGAAGGACTAGGAGAAAAGCCGAAATGAAGAATAGTTGACCATTAACCCCTAAGTGGTCCAATGTCCATTTTTTGGACAAGGAATAGATAGAAACTTGAGTTTCATCCTCCTAATTGCTTAGATGAAAGTTATTCTAATTTGTGGAGATACTTTATCAAGTTATTATCCTATCTAAGGGTTGGATTTGGCATTACTAGATTACATATTTTTCTAAAATCACAAATGTGCAAGTATGTTGAGTGGTCAAATTGCATTGACTTTAGTTCAAATTGGATTTGCCAAAATGAGGTCATAGATTTGAAGAACACAAAAATTTGAAAAAAATTCAGCATGTGAAGAGAACCTCATTTCAAATCCATTCCAACAAATTTTACTCAAAAATTGATAATATTTTGCTTGTAATCAAAATTTGAAGGAATTTTGAAATTTTTCTTTCAAAATTTATAAAAAAATATTGGTGATAGAATTGGTGAATCTAAGCATATAGATGGAATCAACAACTTTTATTTGTATATCAATTCCAAAATATGCTTCCAAATTGAACTTTATAATGATTTTTCTCAAATCATCAATTCTAGAGATGATTCTAGACATTTAGAGGTTAACCCTTAAAGGATAGACTGAGGACCGTGGAAATCATGGCTTTTGGAACCGTGTGACATCATCTACTTTATAAAAACCAAAAATATCCATTGGAGGTCAAACTATTATAGAAGATCTCCCCTTTCCCCCCCTAATTCTGAGGATGAATAGTTGCACTTGTGTCCTACACAGGAGAATTCCTTGTCATCCATCATACACCAAACGTCCGTGTCAGCGTTTAAGGGTTAAAGATGCAAAGACTTAACCCCTAAAGGTATTTGACTATGTTTTCACCAAAAACGCTCCAAAACTGTCATCTCTAGTACAAGTACCAAATTTTAGAAAAAATACATTTTTGGACAAATGTAACCGTAGGATCTTGTAGTAAGCTGGTTTGGGAAGATGCAAAAAAAATTTCAGAAATTTCCACCCTTTGGATTGCAAGATATTAGCATTTCAAGTGACAAAAAGCCATTTTTTGGCCCTGCAAAAATCCGGGCAGATGCACTCCACAAGGTCAGATCATTATGAAAAAATGTTCAAAATGGTTGTAACTCTTTGGATTCATTCTTCAAGTCATGTTGGCTACATGCTTGAAAAATTTTAGATCATTTGGAATTGTACAACATATAGGAAAAAAATAGTAAGTTGAAAAAAGTAGAGAATGATTCAAAATATTAAATTGTTAAAAATTTCTTTATGGAATTGAAAAATGCCAATCCCAATGGTGAAATTGTTGTAATAAACAATCTGCACCTCACATTTTTATTTCTTTCCAAAAATATTAAAAATTGAGTGAAATAAAGGTCTTCAAAGTTTATTTTAGAGTAGAAATTCCACTACTAACCACAAACTAACCACAACTAAAACTCTTCATAACTTTCATCTCATAAATCAAAATGGAATGATTCAAAGCTTTCCATGTATATGAAAATCAGAAAATTAAATTTCAAATTTTGATTTAAAAAAAAAGTGATTTTTAAAGAAGTTTTTTTTGCTGCCCGGGCTGCCTACCGAGCAATAAAAACAACATACTATACAATAACTTTTTAACCATGTATTCAAAAGTTATGAAAATTGTTGGATCTTAAAGCTACTCCTTGGGCACATGTTGTGTGAAAATTTCAAAGAAAAAAAAAGATATTTCACTTGTAGTGAGGTGTCCAAAATCGCTATGTTGCCAAAAAACACCATTTGGTCCTTTAGGGGTTAATATAGTTTATGTAGAAGAAGTTAACAAGCCTTTGTCATCATCTTTTATTTGATTCTTTCGACAATTATCAAGTAATTAGGATTTTTAGAAGTCGACCGGGTAGCCTTTAAAATTTCTCAAAAGAAAAGAAAAATACAAAAGGAAAAGAGTTACAAAGAAATAGGGTGGAAGGAAGAAGTAGAATTAGTGTTCACCTGCACCACGCCAGCCTGCCGTTTGGGGGCCATATGCCGGGTTGAGTGGAGATGCTCTTCCCTGGCCATCCTGGCTACGAAGCTGGAACCTGTGCACTTGTGCTTTTGCAGAGGTGCTCCAACCTCCGTTGTGTGTGCGCCTGCTGGCTATTCGCCCCGCCGGCCCAGCGATGGCGTTGCAGCGGCAGCTCATCCCCCCGTTCCGCTACGCCATCGTCGAGGACTCCTTCTTCCGCGGCGCCTACCCAACCATCAAGAACTTCCGTTTCCTCCGCCGCCTCCACCTCAAAACTGTCGTCTCTCTCACCCCGGAGGCTCATCCCAATCGAGACATGCGCGAGTTTTGCGAGCACGAAGGGATCACCGTCCACAACTTCTTCGTGGACAAGTTCCAAGGCGATGGCGTCACTCTCACGAACGCCAAAGTGATCCAAGTTCTCCAGATCATCATCCACCCGGAGAATCTCCCCGTGTACGTGCACTGCCTGGATGGCACCCACGTCACGGGCGTGGTGGTCATGTGCTTCAGGAAGCTGCAGAGCTGGAACTTGTCGACCTCCACTGCCGAGTTTTGCCAGTTTGAGAAAGACGGGGAAATTTCAAGAGAGGAATCGCAGTTCGTGGAGTCGTTTCGTGGGGAGATTGAGGTGCCGGTTGTTATCCCTAAGTGGCTGTGGCAGGGGATTCGCACAGTGAAGCATCCGAGTTTTCGCTTGCGCTTGTTGCCTGGGAAGAATCTGGAACCCCAGGCGAGTCCGAAGAATGCTGCCGTAGCCGTGACGAATCGGCCGCGCTACCATGCGAGCAATCCGTTGGACGCGAAGGCGGAAAACGGACTTGAAAATGCAATCCTGAATCCGCCCATGGAAGGCACAGTGATCTACGGCGACGGCGACGGCGGGCGGCGGCTACCGGGAGTGAGGATCCGGCACATGGGCAAGTGGTTGGGGAGCGATTCTTCGGGGATTGATGAGATTGTAAACAAGCGTGGCGGGGTTTTGGTGAAGGCGCCTCCGATTCTGGCTCTGGATAGAACTGAGAGGTGGAGCGGACCGCAAGCGATTGTAGGGTTTCCGAGGACAGGGTTTCGGGAAGTGCAGGATAGTGAGAGCCGGCGCAATCTGGAGGCGTTGGCGTTGGAAGGGGTGGACGTGTTGGGGCCGCGGAGGACTCCGGGGTGGCCTCGTCAGGTGCGGCGGCCAAGGTCAATCATCGGGACCACGAATCCTAGCAAGAGCAATTCAGGTCGTGATCAGGAGATTCCGCAATTTCCATCTACAAGGAGGTGACAGGCGATAAGGTAGAGACAGCCGAAATCGTGCTCATGAGCATAATTCACATCGTTAGTCCAGTCGAATTTTCACATGTTTTGGATATGTTTTTGTTGATGAGTGAGTGGATTGAACCTATATTAGGGTTTTTTACGTCGGGGTATGGAAATAATTGCTGAAAATAGAAAAATTGTTCAATACATTCCGTATGTTTGTAGCTACAATGCACCAGAGAAACTACCAAGTATTCAGGTTCCAAAAAAAGTTTGAACGCTGCAAAGAATGCCTTGTGTGTTGAAGTTTTTATTGCCTGTGTTACAATAGGTATTTTTTTATTTGGGGGATGTCCACCTGCTGAGCATCGGATCGACTGGCGCGTTGGAGTCCCTGGCGACTTTGAGTGTTGCTGCGTGATGATCTTGAGCGGCTGTCAAGCGTGGAGGACTGGAAGCGCATTTATCTATTGAGGCTTCGAGTCTGGGGAAATAATCCATTGGTACTGTTGTTATTTTCTTTTTAAACAGTCTGTGGATAATAATCCATTGGTACTGTTATGTCCACATCTGCAACGTTCCTGAGAGGAAGGCGAGCCTCAGTTGAAAGATGGATGTGTATCTTGGCATTCATTTTAGGTTGCTGAGAATTTCGGAGCTTGGATTGGTCCTTGTGTTGAAGCTGCTGGTGTGTAACGCTTTGGGTCGCCTCGGTCCTGTTTGCCCTCTCTGACGGGCTTTTTGCCAGGTATCTCAGTTCTATGGAAGTTCAGTTGCGCAATTGTTCTTTATTGTTTCAATTTTTTTGTCCTACTTGATGCAGCTTGCTCTTATCCGGCTTGTTGACTAGTTTGTACCATAGAAGACCTGGAGGAGGAACTCAGCATACTGTAGGGTTTCTGCCTCCAGACGATACTTTGGAGATCCCCCGCAAATCACTGATGAGAAACCCTAATTTTGTCTTGAGTGTGCTCTTATCATGTATCACAAACCTTTCATAAGACCGTGAATAGGGTTAGTGATGATGCCGGAATAATTGCTAGGGTGTGCGTGCTGTCCCTTTTATGGTGTAGTATGGTGTTTTCGAATATGGAGTCCTCTAAGGGTTGGTCACTTTGACCTATGGTTTTTATGATTACACAAGGGTCCTCTTATACTTCGGATACATTCCATACAGGGTCTTCATGTCGGGGTCCTCTATAATACTGTCCTAGTTTGTTTACGAGTATAGTTCAAGCATAGTAGCAGTTGAATGTCCTAATGGTTTAGATTGGAATCCTTTGAGGGGCTTAGGGAATCCCTGTTGAACCAACGCCCTCGGGCTGTTGGATGATAGGTCGTAAATTATGCCTCTGGCTTTATGGTCGACCGTTTTTCGGGTTGTGAATATTTCATGTGCTCTTATTACAATCAGATTCATCCTTCTGTTTCTGGGGCTCCTGCACCTTGTGGAGCTTGAGTTCTCTTTCTTTGACTCGAAAACTTTTCCCCGGTGATTGTGTCATTGTAACTTGCACTTGGGTTTGTCAACTCACATCGTGTTTCTTATGTGTCCTTGTGCAGGGTGAAAATGCATCGTATCGTTGAGCTGCTAATTGTTTCGGCCTTGCATCGCCTGAGAAGATGTGTGGGTACAGACGGGTGTGTCTACTACCTGTGTGCGCAATTGTGCCGATTATGTACAATTTGCAAAGATTATCCAATAAGACATTGTGCAGTCAATGTCATCAGAATCCACGATGCAACAGTGGGTCTGTGAACCTATTTTGGGGCTCGGTCACGGCCGTCAGAATGGATTTTCTGGAAACTAATTCAGCAAGCAGCCTGAGATAGGGAGCCTAACAATAATCGTATCAAGTTTACTTTCATGTGTTTGGATCTGGTTTCACTTTAGGAAACCGATCTAGCTTCCTTGAGCAGGCTTCCATTCACGTGTATGAAAGTCACTCTTTCGTTTAACGAAGTTGTCTTTACCGTTCGAGAATTTGCTTTTGTGCTCTGAGTGAATGGAAATTCCAGAATGTGTTCGGGAGATGTGTGTTAGATTCCTGCAGTGGATTTCAATCTGACACCGCAGTGCAATGCATGTTACTCAGTGCTGATCTGTTGCTGATATCATTTACATCATTTCCACAGAGAAACCACCTGTACAGGATCTTGATTATCTTTAGTTGTTCGCAAACCATATCGAGACGCATTGCGTTTGTCATTTAAATGAGTAAAGATGAACTTTGTCTCACATCGCGATTACCTTAGTATTTCGAAACTCACTGATCACCTCTCTTCCGCATGACGGATGCTGGTGTAAAGATACGAAAAGCTCACCTCTTTGAATAGAAGCACTGCCTTGCACGTCATTCGATTGCATCATCCCATCCCAAACCTAGCTTAAACCTCTGTCCACTTTTCCTAATTTGAGATAAACGCTTTCAAGGGCCTCAACAGAAGCGCAAATTGATGCACATACAATAGCGGGTTTCAGAGTGCGGAATGAGCGTTGAAAGACAGTGATTGAACTTAGTTTCCACTAATCACAACGGTGAATAATATAGAAACTTTTGAGGATCCCAAGTGTGAATAATGGTCACCAACACCATCAACAAGAAAACTTTTGAGGATCTGTAGTGGTACTTATCTTATAGATAAACCCTTGAAAGACAAGCTGGTCACTGTGGAAATCTTCCTTTGGGGGTACCATGTGAATCATTTGCTTAAAAAATCCCAAGAGTACTCATTAGAGGTCAAAGTGTAGTGCAAGGCTTTCCTTTTCCACACAAAATTCCAAGGATTAGAGCATTTTCACTTTTGTCTTACACAAAAGGATTCTCTATCATCCATCGGAAAATAATGTCCTCTATGTTGTTCAAGGGTTAACACAAGTAGTCACCGAAGAGATGATCATGTGAAAAACTATGTGCTAAGAAAGAGCTATTAGTAGGTGTCATCAAGTTATGTTGAAACCTTCTTTTATATATATAACTAGGAGAATACTATTGAAGTCTTGTTGAATGCAATTGAATGCAACAGAATGCCATTACCTAAGTGAGATTAGTGTACCTATATTGTCTCATCCTTTTGGAGTCAATGATAAAGGTTGAGATTCTTGCTCCACAAATATAGGATTGCTAAAAAATTGGGCACAACATAATTCTTCTTCCATCAAAGTATTCCCCCAATTGAAACCAACACATCCACAGTTTCATAGGAATGAGCCAATGAGGGGACTAGTCAGTTCTACGCACACAGGGTTTTAACATGGGGTTTAGCCAACGAACGGAAACCACGTGGAACCGACGGGAACTTTTCAAAGCAGACAGGGTTTTACATGGGGTTTAACCAACGAAACTCATCCACGTGGCCAAGCCTTATCCCCTTTCCCCCTCGTCGTTTAACTTATCCCACCCCTCCTGCTTCCCAATCCCTGCTCCCACAGAGCTGCTCCTTGCGAAATCACCTCCCCAGATTCAAAGCTCCCAATGTGAGCAAGAATCCATCCCAGGGTGCGTTGCGGATACACACCCTCGTCTTCGCAATTGCTTCAAAATGGCAGCTATGGCGCAGACGGTCGCCTCTGCCGGAGCTTTGGTAGGATCCACCAAGAGCTTCGCATTCTCCAGCAGCAGCCGCTACTCCAACCAATTGGGCGTGAAGGGCGCCTCCAACGGCTCCCGCATCAGCTGCCGCACCACCTTCACCATCCCCAAGGCGCGCGAGTGGCTCCTCGCCGAGGCCGAGAAGCGATGGGAAGCCGCGCAGGAGAGTCCATTGGCCGGAGTCCAGTTCACGCACGACGAATTCGCCGACGCTCTGTCGAAGTACGACTTCAGCTTTGAAGTGGGCGACATGGTAGGTGCCAGTGCACTCGTCTTGGGAACCATCCTTAGGATTAATCGCAACGTGCCTGTCTTTTTGAAGATGAGTCGTTTTGGATAGGTTTGTAAATCTGAGGCTGTGTTTGTAGCTTTGAAGTTGGCGACAGAGTAGGTGCTGTGGTCCTCGTTTTGGTGACCTTGGGGTTAATTGCATTGTCCCTTCCTCGTTGAAGATGAGACGTTGTAAATAGTTTTGATAATTTAGAGGCTGCGTTTAGAGCTTTGAAGTTGGCGACATGGTAGGCCCCGTGGCCCTCGATTTGTCAACCCTTAGGGTTTAATCACAATGTTCTTGAAGATGAGTCGATTCGGTTAGGTTTGAAATTTTCGAGACTGGGTTTGCAGGTCAAGGGTGTGGTGTTTAAGGCGGATTACAACGGAGCGCTTATTGATATTGGCGCTAAGGCGCCCGCGTACTTACCTCTACAAGAAGCGTGCATTCACAAGCTGAGAAGCGTGGAAGAAGTAGGGCTCTTCCCGGGAATTGAAGAGGAGTTCGTCATTGTTAGGGATGACGATGATAATGGCCGCATGATTTTGAGCTTGAAAAAGATTCAGTATGATCTCTGCTGGGAGCGAAGCGCGCAGCTATTGGCGGACGATGTCGTCGTTAGGGGAACGGTAGGGCAAATGCAACCCCTAATTCTTGAATGTGAAGTGAATTGTGTGTCTTATTCTCATGCGCTGGTTGCAATCGTCTGGTGGAGTGCAATGAAGTCGTGAATCGGAAGTTTAGGTCAAATTTTATGGAGAATGTACCAGATGCGTGCATTTCAAGGGTCGTACTCTCTGAATGCATCATTCTTTCGAATATTTTTCATAATTTCGAAATCGCTGTATCATTATTAATATGAGGTTATTGCAGTCATATCCTTGGTGAGTAATATTTTAGGTCAGGTTTATCGATGTTTGCACCCGCTTTTTAGGTCGTCTACTTGGTTTCTGAGCACAGAAATGACCATTTGGAGATCAGAGTATTTTGTATGGATGAGAGTCTGAATTTTGATTCTAAGTGCTGACATTGGATGGGTGTGTATTGGAGGGCAGGTCTTATCCGCCAATAGAGGCGGTTTGGTGGTGCTTGTGGAGGGTCTGCGCGGTTTCGTGCCATTCTCTCAGATTACTGCTGTAAGTCCTTGTCGACAAAGCCCTCTATCCGAAACAATGTTGCAGTAAACTAGGCAGTCTCAGGAACTTTTAGACAACATTGATAAGAGAGTCTTCCTCATGAGTATTACGGGTTCCTACCTATTATTCGTGGGGAGGCATTTGAATGAGCTCTTTGAGCATAGGAAGACCTCTCCATGGTTCATTAGCGAGATAATCCTCATAGTGCTGTCTAGTAGTTTCTGAAACGATCTCGTTTTACTGGAAGACTCTTTCGTTGTTTAGAAGATACTAGAGTGCCTAACCTCTACCGTTTGCATTTCGTAGTCCATGCCATTGGAGACTCGTTTATTGATGTATTCTAATCTATTTTTCTCTATTACTCTCCAGAGACAAAACCCTGAAGAGCTTCTGAATAAGGAGATTCCATTGAAATATCTAGAGGTGGATGAGGAGCGCACGCGACTGGTGCTCAGCAACAGGAAAGCCGTCGCGGAGAATCAGTCCGTGTTCGGAATTGGTTCAGTTGTGGAGGGAACGGTGCAAACTGTGAAACCTTACGGAGCTTTCATCGATATTGGAGGTGTCAGTGGTCTCTTGCATATCAGCCAAATTAGTCACGATCGCCTTACCACTGTGGAGACTGTTCTGTCGCCCGGAGATAAGTTGAAGGTACGCCAAAACCTAAGTAAAGGGGTGTTAATGTCTTCATTTTCTCTCTGTGCTTCGTACCACAGTACTTTAGTTAGTGGTACCGGCTTAACGGAGAATTCAATCTGCCTTGTATGGGCTTTTTCAGGTTATGATCTTGAGTCAGGATAAGGACAGAGGCCGTATCAGTTTGTCCACCAAGAAGCTTGAACCTACACCTGGTGACATGTTGCGCAACCCACAATTGGTTTATGAGAAGGTAATCCATTTCCTACAACAGACATCCTTCTATGATTTTGTGATTAACCCCTAAGCTTCTAACTAAAATTAGAAAGTCCACTGGAAACTACTAGTCGATTATATCAACTCTGAATACATATTTCTATTGTTCAGAAATATAGGGTATGATTTTTTCTTTCTTTTGGGACAATTTGAAACCTTCCTTGAAAGCTTCCAAATGATTTGTTTCAACCTAGTATGTTTGGCCATTTGGCCACTTAGGGATTAATGAATTGCTATGATGAAACTTTTCCTTTGAGCCATGCTTCTGAGGTTCTCAATGATTGCTGCGCAGGCTGATGAGATGGCGAAGACATTTAGGCAGAGAGTTGCTCAAGCTGAAGCGGCCGCTAGGGCTGAAGAGTTGCGGCTACAGCAAGAGGTATGAGATTATATGTTCGCTCATAATAATGCCTGTCTTGCTATTCTGCTGTGAAGCCCAGGTGGCTGTCCTTGTGTAGCTCTCCTTCTGTAAAAATATTTAGAAACAACTCTTTGTGAGTCATCTCTAGTTTTATTTTTCTGATTGCAGGATTCTACAGTATTGAGAGCCTGTGTATCTGTTTGGCCTTATAGAGTGACTTACAACTTCTGTGTTTGTGCATCAGGGTGGGTTTGGAGTGAGGAACGGTTTCTCTATAGTCGACGATTCCTTGGGTTTAGACGAACTGAACTTGGATGATATTCCAGCTGCGATGTAGTAAGAAATATAGAATATGCCTCATTAAGAGTCTTGAATGTTCTTCCCAGCACCCTGAAGGCCGTTTCATGTCAGGTAGAATGTATTCATTTTTTTTTGGAATGCTTAGGGAATGAAATTGGTTCAGGTAGATTTTAAGCACCCGCTTCATCTTGAAGTTTGCTCTGGTGTCTTTTTCGCGTCTGTTCAAAGAGAGGTTTTGGCAGAGAGGGATATTTTGTGTGCAATCTGGACGCTGGAGGGGCTTTTGCATGTCTCATGTGCCCTAGAACATACATCAATGTTATCCAATTGCCGGAGAGAGCACTTTCTTACCACTTGACAGTGCATGTGCTACCGTCTCCTACTTTTCAGGATCTTCAGCACGACATTGGAGCCTAGAGCACATTTCTTGTGAGCATTGGTATGCAGAATTTTGTCCTAGTTTTTCTCTGTAGGGTTTGATTAAGGTTCATGTGTACACTCAAACTACAATACCTGGGCAAGACCAAACTCCGTGATAATATGAAGATGTTCTCACATTGTGCGACACACAGTAACTGTAGAGTGGTACAGATGTAAAGCCCTAGCCACTAAAACCTTCACGTCCCAAACCCTAATTCTTCTCGCACCTAATTCTCTCTGTATTATCACGTTTGCATTCTCTATGACGTCCCTTCAACAGCGTAAATTCCGAATTAGGGTTCGCATGGTTTGAACTTTGCAGGAGTGAGGACAGTGACCCCAAATGCGATTTTAATGAGTAGCTCAGGTTGCTATAATTAAACACTGCTAAAGGTGCTAGAACTTCAAATTTAGCAGCTATGACCGCATCTGGTAAGTTACATGGGAAGAGGACAGTGGCCGAACTGGTCTGTGGGGCACAGGCCTTCCTTTGCTGGTCTACATATTTGAAAATGGAACAAGTCCTGTACCGCCATGGAATCCTCGGATGTAGCCATGCGCGTTACGTCTCTTGTCATGATGATGCACTCTAACAGAAGAAACGAAGTCGGTGTGGGCGGTGAGAAATTTGGGATATAACTTACTTGAAGGGACTCCGACAGTACCCTACGCTAGTGGTCAGATTTGTTAAAAAGTCATTCAAAATATAAATAAATATGGCATCTAATGAAAATTTTCAAAAATTATAACGTGGCAAAATTGAGTAGTGGAAAAAATATTATTAAAAAAATAAATCTTAATCCTCAAAAAAACTATGAAGCCAAAGCCATGAGTATTGGTCAAGTTGTAGGTATTGATAAAGCCCTAAGTG
The DNA here is from genome assembly GCA_963920665.1 of Straminergon stramineum. Classification (NCBI taxonomy): domain Eukaryota; kingdom Viridiplantae; phylum Streptophyta; class Bryopsida; order Hypnales; family Calliergonaceae; genus Straminergon; species Straminergon stramineum. The sequence goes on along the minus strand of OY987268.1, from coordinate 23,797,613 downwards.
CCACTAAAATTGCAAAACTATTACAAGTCATAGAATATTCTTAATTGTACTAAAGATCATGAAATATTCCAAAGGTCATGAAATGTTTCAAATCCTATCAAATGAAAGTCTAGAAATCCAAAATTGAGTTAACGGAAGGGAAATAAATTGCAATGTGCCATACGGGGATATACTAGTTGACCTTTTGATATTTTAGAATGTCAATAAGAGGTTTGTCATTTTATAGGTCCAATGAAGAGTGCAAATCTTGTTTCCGCTAGTCTGATGCTTTCATACAATTGCATCATTTATGTTCCATTTTAGTCTCATGTCCTAGAGATAAGTGTTTTTGTGGGTTCCCCTTAACTCCTAAAGGACTAAGGCACATCTTAGGCACAAATTGTTCAAAACTGACTCTTTTTAGGGCAACAAGGAAAAAATGAAAAAAAAAAGTTATTTTTTCAATATTCAATCATACAAATTTGTACTAGACTTCTTTGGGAACATGTAGAAAAAATTTAGAAACTTTGACTGCATGGATTGAAAGATTATAATGTTTGAAGTTAGATGAAAAAGTTTTTTCCAACCTTACCCGACATGGCCGGCAAACTTTAACTCCTTCTAGAATGAGATTCTTACATTAAACATGGTTATTTTTTTTGACATTTGCATCTTGTATCATGTAAGCTACACACCCGCCAAAATTTAAAATCATAGGAAGAATTTTGCACATGTTGCCCAAAGCTAACCACAAAGTTTAGGGCAACATAACTTTTGATCCAAGCATTCAATAAAAAAAAATTAGATTTTCAAGAAGGGGATACATAATTATACATTATGTCCAAATTTCATGAACATCCAACCCAAAAAGACTTTGTAGAAGCCTACCCAAGATTTCTTGTGTACATTGAACAAACACTTGGTCCTTTAGGGGATAACTGACCTGAGAAGGCATGTAGGAGGAGATTGGTAGTAATCTCTTCCAAGAATTTTTTAGAAAGAAAATTTTGGAAAATGGATGTAGTACCAGAACATCCCGGGAGGTCACCCACCTCAATACTACTCCATCCCAAAGATGTTTAACCCTTAAAAGCCAGATTGGTGACTGTGAAAATCATGCCTTTTGGAACTGTGTGACATCATCTACTTTTAAAAAACCAAAAATATCCATTGGAGGTCAAACTACTATAGAAGATCTCTTCTTTCCACCCCTAATTCCGAGGATGAATAGCTACATTTCTATCCTACTCACAAGAATTCCCCCTAATTCATTGGACAAAAAAAATCCACCAAATCATTTATGGGTTAACTTCAAGGTTCTAATGGGAACTGGTGTAGTAGCCTTGGTGTGACCACATCACAACTAATGTCGGAGTGGACCTAGGATTTTTTTCTGGGCTGAGAGTTGCAACGGGCCAGCAAAAACTTTCAGAGTATCCCCACTTCAAGGTAAGAGGGAAGCATAGTTAGTGTGTATTAACCCTGTAACGACATTGAGGACTGAAATTGAGGACTGAAATTGTCCAATGAATGACTTAGGATATCTCTGTAGTGGACACAGAAACAATTTTTCATCTTCTTAGGCATGAGCTGGCTGTCATTGAAGGCCTTTGCTTTTTTAGAAGTTCCGAGATTCGAATACAGCAGAAACCAAAAGCACCCCCGCGTCGTTCCAGGCTTAAATGGGGACACCAAACCTTCTCTAAGAGCACACTCTGGAATTGCACATTCCATCGAGATGTCTTAAGAATCTGTCAAGTTGTATGAGTACGTTTGGAAGCCTATGAGTCCCCACAACGCAGTGTCATTAGAGAAGGTTGAGTGGAAAATGCATTATTGAATCTACATTGGACAAATATGAAGCTACGTGCCGGACTCATTCTGTTGTTGCATGACAGTAGCAGATACTCGCCATCATCCACTTCAAGGTTGCCATTTTCAAGCTAAGGATCTTGTTCTTTTACAGCTGAAATATAGCATTCCTTAACTCATACCAGGTTCCGTCAATGCTGCCATCGGAGCGGTTGTAGTTGGTGACCATCTGCAACATTGGGGACACCTTTGTCACTGAAACCCGCAAAAAAAAGCATTATGTACATGAATATTAGAGTCACAGAAACTCAGCATTCAGTGAATAGTGAAGCTCAAATTCTCAATCCAGTTATGCGCAGAAACAACAAGACAGCTCCGGAAGCTCGAGCTTGCTGTTCCTTGAAAAGCCTCTCGAATTCGCTATGCTTCTTCATGCATAGCGGGAGGTACACGGGGAGCAAGTTGTAGCGGAGATCATCTGCAAGATTCGGTACACTTTTGTAACTAAAGCCGCAAAAAAGTATTATGTACATAAGTATTAGAGTCACAGAAACTCAGCTTTGACTGAATAGTGAAGCTCCAATTCTCAAACCAACTATTCGCAGAAGCGAAAAGACAGCTCTGGAGGCTCAAGCTTGATGTTCCTTGGAGCTCCTCTCGATTTCGCCATGCTTCTTCATGGTAAGCGGGAGGTACACGGGGAGCAAGAAGCAGAACAAATTGAACGCCCAGATGGCCATATTGGCAATTGCAAGCCCGCGCCCAAAAAATAGCCATCCTCTGTCGTCTGTTGTTCTTGTAAACTCAGTCTCCAGCCACGTTGCGATGGTGAACAGCCTTCGCGTGTTGTAGAATATCGGCACCATCATCCGAACGGGCAGCGACACCGGCGTCGACAGGCTTACCACCGTGATTTCGGACAAGACTTGACAGGCGATGAGGAACAAGTGCGGTGCGGCCGCGTTCATGGCTACTTGATCGCCCTTGATGAAGGACCCGAGGATGTACGCCATCGCCGTGGGAATAGCTATCAAGCCCGCGAACGCGACGTAACGCCTCAGCAAGCGATTATTTGGGAACAGACTTGGCGGTTGTGTCTTGGTTGGACATGGATACACGTACTTACCAAACAAAACGAAGTACGCTGAAGCGAAACCGGCGAAGAGCATGTCCCGGAGAGGAACCATCCCGCTCGCCATGAGCACGAGAGTCAAGACGAAGATGATGAACCGCATTATGAAACTCGGGCGACGAGGTTTCTCCACCTGTGATTAGACACAATACATTTTCAGTTCTGCGGATTTGAATGGAATCTCGACAAAAGATTCCGCAAGGGTGCAAACCACGCCCACTTCCTAATCCACAACTGAAATTCTTAACCCTAAAATTCTAATACCAAAAGAACAGAAATCTCCTAATCAGCGAAATGAAATTCAAATTTGAGATACCAAAGAACTGCAAGGCCTCACATTCTCCTTCATTTGTGGACCTGACTCGCTGGATTGTGCCACCTGATCAGCCATACTCCTCGCCTCAATTCTTTCACAAATGCAACCCCGTCACGCTCCTCAAGAGTGAACGACAGCTACGATTTTCGAGGACAAGCTCAGAATAATTTCAAAACCAAAGCTCAAAATCCCCGTCAAAACTTTGACCCTAGAATCACCGCTCCAGCACCTCCACAGCATAAGTTGATATTTCTGGAACGAATGCTCCAATGCACGTAACAGTGGACACAACAGAATTGAACCCAGCTTCAAGCATCAATATTGCAATACTCCCGAAGCTCCGCAATGCGAAACTCAAATCCTAGTCTGCAAGAGGAGGTGAAAGAGTACTCCGCCAGATTTCGTCTCAAAACTTTTCTGGGTACTTCGAACTTCCGTTTGAAAGAGCACGTACTCCAGGCAAGTACAGATTTCGATGAAATCAAAGCTGTGCTCCAACAAGAACAAGGGGATGCCACAATTGATGCAGATCAAGCTTTCTTCCCAAAACTTTTCAGCGAACTTTGAACTGCGAGCGATGTTCGCAACGTTAGACCACAGGCAAGAAGAAATTGCGATGAAACCAAAGCTGTACTCCTACAAGCAACAAGTGAATGCTGCAATTGAATGGGGATGAAGCGGCGCAGAGGAATGGCAGTGCTTTGCTCGAAGAATTTCTGCAACGGGGACTTGCACACTCATGCGATTGTGTTTGGGGATTGGATGGCCAAGTGCACGCCAGCATTTGACCTATCCATAAAGTGCTGGGGCTCTAAAAGCGTCCTCTAACGCAGAGGTACATTTTGCTTTCTCATTGCATCAGCAATGTACAACCAGCCTTCATTTCAGGACGTGGACTCTCTTCTAGTGGCCACTGCGTTTCAACTTCAAAAATTCATAACTAATTTAAAAAAGCTCCAAACAATATGACACGACTTGGGTTAGATGCCAATTCCATTTTTCATTCAATGGAAATTTTACTGAAAAATATTTCAAGAATTCTAACCTCCCCAAATTAATTACCAACTTTTAAATGGGCACTTTAAGGACCTCCTATCTTAGTCAAAAGTGTTACTAAAATGACTTACAAGCAATTATAACTTTTTAGTAAGGAGGAATGTCCTCACCAATGATGTTTCTGATGACTCTTTAATATGAGTACCAATGGTAAAATTATAATGGCTTGTAAGCTCATTCTACAACACACTTTAATCCCTTTCAAAAGCTAGCATCCACTATGTGCATTATGAATGTTTTCAAGAGCTTATTGTTGGAGGTACATGCAATATATGAAGTGCAACCAAGTGTTTGAAAAGAAATTTTGTCTAAAATTCAATCATGTGACTAGAGTGGTCACTTGGTACTCCATGAATATTTTACATGGTTGTGAATGAGTTCATGTAAAGATGGGAAGAAAATGAAAACTTAGGAAAATGATGATTTGATGTCTAGATCCTATTTATGCAATAATTTATTATGCCAAAAAATATCAAAATCTACATAATCTACATTCCAAGGACTCTAAAGGGTTGGTATGATAAATCTATATTGTCACAAGGGTAGAAAAAGCTAGATCTCAACCAACATTTTGGTCCAACAATAATCAAGCCTTTGGAAAATTTAACCCCCAAGTACTCAACTACTCATTGGGTGAATGATGAGTGTTGTAAAAGCTAAACTTCATTCAATCAACAATCATTGAAGAAGCTTAAGGAAAACCCATATCATATATTAAAGGAAAGAAGAGAGAATGTTCTAAATGAACCAATGATATAGATATGTTAAAAGAGTTTTAGTTATCAATTATAAATTTTCAAAAGTACACTTATTATCTTTAAGTCATTCACTCAAGGGTTAAAAAAAGAAATGAGATTTTTTAGCTAGCTTCTAGAACAATTTTGATGAAATTTTGTTGAAAATTGCCATAGTTTGTATTTTTGCTATCCAAATACAAGTAACAAAAATGTTGTAGAAATTCATCAAAATTGGTGGTGTCAACCAAATTGCTAGAGACACTTGATTGCAAAGTAAAAAAATGAAAAAACTATGGTTCTATAAAGGTCATATTGTAAGACTATTTTATATTGGAGCATGCATAACATTCTTGAACTAAAGGGAAGGCCATCCTATGAGGAAAAAAAATATAGGATTATAGAGAAGTGCATGAAATGATGGAGAGAATAAGATGGAGGGACTTTATCCAAATCCTTTATTTAGTTATGAAAAATTGATTCTATTTTTTTGTGTTCACCCTTGCACTTCAAATCTATATGTTTCAAAATTCCAACCTATATTATCTGAGACCTTTAGAAGTTGGGAAGAAGTGACAATGGAATTTGACCTCCAACCAACAAAACACTTGAAGTACCAATAGATCATTGTAGCAATATTGCTTGACTGGAGGCATATGTTAACATTGACAAAACATGTCACTAAACTTAAAGACTTCCTATTGTTCCCTAACATCAAGGATTCCCTCCTTTCATTAATTGTTCAAAAATCTAGACTGTTCCAACCATGATTATCTGGCTATATCAAGGACTTTTACCAAACTGTAGCCCAACTCATCTTCAAGGTTCGACAACCATCAATCCATATTACTATGTCCAAGGCTGCAGATGGGTCAACCAATAGAAGAAATTAGTAGGGGATTACTACAACAGGTGTGCGTGGTGATGGTAATAAGGAACTCTAGGTTGATAGTACAAGCCTTTCATTTGTATGGAGGTGTTGTGAAAAAATTGTAGTTTGACCTAGGGAGATGGAGGTGGGACAACGGAGACGTACTACACGAAAACACAACTAAGAAAGGTAGAGCCCTCATCAAGCCCCAATTGCAACCTCATCTATGGTGATCTATTCTGAAGAAGTGGCATGGGATGCTCCCTTCCAACTACCAACCACCATGGTTAGATGTTTGGCAAAGAACTCAATCACAAAAGAAAGTAGGGTACCTATGGTTGGTCATTCATGAGATTGTGGCAACAAGTCAACAATTGGGGGGTTGAACTTTTTCCAAGTATTGACAATTCTTGCACAAGTTATGACTAAGGCTTGGAGGAGACCATCCTACACAAGTTCGTAGAGTGCACTTCAAGAAAATAACAATGGAAATTTGCTCTCTCCATTCTCTATCTTTCATAGGAAATCCCTAGGAAGAAATGGCAACTGGCCCAACTAGACTTGGTAGCAATGCCGTTTGGGCTCTCCACTTCCCTGAAAGCTTTGTATAGGGACAACAACTTGGTTCCTTTTATGTGGCTCAGTGTTTTGGCTCTATTGGTTAGGGCGAAACACATGGGTTTTCAACCAATATGTTTGGTTTCAAACTAGACTTGATCAAGTGATCTAAGAAGTGACAATCGCATTAGATGTTTTTCGGGAGCTTGGGAGGGCCGTTTCAAGCCTGTCCCCCACGTTGTTCCCGCAGCAGTGAGGGAATGGCTGACTGCTGTCAGCCGTCATAAAGACCAAAAAAAATATATATATATAAATAATTTTAATTTTTTAAATTTTTTTTGCGCCCTAAAATTGCAAAAGAAGTCGAGCAAAAAAATTTTTTTTCAAAAAAATAAAATAAAAATAAAAATTTGACGTGGCCGCCTCCCGACTACATCAACGTGCTGAAGTGGCGCAGTTCACCGAGTTCCCCATTGCAAGGAACTCACAGTCTTCTAAATGGCTAGATTTCATCTAATGATTATGGGCACACAACATGGCATTGGATGACTCACCTCTATGACAAGTTCTTGGCTAAGTCATATAAGTTCATCATCAAGTTCGAGAAGGCCTAGCTCGGAACTCTGTTTTTTAGATCTAGGTGATACATGATGGTCCACATGTGGGTTAATTCCTATAAATTACATTTATTTGGTTTCTTGGTTGTTTGAGATGTTAATTGTCTATAAGGTGTTGCCCTTGGCTTTCCATTGTTTGTTCTTGGTTTTCTTGGAATAAACTCCAAGTTTCAAAAAAAATTCCAAACTATATTAGTTTGAAGAGAACTTCAACTTACAAATAATTAATTATATTAGTAGCCCATTGGAAATATAATATAGGATACAATTTGTTGCATCCACTATCTATTATAATGATGCAATCAAACTCAATACTTAAGGTAGAATTTATGTTTTTTAATGTAGTGTTTTAGTCCAAGAGAAAGCATCTTTCATTCATTTTCTTTGTGTTAAATCCTATGAGTAAAAAAAACATATTAGTAGGCAAGAATTGTTAATTCAATCTTAAACTTTTTAAAATCAATCAACTTTCGTTAGAGGTCTTTGTATCAAATGTAGATTATTGCTACATGCCTTGGAAACATAGTCTTCATCCTATATAATAGAAGGTTTATAATGTAACCATTTACCACCTAATTTGGAATTTTGGAAAATTGGACTTCTTGAATATTTTTCAAATATGTTTTTCTTAAATGATAAATAGAATTGACATCTAATCCAAGTTGTTTCATATTTTTTGGACCTTTGTGGAATTATGTGTGAATTTTGAAGTTGGAATTACAAAAGGCTCTAAAAGTGTCCATCCCCTCATTTGCTCTCTATTTGTACATTGACAAATGCAATTGGAACATTGAAGGAATGGATATATACCTCTATGTTAAAGAGTGCTTTTAAAGTCTAGGCGCACTACAAACCTCCAACATTACAAAGATCCTAGCTAGTCTTCACCACCCTATATCAACTAAGGTAGAGTACAAAAAGGATGCCAATGACTAAACACAATTCATTTATGCACAATGCACTTTAGTTGTGAATTTTTGGAATTGAAAAATTATTGATGACCCTCCCTCGCTCTCTCTCTCTCTCTCTAAATGTTAGGTCCTTTGCAATGGGTACTTGGCATACAAGCCCTATATCGGCAAATGGTGGGTCATTCCACCAAGGCCTACACAATGTTAGTTTTTTCTTTGGAAAGATCAAGCCAATGCAAAGCGGGCAATCCAAATATCAAATGAACTTTTTCGTATTATAAAAAGAAATAAATAAAAGAATCTACATTAAAAAAATATTTTCAATATTGACTATTCCTACAAGGGCAAACTTGTGGTCCTTTTACATTTTGCAAATTAGCCGGTCCAAGGTGGTCGCATACCAAGGCCTTGGAATTGGAGGCCCCAATAATAGTTGCATTGGAGTGCAATTTTAATTAGAAATTACTCGACACTCTACATAGTGTAGATACTGTGCTTGTTGGAGGGAGCATTGAGATGCTTTTAGAGCATTTGCAATGTTGTCTCGATAAACAATCCATGTATTGCTAGATTGCAGGGCATTCCATAAGGCTTGTATAGTGTTGGGGATTTTTGAGAACAAATTGATCCAATGCAAAGCTGGCAATCTAAACATCAAATGGACTTGTCACATTTAAAAAGAAAGAAAGGACAAAATTCTATATTAAAAAAGACTTTTCTTGCTAACAATGGGAGGTTGCATTGATTGACACACTTACCAATGCTTGAAAAAGTATGGCAACAATGATTATTCCTAGACTGAACCAACTTGCAGGCCCTTCACATTTTGCAAATTTGCCGATCTCGAGTGGTTACATACTGAGGTTGTGGAAGTGGAGGGCCCCTTAACTTAACGTTTACATTGGAGCCAGTTCTTAATTAGAAATGACAAAGCACGCTCTACAGTGCCGATACTGGGCCTGTTCCCGGAAGCATTGCAGATGCTCTCACTCCATATAACTAAGGTATAGTCGCAACTTCGCAGAGCTCACCAGCTGGTTCAGCTGGCCTGCGCAGAGCAGTTACAAGTATCCCTTCGCCGCTTCCAACTGACAACATCTCCCCGCCACCAGGACGCCTGCCGCCAACTTTCAATTCTTTCCTTGGACCTTCACCCGAGACTCTTCGATAGTACACTGGCCCTACCCGCCCTTCCTTTCTTGGCGATGAAAGCGGCGTCCTGCCTAGGGCAATGGAGAGCGCGCTTCTTGTGATCCTGGGAGTTCGAGCGATGCGATGGCTGCGTCATTCTGCAAGGGAAGGATTTACGGCGTATGGCGTATGGAAACATGACATAAGGGACTCTGAGATGTCGTGATCTGAGACGAGGTGCGGGTGTGCGAGATGATTCAAGATTTCAGATTTTTGTGTGCCGGTTGTGTTCAAGAGAGAATCATTTGTTGTCAATAATTATGTGGCGCTGGTATCATGATGAGATGTATTCGGTTCCATTGAGGATGCTGTCAGAGTGAGGGCTTGAGAGGAATGAGAGCGTCAGAAATGTATCGCGCTCTTGCAAGAGCACTGATTAAGGAGTTGGAGGATCTTGAAAATGGCGTACGCAGAGTTAATCGTTTCGAAGAAGACGGAATATTGAGGCAGATACTGTGCGTATGAGTTGAGGAGCGTGATGGAAATTGACATTTTAGCAAAGTAGCGTGTTTCTTTAATATGCGCTGTGAGTACGAGGAGGATTGTGCAAACGGAATGGAGGAAGGGGAATTCTCCGGGGGAGTTTGGTGATGAGAATAAAATGGCCATAACAGATGTAGATAGGCTGAGTTGATGCGCTGTGAATGTGCAAGTAGGAGGACGATGAGGAGAAGCAGATCATAAAGACGATTGTTGGATTTTTGGAGGAGGGCGTAGTGAGGGATTAAAGACTTTACTGTCGTCATGGCTAAGTATTCACGACCTCTGCGGATGCCGTCAAACGAAGATCGCATCTACAAGATGCGAATTTATGAGAACAAGCTCGCGGACAATGTGAAAGCCGTCAGAGATTATGACCAGCAAATGCGGGCTGCGGAGTTTGCAGAACAGCATATCAAGAAGAGGGAGATGCGTGAGATTGAGGCAAGGGAGGAAGCCATTCGCCAATGCAGGGAGCAAAATCTTGAAATTCGGAGGGCGAAGTTGTCGATCCTTTTGGAAGGAGAAGAGCAGCTATTGAATGACGAGTTAAAGACAAACTCAATGACACTTGCCGAACGGCGAGCGTGGCTAGAGGCTCGCTCGCGAGCGCTGAAGCAGAAGCAGAATGCTGAGGCATGTCAGAAGGACCAGTACGTGCAGGAGATGTTGGACAAAGCGTGGCGTGACAACGCGGACGACGTTCGTGTTCAGGACTCGAAGATGGCAGTGCTCCGCGCCGTTGAGGGCCGGAAGCGGCAGCTGGAGGAGGCGGTTGCGCGTAAGATCTTGGAGGAAGAGGAAACCAGAAAGTTGGAGGAAATCATGGAGAGGGAGTGGAAGATTAAAGAGCAAGCGCTCTTGGCTGAGGTTGCGACGAAGGCGGCCAAGAGGCTGGAGGCCATTGACATTTTGCACGAGCAAATCGCATTGGTTGGCCAACTCAGGTCTGAGGAGCAAGCGGCTATCAAGGCAGAGATGGCAGCCATGAACAAGAGGTGGGCGGAGGAAGATGAGGCCCTCAAGCAACAACAAATAGATAGGAAATGCTACCTGGTATTATCGATAATCAATCTCGTTGCGTTAATGGTGTAATATTTCGTCACTGTCACATGACTTCACAAGTCGGCCAAGCTGCTAAGCCTCGACTATTTAGACACATTTCCACTTGGCTAATTGAAGAACACGGTTCATGGCACGCAATTCTTTTCGTAAATGTTTGTCTTGAGTGAGATCGTGCTGACCTGAAGTGAAAAGTAGCCGTGCCTCATGCGGGAGCTATACTAAAAGTTGGCGCAATTCCAAAGCGTCGTCGAAACTCCACACCTACCAATAATTCTACTGATACGCATGTTAAGACGAAGTCAGGTTTGATTGCAATAATTTTTGTTGTCTCACCGGACTAATGCCTTGTTAACCATTGGCAATGCAGGATGCGAAAGCTAAGTCGATATCTGAATCTAATAAGGGTCTGAGGTGTACGAAGAACAGGGAACAAGATGCGGACAAGAAATTTGAGGCCGAATGCATGGCCATGACAGCTGCCAGGGAGGCTCACGAAATTTTGCAAGAGAAGGAACTAAAAGACGCTCAAAGAAGAGAAGCTATGCAGTACGCCAACCATCTGAAAGCTCTGATGGGCAGGCTCAGTGCTGACGAGTCAGTTAAAAATGCTCAGTTCAAAGCCGAGGAGGATGCCGAATGGGCAAAGCGAGAGGCTGGGTGGAAGCGAGAGGAAGACCAACGTCAGCGTCTCTGGGCACGTGTGCATGAGGAGAGGCAGAGCCAACTTCGAGAGAAAGGTATGTTATTTAGAGATCCTAATATACTCATGACTGCTCTATCAATTGCTTGACCATTGGTGAACCACATGTGTTGAATCATATTTAAACTGCTCGCATCCGAAATTCAGCCCTTGAGTTTGCTTCGCAGGTGCTTAGGAACTGAGCATCTTCCAAAAGCTTCTTGTACATCCACTTATCCGTTTCCACTATCATTTCATTCACGTATTGTCCAGCAGGTCATTGCGCATTTTTAACTGACTTGTCTGCACGAAGAATGATTTTCACACGAAGCGATTCTAACACAGCGATGTGCACTCGAACTTGAATATAGATAAGATAAGATATGAGATTGAAGCACAGAAGAGACTCGATTTGGAGAACAATGAGAGAATGGCTAAAATGGCTGCAGCTGAGAAAGATAGACAATTGGCAGAGCAAAGAAGGGTAGATCTATAACCACCAGAACTATATTGGCAATTAATGGCTCCAGGATGAAAGTATTTCAATTTCTGGTGCCCAACTCTAACAATGTAACTGTGATTTGCAGTCAAAACAAGGTCTGCTGAATGTGCTGGAGGACCAGCTCAGAAATAAGCAAGCACAAGAGATCAAATCAAGAGAACAAAAGCGTGTTGAATTTGAAGGTCATTGCATTCCGATGTTTTGCTTGTAATGGTTTTAAGAAAATGCCTGGCTTTGATCCATTTTTTTTGTAATCGCGTTATCGTTGTGAAACTGACGGGTTACCCTAGGCAAGACTTAAATTATGGCACTCTTGATGAAAAAACGAGAGACTAAATACTCAGCATATGCATGTCGTTTGCAGGCATTGTGGATCAAGAGAGGAAGTACAGGGAGAAGGTGCAATGCGAAAGTGTTGCCTTGCCATTCCCTGAGCCAAATTTCAAACATAAGCTGGTGAAGTGGATGGAAGATTAACATCACGTTCATAAGGTGACCAATCTGGTCACCTTGCTGGTAAAAGCCATTTTTCATGGTCTAATTGTTATTGGCTTTTGTCAATGGTGTAACGAATGTTTTAAGTTTATTTTCCAGAAGTGAAAATTTCAAAAGACTTATTCAAAACGTGAAGCTCAGTTCGTTAAAACTCTAAATGAACTCTAAATCATATTCTCTATCAAAGAATGCTGGTAGCTCAATCCTTTTTGAAGCTCTCATAATATGAATACCAGGCTCAAGGCCTCACTCTCCACCTTTAACCAAAGGTGATCAAATGGGGTTAATGAGGTTGATTAGCACAACTTCGTAGAATAGGTTTTTTTATCATTAATTTCAAACCATTTACATAAGGTTTTAACAATCCAAACATCAACAACCTAGATCCCAAGATCTTGAAGATCACAAAATTCTCTTTTCAAATGAACTTTGGAAATGAATAACTCAATTTGTATATCATGGTATTGAACCAAGAGTGGTATGCCTCTACTTCAATAAAGAAACACACATTATATCCTTATTGAAATTCTAATAGTTTATGAAGAATTGAAATAAGTGGCAATAATGGGTGTTCATACATTGGATATAAGTTCAACCTTTGATTAATTTAGAATTTAAGTTAGGAAATTTAGTTGTTATCTTCTATTATCTTAGTCTCTATTGTACCTTGAAAATGTTGAATTGGGTAAGCACTCACGCAATTTCAAGTACACTTATTTCCTCTTATTTCCTCTTATGCCTTGCAAATGTGCTCATTTGAACACATTTAGGAATTGTTACCTTGATTTCACCACCTTAGTTACACCAATAATGCTCTAGGTGACAATAAATTTCACCCTTTTCAAGATCTTTGCTTGCCAATCTAGTATTTGTTTTAAGATATTCTTTTAGAGCATTTCTAGCTTTGCAATTTTGTAAGTATGATAAACTAATTATTGTACTTATATTGATATTATTTACTATTGTTTAAACTAGAGATAAAAATATTTTGAAGAAGTACAATAGTAAGTCTATCATGTTTCTAATTGGATTTTGACAATACTATTACCTCCTATACAAAAGGTTCCTCAATTAGAAAGACAATGAATGGAGATTGTTGTTGATGCTTAAAGATTCTTATATTGAAATATAACAAATGAAGATTGTTGTTGATGTCAATGCATTAATGTTTCTTATGTTTAAGTGTATCATATGCTATTGCATAAAGAACTTCTCTTTGAAAGAAGATAAGAACATTTTGAATTGTGCGACATTTGAAATGGTAGAATATAGTGAATATTGTGTTGGTATGACCAAAGAGGCAACGAAAATATTAAAAGATGAATTATATTGAGTCTTTGTATTTGATGGAATATTGTTTCTTGAGAAACAACTAGAAATGAAACGACAAGCAAAAAGAGATATGGGAACAATAGAACTTGTCTTTTAGTATCTCCATTGTATTTTGCCATTTCAAACACCTCATGGTTTAGAATGTTCTTAGCAATAAGTACATTGACATCAACAACAATCTTCATTTGTTGTATTTCTAATAGAACTTTTTATACTAGAGGTAATTATAGCATTGTTTAAACTCCAACTATAATAATAGACATGATAGACATGACATAAGTAAAATAATGAGATTGTTGTACATAATAGAAAAGTCAATAGCCAAGAATGTTCAAAAGAGTATTTTAAAATGAATATGGAATTGGTAGATAAAGATCATGAAAAGGGTGCCACTATTGTTTTTGCATACTTGTGAAGCTAGAAATGGTCAAATTGTACAATTAGTGTTCATTAACCCCTAAAGGACCGTTGTCCCTTTAGGAAATAAATGGGATTTTTGTCTTGATTGTTTTGATTTTCTATGAAGGGTGATTGTAAGAAACACTTAATGTTTTGGACTCAAAAATCTGATTTTTGGATGTAGGACTAACAATACTACGGACTACTATCAATTTTGCACATCAAAATGTGCCTATGGATCTCAAACGTTGATTTGGGGTGCTTGTAGATCTAAACTGTTGATTCAGTACTATAGACTACTATGGAGTACTATAGAAGCCATTGAGGGCAAAAACTGATAGAAAAGGGGTCTATGGACCTTTTCATTTTTAGTAATTCAAAAAAATTCCAAAAATTCCTAGAAAAAAAATTCATTTTTGTAGACAAGCCTACTCTCACAATGCACCAAAAATTTCCTCAAGGAAAATTTTCTCTTTCCCAAAAAATGTGTACGAACAATGATCACTTTGGCCTCATGTAGCCACCTCATGCAAAGGTGTCTTTCATTGGAATGCGAATACACCTCTAGCTTCTCCAATTTGTGGCCTCCAGTTTGCATTTTTGGGTACAATTTTGGTAGACACCCAATCAGGGCACCTTAAAAATAATAAAGTAATTTTTAAAAAACCCAAAAAATTACAGAATGTGTAAAACTTTCATGTGTACCTTCATTCCAAATTTTAAGACAAATGGACTTACAATGCAAAAGTTATGACCAAAAAATCACGTATCTGAGGGTAGGGGGGCAAGGGGACAAAAATAGGACAAGTTCTTTTTGCAATCACCCTAAAGATGAAAAAATTTATTAGCTTCATGATAATATAATTTTTTTTTCATTTTGTGCATAGGAATAAAAATTATGTCCAACCAAGTTCAAATCAAGGGAGAAGGATCAGCAAAAAAATATGAAAAATTTGAATTTTTTATTTTTTAATTTTTTTCCTCATAGATTATGTTTTTGATTACATTGAAAGCTTTGATTCATTCCATTTGGATTTGTTATTAGAAAGTAATGGACAGTCTTGTTCGGGGGGCAATTAGAGCATCTTCTTGAAAAAATAACTTGTACGATTCATTTCTAAATGTAATTTTTACAATTTTTCAAAAACAAAAGGATTGCATGGTTAAATTTGCATGCTAAAACAATCTTATCATTGGGATTAGTGCATTTTAATTCCACCTTAGAGATATTAAAAATTTAGATTTTCCTTCTATCTTGTACCTACTTCTACTTAACAATTTTTTGAAGAATACAAATTAATAATTTTTGTATTTTTTTCATAGATTCTCAACTCAATTCTCCACAATAAGGATTTAATGCTCACAACTCAATAGTGCAAAAAATTAAAGTTCAAAAGGTTCAAAGCCAAATAATAGTGCAATACGTGGAGTCAAAATTTCTGAAATTTTTCCACAGATTCTCATACTAGTTAGATGTAAGATCTTAGAGTTAGATGTGCCAAGAAAACAATTTTCATTTTTTTAATTGCTATAGAAATGGAAAAAAGGCCTTGGTCCTTTAATTTCAGGTTACGACAATTGTGTTGATTTGTTAATTTGTGAAAAGCTCAAATCCAGAAGCTATCTTCTGTTAGTGTCACATTATGTTAAAATCCGGAAGTTGCATTAAGTGAGGCTTGATTGTTTCTTCATGAAAAGTTCAAATCTATTTTTTTGTTTATAATTAAGGAGCCCTCTTTAGATTTTTTCAGAAAAAAATATGAGAAGTTTTACTTTGTAGGCAAACAAGGTAAAAAACACACATATAAAGTTGTATTTTGAATGTAATTTTGAAAATCTCCAAATAAAACAAAAATATAGGATATCTTCATTTATTAATTAGAATATTTTCACCTTCTAGAATTACAGTTGTCAATTTTTTCTCAAAATTACTAGTGATTTAGGTTTTCAATACCACTAATTCTTTGCAATTTTTCAAAGATGAACATGAAAGTTTTTTGGTTAGATTTTTTTCCATGCATTCTCAATTGTCTTTCAACATATTATATACAAGTTATGGGACATACATAGTTTGTTTTTTAAATATTGAAAGACAAAACTTTACCTTTCATCAAACTAAAAAAATTACTTTTTGAAGTTTTATTAGGCACATTGAACTTGTAATGGGTGGGGATTTTCACTCTTAAACTTTTGGGTAGATATATTTGAACATGTTAAGTGAAGGACCTTATAGTTGAACTTGTTAAAGAATGGATATAGATGAAGATTTTAGCTGATGGTATGAATATTTTTGAAGCAATTTTGGGCCTCTAAACCCAGCAGTCCTTCAGGGGTTTAGGGGTTAAAGTAGAAGGCTCAGTCAGGATTCAGGAACCACCAAACCTCGGGAAAAGAGAATTGATCTCAATGCAAGCGCGGCAATGGATCTGGGGTTCGAAGTATGGTACATTTCTTCAACCGTTCATGCTGCTGACAATGTTGGCAACCTTCGCTTTCTTGTAGTCTTCTCGCAGTTCAATGAGTCTGCAAAACAAGGTCCATGAGGAATTACGGGTGGGGATTTGAGCATTGGATTTGAGAAAACTCATTGAATTTTTTACTTCACCCCTATTCTCTTGGAGGGTTCGTGTATTCTTCATGCAAAAATTCCTTGTCTCAAATGTTTCATAAACTGGGTTTCAGCCAGCTTGTTGAAAGAGCTAGCTGGAGGGCTCTAAGTTCCCATGCATTTCACTGAGATGGGGGAAGGGGAAGTACACAACCGAGACTCCTCACATTTGATAGATACTAAGAATCAAGACCTAATTACCCAGTCTCAGTTGAAGATCAAAAGATTGCAAATTTACAGCACCTTAAGACTTCTTCCCTCACATCTCGTAATGTCCCGTCCACCAAGGTAGGCAAGCTCTCCGGTGCCACGATGAACACATTCACCATCCTGTCAAGGAATTTAGGGTCTTAGGGTTTAGGGCTGAATCTCGCGTTAGATACAATCCAAGTGAATTTTTGTAGCTTACAGTCAGGGATAATCGAATCACTCACGTCCCCAGGAGAGCGAATTTCTCGTCAATGGTTGGTGTCATGAAGCTTCGTACGCAGTCAGCGTATTCTGACACATCTCGCTTCAAGCGCAGACCTCCACTGAAAACCCCCCAATTAAAAGTGCCAGTAAGTACCAGTCTTTAAGCCAATGCTCGAAGTTTAGAAAGCTTCTCTTATGTGCAAAGAGATTAAGGTCTCAAGATTATGTACTAACCTTGGGTCAAAGACTCGATGATTTAACAGCTTCTCTTATATGCAAAGAGATTTAGTTCTTCAGGTTTACATAATAATCTTGGGTCAAAAGGCTCGCTGATTCAACAACTTCTCTTATATGCTAGCAGATTTTGGTGTTCAGATTACGTGTTAACCTTATGTCAAAGACTATATGATTCAACAGCTTCTCTTACATGCAGAGAGATTTAGGTCTGCAGGATTGCGTATTAACCTTGGGTCAAAGGTGAACCTTTTCCAGTGCTGAATCAAACGGTTGTACAGTCCATGCCCCTGTCATGTCCCAGTTTTACGTCATCGGCCATGGAGTTATGATCTCAACGAGCAATTTGCAAGTGTTCAACAAACGGTAAGTTCAAGGAGCGGAAAGGCGAGGGGAGTACACACCAATTGTGTCATGAAGGCTTCTTTGTTCATCCCGTCCAATGCTCCATTCGCTACGTCGACCATCCGAGTAAGAAACGTGACTACTCTGAGAAGCATGGTCGTTGATTGTTCTTGATTTAAGCTCACTTGTGTTGATTGAGTGATTATTCAGCTTTGCAGTGAGAATGATGGAAAGAGGCTCACTAACCTCGAGCACGCCGTTGTGAGCTCAGGCGATATGCTTTCGTCTAGTTGTTTGTAGTCCGTCACTCTTTGCTCTGCCACTAACAACCTCTCCACCTGGTGCTCATATCAGGCAATTCGTCCTAAGTATTAGTGTAGTGGATACTATGTGCATTACTTCAAACATATTAACCAATATGTAGGAGTCTGCTTTCATTAGGAGATCAGTATAGTGCTGTGGAAAGATCACTATAATGTGGATACAAGAACCAAATCAATTTTTTATCACTATTAATGTATGAATTTCGTTTGCAATTTCGAAGTGTAGATTACTATTGCAGGATTATTAGACGTTCCTCTTTCTATTCACAGATCAAGGGCCATAAGCATTTAGTCAAGTCATGCTACAGCACTTGCTAATTGAAGTCCAGTCTCGTGTTAATTGGAAGAGATGAGTTGCTGTTGGTAACAGGGGTGAGTCATTAGGAGATGGTCTCAAGTTTCTAACGTTTTTCATCCCGAAAAAGAAGACTGAAATCTGAAAATCTGTAGATAGAGACTCACCTCCGCTAGGAGTGCATCTAGTGAGCCCCGTAGACCTGTGGATGCTGCTTTCTCAGCAACAGCCATGGCGGATGCAATTGCATCACAGCAGGCCGAATGGCCTCCTTCTTGTGCGAACAGCACACGTGAAACTGATCTTGTGAAGAACTGCGAACCACAGAAAAATCATGCTTGAGCTCAACTTGCAGAGGCAAAGCTGAGAATAATAGAATGTAGGGATACATGATTATTTAGGGTTAGAGTTCTACTCGTTGCAGCATGGCCATGCTGATGGTTGCACTTTTGATAGCTGCCATGAACGCACAGAAGCTACTCTCTCCTGCCGAAGACGCAGCTTCTGCCTGGTTTTCAATGATCACGACGAGGTTCAGGTTCATCTTACCTATTCTGCTAAATGCTAAATAGGTAGTGACATAGGGTTTTAAGAAAATACCTTGTTTCAGGAACTCACTGTGAACATAGGGAGACCTGCCTTATGAATCATGGCGAACATTGCTTTTATGACGTTGTCTTATAGTTACAGAAACAGTCTAATTTTACTGAAAATCTTGTTATGAAAGGTCTTGAGAAATTGTCCAAGCACCAAACACATCTTTAAGTAGCCTACGTGTTCCTTGGATTAGAGGAGGAAGGAGAGTAGTTACATACTGAGGCAGCCATAGCTTGAGCCACCTTTCTGTTACTGTTGTTGTACCCGAAGCGCTCCCGCAGTGCTGCAGCTTCTTTCAATGCTTCGATGGCTCTCTCCAGGCCTTCCTTAACGTATTGGCTCACCTGTTTCACAGAAGGGTGGAAGATTTTAAATCATCCAGAAATGCCCAAGGAAGAGTGCAAATCGAGAGAGCACTCTTAGATGGTTTTTAGTAAAGTTAGACTGTTTCATGTCCGAAAGAATCTAACTCACGAATTTTGATGTAAATCCATGATAAATGATCATTTTCATGGATTTTGAAGGTTGAAATCCATGATAAATCTATTTTTTCTAGTTGTAGCATGAACTTTTTGAAAATGTTAGAAAGAGAATCCCTCCCGTGATTCATGTAGAGTTCTTCCTATGGTCCCAGGGATCACACAGAAACCTCTCATGGGTCCCTTTGTGATCACTGAAACCACAGGAAATCCTCCGACTCTATGAAACATGACAAATATGACATCTAAAAGTTCCTGAAATATTCTATTTTTTCTGAAAATACTGTTACTCTTGTGGACTGATTGTAGCACAACTTTGGAGAGGATATTTCATGCTGGAAATGGGAAGGGCAAAAACCTGGTCAAGGAGGCAGGTGAAAATAGCCTTCACGTTCGTGGCGAGGATTCCAGCTTGCTGGTCCTGAACATCATCTTCCTCGTGAAATTAATTATTGCTACAAGAGACCAGTAACGTAAATTGCAACTACACACAGCTGGACATTATGCCAAGTTGCTCTACTCTATCGAAAATGTGAAGATCTGTACTTTTTGGTTGATCTAAAGGGCTTAGAATGAGGAGGAAGATTATAGGTTTTAATCCTCTTTTTGACTAACCAATGAGACATTGACGCAATTGCCTTGAGCACTGCACTTCGCATTAAGATAAGAGACCCTATTTGTGCCTCTATGTATCAATAGTGTACATTTCAACTTTTCAATTGTACTCTATCGAAACACAATGACTATGAAGAGGCACAATTAGTGTATGTTACTTTACGGCTTACCTCAAGAGTGAGGAGTTTGCAACGGGCGACAGCTTCTTCATTCCAATCCACAAATTCCTGAACCACTGATACTGAGATGGGAGCATGAGCTTGCATGGCTGACTGTCTTCGTTGCTGCTTTTGCGGTATGGGAGTGAATGGGTGCAGGAGGGACGTCCTTCTCTGTGAGGCAAATGGTGATGCCTTCAGCTCCATTATCTACATCAGGAAACAAATCAACTAATTGGTAAGCAGTTAAAATCTCAGATTTCCTTACTGGACGTCATATTCTATGAACACTATAATTCATGACATCTACCTTCTTTTTCGTAACATCTGCCTTCCTAAAGTACTTGGTAGCGTGCACTTCTATTTGAGGAATAATTTTACTATGGAAAATGTAATGAGTACAATTAGAAAATGACATTTGAAGACATAGCTTATGAGTTTCGGGAATTATGGTAGATAATGCAATCTTGGATGAGAGTTACAGGCTATAGTACCTGGTTACTCCATGACAAGGCATGTACTAAGCGAGGAGGTCCATAAACTGTCCCTTTAATAACTAAGCCTACTTAACTCACCAATGAATATTTCAAGGAATATGTCACAAATTCCTAGATAGGGGGACACATTTGGAACCCGGTCAGTTTATGGACCTCGTACCTTAGATTTTGTAACTCCTTACCAAAATTGAATTACCTAGTACTCTGTGTGCATATCTCTTAACCAACTGAATTTGTAGATTTTAGTAAGCACTGTTCTACTCATTTGCATCGCAATAGTCTGGATCGATTATGATGACCGGTTTGCAAGGAAGCTCCACATTGCTGTAGTGTTTTGAATCTCTCCTCTAGATTCTCAGACTTCTTTTAAGGTTGTGAAGATGCTTTACCTCCGGATGTGAGAGCTTCCAAGAGGAAACTAAAATGTGCACCTTGTTTGTATGGAGCTGATTTAGTGAAGTCAGCTCAAATTCTCCATAATCTTCTCTATAGGACTTGAACAAGGATTCGGCAAAAGCTGCGCATAGAATTGGATAGGACGCATAATTATTGGTTAGGTGAGGAGATTGTTGACAAGGAAGGATTTTATCAGCTTGACAATACTTTCGACAATATTTTCAACAGCTTAAACAAACAGCTACACCATGTGAGGCTCCATTCCTTGTGGAGTTTGCTATGAGGCAATTGTGTTGTGATCTCATTGGCTAGTAGTGAGAAGAGGATTATGGTCCATAATCTCTCTCATTCTGAGCCCATTCTCAAAAATGTACAATTTTGGATGTTATTGATGGAGTAGAAAGATTTGGTGTAATGTCCCAAAACTCAAGCATTATCTAGTCCATTGATCAACGTAATGATCGCAACTACACTACCAACAAAACAGTATTGTATTTGACATTCGAGCAGCATTTAATGCTTGGTGTCAAAAATCTAGTTTTCAGCTCTAAAGTGTACAAAGAAGTGTTGAAAAAAGTACTGAAAACAACACCATGTTTTGGTAGTGCTAGATCTTTGGAATGATTCAATGTTGATAGAGTGACGTACCTTCCACATTTAGGTCTCCACATCCGGAGGCTTGGAATTCATTTGCTAATCCTTTGGTCCTCTCATACGCTCCCGCAAGAATCCTCAAGTACTACAGAGAGGGAACTTGGAATTAGGTCGCTTACGTTAGTTGACATCTCATTAGTTACCATGATCTCCTTGTTCTATAAATGACCATCAGTAATGCATATTTTGAGAGGTTAAAACACTCACATATTGTATACCTCCTGCTTCTGTGGGCGGGGGATTGGAAAGTGATGGCTTCGAGAGGATTTTCTCTATTAGTAAGCTCACTCGTTGCTCCATGACTCTCTGTTCATCATTGGTGGACCAAATTAATTATATTTGCATATGCTCACCAATCTAGTTTATTTGTCCTAATTTTTGAAACTCTTGTGCACAAAATTGTGCCAATATAACAAAATTGAAGTTTTACCACGACATTCTTTAGTTGGTGTTGTGCAACAAGTCCCTGAACTGTAGATGCTAGTAAGATGCTAACGAAATTCAAACATCATGCATTTTCTTCATTTTTGAGGGTCATTTGAAGAAAAATTATAAAACCCAGTTTAATTAACGTCGAGATTGTATGAAAAACGAAGCCAAAAAATTGTAAATGGGCTTACTTGTACAAGAATGGACATGACTGCAGCAGGTGATGGAAAGACAGCAGCTATCGTCTTTGCTTCTGCTTGCACACTCTCTGTCCCAACACCATCAAGAGCATACATTGTTAAAACTTAATTGCAATCAACAAATTCCCGAGCTCTAATCGCAAACTGGTGAAAGGCTGTTTCATTGAGAAAGTAATGAGGAAATATATATTTTTGCAGTTGCCAAACTCTTCAGCATAAGCAAAAGAGTGAGTAGCAAGCTAGAGTTGTGTCTCCCATATTAACTTTTTTCATACCAGATATTTCCTTGTAGACAGATGTGAGACCACTCAAGACGCCATCTACGTTTAAAACGCGGCCGGGCTCAAGTCCCAGCACCATGTGCACATCTTTGTTCATCACTTCCACGTCCATGAACATGGGTCTTGACGCAACATATCTTTGCATCACGCTGCTCCCTTTGTTAAACTACTTGCAATGACTCACAACGTAATCAGTTTAGTAAAAAATTAAAACCGTTTCAGAAATGTTCAGACATCTTTAAGAGAATCTGTATCATGATTCATGGGAAGTTCCACTACAGTCAAACTTTTTTATTAACAACTTCGTACATAAGGAGAGTCTATGGTGATGATTCATATTGAGGTTTTTTATATGATCACAGTGATCACACAAAGGCCGGCCTTAGCATTACAAAAAATTTGATAGCCATTTATACAGGAAAGTGTAATATTCGTCTTCTTGAATGATTAGCTGATTGGAATCTTTCTTACCTGGGTCAAGATTTTGGCACGATCACCCATTGTCTGCAAGTCCCCTTTCTGCGACGCTGCATCAAATTGCCCGAGGAGGCGATTTTCGAGCTCTGACAATGAAACTTTAGTAGACTCTTTAGTAGAGGCAATGACTGTTGCACCCAAGAAAATTCAAAACCATCGTTCATTCGGATTCTATAAATGTTGGCATTCCAAAATATCAGTCACTTGACATCGTTTCGTCAAATTGAATTTCATGAAAAAACATACGTGAATACACTTAAATTGATTGGAAAATCAACTTAAGAGAAACTGACCATTGCAGTACGCCTGTAGATTTCTTGCTGCGACTTCCAAATGGCCATTTGCATTCCCAGTGGTCTTTTCTTGTATTCCTCCCGTTCCTCCACTCATTACGCTGTCTTCAGCAATTGCTCCTGCCATGGAAGCTCAAAATGGGAGTCACGCTGTTTTTTTAGCAGTTTTGAGTAGGTCTTCTGAGATTTTATTTTGTTTCATTTTCATATATTCCTTCGGAAACACTTGCAATAAGTTCTTCACTGATTCTGGCGAAATTCGATTCAACCCTGGCATTTGGATTATAATTTTCACAATACGACCAATCAAAATTGGTCATTCTAAAACGGCCATAACCCATTCGACTTTCTATGAACTAATGAACTCACGGAGTTTTTGTGCAACTGCTGTTGCCTCTGCAACACGATCATCGTCAGAAAACAAAGGCGGCTCCTCGTCTACATGCCCCGCGGATTCGTTGAAATACATCATAAACTGCCATAGTTAATTTAAATCAGCCCTCAGACATGTGGAATCTGAGTAATTTCAAATGATGTGGGTACACTCAATCCTCACTAAGACATGAGTATAGTGTAGGTGAGTACCTACCCTCACCAGGTCGATGGTTTCTTTTGCAGTGTTTTTTTGGGAATCGGAGCTCTACAGACAAGCATTCACAGGGGTTAATTTCTGTACGTCTCATTAGACTTCGATCTTAATTTCCTCACAATGAAATCTATTATAACACCCAACCTAATCTGTTAGAAATGATATCCAAGATAATGAGTAAATGATAAATGCTCACGATACCCAATGTTTGATTTGCCACCTCGACAGAAATGGGCTCCATTAAGAAGGTCAAGATAAGAGTCGGTAACTACCTCTAAATGATCTCCAATTTTGGCTGCAGTTTGCCCTACACTTGCCACCCGAGAGTCCAAGCGGTCGAATCTCTTTGTCAATTCATCTACTCCATCTTGCAACTGTTCAAGCAACGCAACTTGTAATGTTTTGTATTAACATAGTAATGCAGCACCCCAGTGATTATTTTTTCTCAGAAAAGTGCCATATGATATCACCTTGATTGGTGGAGACCCATGAAATGGTGATGTGGATTTCAATTCTGCTTCACTGTGTTTTGAGGGTTAGAACTGCAAGAGAACTTAAGAAAGCTCACAGAATTCTGTAGAATGAGAGGCTTAAGTCATGAATTTCACCTCCTCAAAACTCTGCTTGTGCTCCTTTTCGTACATTACAATATCCTTACGTTGCTTGTTCAAACGTTCATTGACCTGATTGTCATGCAGTCATGGACAAAAAGTACCCAATTGATTTTTATTGAACCCATTGCAAACCGTATTGAAATGATGTCAACAAGGTTTTCAGAAAAATTAGGTTATAGAGAGAGGCTTTCATGTGATCATAGTGACTATCGGGACTCGGGGAGACCTCCGCCCGCCCCTTGAATAATGATGAGGATTGGCTTCATAGAATTGTCTGATTTTCATTTGTGAAGGTGGTAAACAGGGTTTTCATGAAAATCAGACAATTGTGAAGATTCTCCAAAATAGAGTCACAGCATTAGCGTCGAATAAAAACGCCATCACAAACTTATGAGTCAATTTCATCAAATGGGCGGAATTCTACAACTTTGGCACTTTTCAGGGCAAGCGAAATGTACCATATATCACGAGGTATATTAACACCAGTCCTAGTTTTTTAAGAGATTTGTGTAGACAAATGTCACAAATTTTGGCGTCCCAAATCGAGGAAATGAAACGAAACTGATGGGTCCCAAAAAAAGAGCGATGAACATAAAAAGCTAAAACTGCCATGAACCACCTGGTTGGCAAGCAATCTGAAAAAAGGCCGTGATCATATCTCATGAATGGAACACTAAAACTAGGACTAGTATAAATTTACGTTTCGAATTCGCCCGCCCGCCCTGAAAAATTGCCAAAAATCTTAATTTACATATGATGCCCATTTACTGAAATTGGGATGAGCTTTTTCACCTTGTAGCAGAGGTCACCGAGGGAATTCCGGGTGTGTTTGAAGAGGGGTAGTAACTTGGGGGCCTCTGGAAACTGCACCGTGGATTCAAATTTCTCGCTAACATCTTCTTCTAAGCTGTTGTCATGGGCTGCTGCAGTCTCAATTACAGGCGCTAAGTCCTTCACCAGACTTTCATAAAACATGTCAAAGGAAAACGGCCCCTGCACACAATAATACTTACCACTTAAGAGAATTTTCAGAATGCGTTCATTGCAGGGTAGAGGACTCTCTTTCTGTCAATATTGAGCATTTTAACCAATCAAGGGAATAGTGTGCTTTCAATAGAAGATCGCTTGATAGAGCTTACTGGAGAGCTCACTTTGGTAAAAAGAGACAAATCAAATTTTCATCACTCAAGTTTCAATTGCATAAGTTTCAATTGCATAAGTGACGTTTCAAAGTGGGAGGTTGTAGATGACTGTTTGAAATTGGGAGGTTGCAGAACGCCTATTTCGTAAAATTGGTAGTATGCCACTATTTCAGTGATTCAGGATGTGCTGCCTGAAACACAAATCTATACATGCCCTAGTTGTTACAAAATTTATATAAAAAATTTAACGAAATTGACAATGAGAGATTCTAGACAACCCCATTTGTATGCAAGATCATGACCATGGACATTTAGACAAATCACGCTTACACCTTTTGCTAACTGAAGGCCTAGAATTTTTTGATTGGAAGAGATGCGTTGATGTTGGTGACACGGGACAGTCAATAGCAGACGTGATCAGGTCGGTAGAACCTTATGTTCGGAATAAAATGTTCCAGTTTAAATTTGGTTATTATAAGTACAACTACAAAGCATCCAGGAATTCATTAGACAAAAATGCTGAAGGAAGGAACTCACGCTGAAGTAATCCAGTTTTAGGAGCGACTTGACTGCCATAACTTTGTTGGTTTCCACAATTTGCTGCACCTGAAGATTCAGAAAGCTCGTTTGAAAATATGCATCAAAAACTCTTCTTTCGGCCTTCCATCCACATTGCTAGTGTGGCGATATAGATGAAGTCTTATGATTTGGTCGATCAGATTCTGAAAAATGTAATTTGGGTGGGATTTAATTTTACATCAGCATAATTAGTGAAGGAAATTGTGTGTGTTGACTGAAAAATAAATGACAATTCGAGTAAAGAAAGTCCTCATATGCTTAACACTGCTTCACAAAAACATGAGGCCCAATTTGAGACCTCGAGGTCTTTCAAGGTTTAAAGGCCAGGTCACAAGCCAAAGCCATAAAAAGAACTTTCGATGACAACCACAAAGAAAATTGAAGTTGCAAAACGACTTGTGTGCGGTTCCCATATGACATATTTCCACATTCTAGTTTCATTTGGAAAAAGGAAAAGCAGAACGAAGTAGCACCACTTCTTTGCATTAACTTTCAAGACCTACTTTGTTTTGCAGCGAATTCGGTTCTAGTGAAAGAGCACCCCAAAATTACAAGCTGTGTGTTTCTGTAACAGAAAAACCCTAAAACCCTAATTCCATCACCCAACTTACAGGAAATCAATGAAGTTAGACAGGACTTGGAATTCTCGGAATCCTGACAGCGCAGTTTCCAGAGCACCTGCAGCAAGGAATGTCATGAAAAGTTATTAGTGATAACTGAATGATAAACCAATCCTTGTAGCATCTTCAGGTGACAAAATGAATTGATCTTCCACAATGAAAACTCTGTAATGACACACTGTAACCAAAAAGCTCACTAGCAACCAAACAATGCATAACAAAAATGCATGACAAAAAATCACCATAATTAACATTCTGATTAAACGATTTGTTACTATATCAGAAGAGGAGCAAAAATTCAACTCACATGACCTAAACCTTTTTTTTCAATTAACCCAGTTGACAAAACAGCGCTGCCTGATTTTGTCCACAGGAGCTTACGTCACAATCGAATGTGGACACAAATTCTTCAGGATGCAATGAAAGAAGTTTCATTGCAATTCAAGGGAATGTCATTGATTGGAGAGGGTTCCATGCATCATGACTTGGAGTGTAATACCAATGAAAAATAATATGAATGTTTGCGTGAAAACACAATTTTGTGCATGTGTAAAAAGCTCTTACCAAGAGAATTCTTCCACGAAATTGGAAAAAATCAACCAGCATTGTAATTCCATCACCATGAGGGCGTACCTAGGGAGCATTGATCATACAAGACTTTCAGAGAAGCCAGGGGACTTTCCAGTGCCCAGGAAGTGGAAACGAGGAAGCTGAAACTGGAAAATCAATGGACTCTGAATTGGACTTTTTACTTTTTCTTCATAAAATTTCTTTTTGAAAAATTTAAGCGGGAGTATCATTCAGGTGTTTCTCTCCCTAAAAATTTAAAATTTAATGGAAAAAAAGAAATCTTTTTGGAGACAAAACTGGAGTTGGAGTACGGCGGCGTGCAGCACGGCGAATAAAGCGGCGAACTGGGCGGGGAGAGAGAGGGAGAGAGACGAAGTTCCCTATTTATGGGAACGTGGAAAACTGACGCCGTTCCCCTGAAATCATGGACGAAGAAACTTGGGGTCACTGGACGACGAAACTTCGCGCTTGGACGAGAAGTCCACGTCGTCGTCGTTGGTGGCCATTGTCAGGTCACACTAATTTAAGAGAAACTAAATGAGTGGTTGTTTCATTTTTTTCTTCGTGTCCTATAAATAATTGGAGGTAGTTGTTGGTGCACTTTCTCAATTGCCAAAATTATTGTATTTATGGAGGGGATACAAAATTTGAGGATAAGCTTAAGTTAGAATTGAAACCAACTGTAATACCGGTAGGTCTGGCATTGACTAAACAGTCAAAGTTCCAAATAGTTTACAGCATTTAGTTCATAACCCCTTCATAAACCCCTTTAATTATCAATTTATCCTTTCTTAAATTTTGCATATTTTTTCTTATATTATATCTTTACACAAGTAATAGATACTCCGTATATTACTAGTGTGCCCATTGCCATAGTCAAAATAAAAGTAAAAGTAATTTTCTAATTTTTTTAATTCATAAAAACTTGAAAATTCAATAACTTTCACACACCACAAAACAAAGCTCATACACCCCTCTTTATAGAATGCTTTCCAACAGTACAAAGAACACAATAAGTAGACATACAATCCAAGAAATCTCACCATAATAATCAAAACACAACAAACAACCTAACTTCAAGCATAGATTTACCTCAATATCATCAAACTAGTCATACAAAAATTGCAATTTTTTAAAAGTAAGGCATTGGTTTGGATGAATGATAAATTTTGTGATTGCAAAATGTCCTTGGAACCTCTATGCTCATCGTTTAGAGTTGGGACAGAGGAGTACTAAGCTAAGGGGTTCAATTTTACAATGACACTAACTTAGCTCCTTCACTAATGGGTCAAATTATTAATCAATGTAATTCAATCATTCTTTGTCTTTGTATAGTAAATTTTTTTTAAAGTACAATAAGGCTCATTTGCTCTCCATGCTACTCCACTCAAGACTTTAACCTTGGTTTCCAACTCTAGAGACTTTGGTGATGGTAGTTTAAACACATATATCAAAGCTCTAAAATAATGGTTAGCAGTCCCAACTTTGGAGGATATCATGAACCTTCAATCATAAAATATAGAGATCCAAACCCCATAGTTGCAAAGTAAACCTTATGTACATTCTATTCAATTTGGAAGTCCCATTGGTTGCCCAAAAGACCTCTCAAATGTCTCATTTTTTTTAATCCCAACTTTTGGGGCCTTTGTTTCAAAATTAATTAAACCCAAAGGTTTCTATTGTTAATTTACCTCAAAAAAATGCAACCCCTTCAATTGAAAAGACATTGATTTCTATTGATTCCATTGGTTCTATACTAGTTTCAATTTTAGTTATATGAATTGAAAATTTTATAAATTTTGTAATGACTTCACTTCATCATTTTAGGCATGACTTCAAATGGACCCCATGTTTGCAAAGTGGATATTATATTTGTTGATATAAAAAAACCATCTATAAAATATACCCAAACAAAAATTCTATAGATTTGCATATTGCCTTTCAATATCCTCTATTTGAAACAAGTTGTACTAGGAGCCTTATAATGTTCTCCTAATATGACCTTGAGAGAATTGTTATTTTCTCTTTAAATTTTTCTTACTTTTTAAAAACAAGGAAATGCTTTATTCCATTATAAAATAAAAGAAGAAAATAAAAACATTTTTATAGAATGGATAGTGTACATGAAAAGTTTGTTATCTTACCCGTAGTACACTAGTAGAAACTTGGTCTTGGAAGACTCAACGTTAGGACTTACCCCAAATCAAGTTCATCATAAAATGATGAACATGATTTAGAATGGATCTTAACATCAAGTCTACCATAACTATGTTTCTACTTGTAGGGAGAGATATAGCAATGGTGTACAATGAATCAAAAGTTCAAGAGTTATGTAAACAAATGAAACTGAAACATGTATTATAAACAATAGTGGCATGTTAGGAACCATTATTCTCAAGAATTCATTTCATAAGAGTGTTAGAATTGTAACATATAGATATTTAACCCTTAGTGAAGGACATATTTGTTCCTTAGGAGGCAATACAAGGAATTTGCCATAGTAATTTCAGACCAAGCAAGCAAAAGTATCAGATTTTGCAAGCGAAAGACAAATGACTTCAAGCACAGTTCTAATGTGAACTGAATCAATATTTTCCCTCTTGAGCAACTTTGCAAAGAAGCACCCACCTAAGCACCTCTTGATCAACAATGCTCTCACTACAACAATGGAAATTTCAAAGCCACAATGCAACCACAATTGATGTATGTGGAGAGGAGGGAAAAACATGACAACTTTTTAAAAGAGCCATTCATGACAACTCCCGCAATTCTTATTATTTCCTTGACAGAAGAGTCCAAGGGGCACAAAATTTCCTTTAAGATCAAGAGTAGCAACATTATGAGATTTTCAAGCATGAATCTTATATATAGTAATCAAATAGAGGATTTTATGAAAGATCTTGAGAAAAAAAACATACAAAAACAACACATTTTTATTTGGGTAGAGATACTTGTGATTCACCACTTATTCATCTTAACTCCCACTATGGACTTAGAGGAGTCTTTACAATAGAAGGATCCAACATCATCAAAATATGCAATTGTACATAGTTGGAGGTACCCCTTCCTAAAAATAATATTTTTTTAGTATTTGCAATAGAAAATCATGAATTTAAAAAAAAAAATAGACTTTTCATATATGATATGTAATTTCTACGGATTTTCAAAGTAGAAGCTCCATAGACCATTAATTGGAACCATCACATAGGTGGATCTAAAACTGAAATCTAACAAAATCTGTAATTCACGAATCACAATTAAGCATAGGGACGACTGAATGACGCTATTCAAGGACACTTTTATGGAAGTCTAGGGACAATTGAATGGATACAAGAACAGAAAAGTGGGATGGGAATGGGTGTTTCTAACTTGCATAAAATGACATTACATTAGGATGACAAGCGAACATTATACCAAACTGTGTCTTGTCTTTTGGGTGGATAGTGAGGATGAGATGCATTTGAATTAATGCACCCCACCTCCATTCACTCAAAAGACCCCCATGGAAATTGTCCATCTATTTCAAGAAAAAAAGGACCCCCATTTAATTTTGTTCTTAAAATATTTCTTAACCCCCTTCCCTTATTTGTGATTAAATTTTCTTTTTCATCATGCACTATCCCCTCCTCTTATTTATAATTCTGAAAGAACTTAGTAGTTGTAAACAATATGGGATATCTAATTATATGTATTTTGTATATACTTTTGTCCATATTTGTATTCATAATTTAAACCCATATTTGTATCCAAATTTATATTTCTTATTTTTCAAGATCAACGACAGATCAAAAGGTGGGGATTTTTCTTAAAAATATTTGACGGCTTTCATTTTTTCCGGAGGGGGTCAGTTAAATTTTCAAGAATGGCAGGTTTGCATCTTTTCAGTGGATATTACCAAACCAAAACCTTAACAAAAAATCCTTTGCTCCTTTGCTTCTTGAATACACCACTGAATTTTGTTATGAAAACAAACAAGGAATAACAGATAGGCAGGCAGTCCAAGTGGTTATTTTTCACCAATTAAAAATTCAAACAAACACAAACAAACAAAAGACAATTTCATTTGATTGGAAATCATGTGGCAAGTAAGTTAATGGGAAAGAATATATTCTATAAAATTAACCCTTAAACATCGAAGCGGATGTTTTGTGTCTGATGGATGACTTCACTATTGACTATAGAGAAATAGAATGCACCAATTGATCCAATAATTGTAGCATTTTTGTTGACTACTTTGGTCATGGGGGTTTCGTCTTTTAACCCCTCACCACCAAAGGCCCAAACATCTCCAAAAATAGCATTCCTTTTGAAGTGTTATAAATATAAATTTTAATAAGTTATAGAGATCTCAACTGTAAGATCTTGTAGTGCACTTGTTGTAGATGGCTTGCTACAAATTTGGTGTCATTTGACCGCATAGATTGAAAGATTATAATGATTTAGTGTTGAAATAAGATGCTGAAATTTTTCCAAAAACACATTTGGAGGCAATATTCGGTTTCTAAATCTACTCAAATGAAGAAACTTGAAACTAATAAGTGATTCAAAATCAGCATACAAACACATTGACGAAAAAAAATATCATTCAATTGACTCATGGTGTTTGCAAAATGGCTTTGAAATGTCAAAATTAGCAAGAAAAGTTGCAAAAAACACATCAAAACCTGAACCTCCTCCGACTAAAATGCTTCTCAGTCACTCATAACTTCTTAGATGGATATTAAATTTCGTACACACAAACTAGACAAGTATGCACAACTTTCCCAAAAAATATTATTGGAAACAAACATTGTATGAAGAAGAAACAAGCTGCCGAAGTTCACTCTCATACAAAAATGTCGGGATTTTGAACTTCGAATTGCTCCCAAACATTCAAAACAACTTGGATTGGCATGAAAATTTTACCACAATAACTAGACTTCAAGGGGAACACAACCCAACAAATTTTATTGAAAACGAACATTGGATGAAGGAGATACAAGCCCCCAAAGTTGCAGCCATCAAATGCAGTTTGGTGAACTTGAATTGAACTTGTGAACTTCGATTGGCTTCCAAACATTCAGTACATCTTGGATTGATCTGAAAATTTTACCACACAAACTAGAAGAGAGAGCGCAACTTTTCCAACAAGTTTTATTGGATTCGGACATCGGATGCAAAAGTTACATGACTTTGAATTTGACCTGAGGACACTTTTCGTCTCCTTCGGCGGTGAGGGGTTAAGGGTTAAAGCCCATGACTCACGATTGTCAAATGAAACTGATTAGAGTAAGTTATCTTAAGTGAAGGACTGATTCGGCACTCAGGTGCCAAAATGGAATTTCCACGTCAGATTCTCAAGGAACCATGTCAGTGCACACCATTCATAAGATGACGTGTCACACTTCATATAACAAAAATGACTTAATTGATGTCGAATTTGACTTTTATGTAGGGCGTGTGAACACTGATGAGAGACTCACTTTATCATTTAAGTTTACTTTGTGAAGATGTTGGTTTGAATGCTACAATAGCATGCTAGCATGGTTTTAAACTTTAGAGGACATTTTGTGCCCCTTGGACCTTCTGTCCAGAGAATAGTTGACAAAAATTGCAGGAGCTTTTGCGAATGTATCTTTTTTTAAATCGTCAATTTTTTTCCTCCCCATAGTTCTCCTTTTGTGAAGTTTTGATTGCCAAAGGAAACAATGCTCTTGGTTGGGGAGGTTGTTTGCTGAGGGTTACCAAATAAGGGACTTTGAGTTGAGGGTAGAATTCTTTATGAAATCTGGTTCCTTTGCTTGTCCTGTATGAAATCATTGTAAGTTGGTAGATTTCGTGGATTAGCCCCCCAAAGGAATGAACATGTCTACTAACCCCTCATTGCTTGAAGTCCAAACATGTGTAAAAGCATCCTTGCTTTTCAAGTGCCAAAAGTCTAAATTTCAGTGAAGTATGAAAATCTTAACTGTATAATCTTGGAGTGTGCATGTTGTAGATGGTGTGAAATAAATTTGAGGTCATTTGACTGCATAGATTGAATGATTATAATATTTTCGTGTTGAAAAAAGATGCTGAAATTTTCTTAAAAACACATTTGGAGGCAAAATTCGATTTCTAAACCTACTCAAATGAAAAACATTTAAACTACAAATTGATTCAAAACCAATAGACAAATACTTTGGTGAGAAAAATATCATTCAAGTGACTCATTGTGTCCGCAAAATTGTTCTGAAATTTCAAAAAACAGTGAAAAAAGTAGCAAAAAATCACATCTATGGCTGAACCTACCTCTACTAAAATGACTCTCAGTCACTCATTACCTCTTGGATTGACATAAAATTTTAACCACACAAACTAGACTAGTATGTAAAACTTTTACAACAGAAATGATTGAAAACGGACCACATATGAAGAAGTTATAAGCCGCGGAAGTTCACTGTAATGCAAAAATGTCTGCATTTTGAACTTCGAATTGCTACCAAACATTCAACAAAACTTGGATTGACATGAAAATTTTACCACAATAACTAGACCTTGAGAGGAACAAAAACCAACAAATTTTATTGAAAACAAACGTTTTATGAAAAAGTTACAAGCCCCCAAAGTTGCAGCCATCAAAATGCAATGTGGTGAACTCAAATTGAACCTGTGAACTTCAAAGGGCTCTTCAAAACTCAATAAATCTTGTATTGATCTGAAAATTTTACCAATGAAACTAGACTAATATGCGAAACTTTTCCAACAAGTTTCTATTGAATTCGGACATCGGATGCAATAGTAAAAGTACTTTGAATTTGATTGTGAGACAATGTGAGGACACTTTTTGTCCCCTTGGGCAATGAGTTAAGAGTTAATGCTATAAAAACACAAAACATAATTGACTCAAAAAAACTCATCAAACATGCCACAATTTTTCAAAAATCAGTGCCAATGTTTGGAGAGAATTGCCAATAAGTTCATTGTGAGTTGGTAGACTTGGGAAAAAAGCCAATTGCAATTTGAAAACATTAAAAAAAACTCTGAAAAATCTACAAAAGAAGGTATTTAGAGTAAAAAATAGAGAAAAAATTGGATTCAAGAAATAAGAACTAGTTCAATATGGGAATTAATGGAAAAATAGTTGAAAAACTCAAAAATTATCTTAAACTTTGATTGGTGCCTCTAACAAAGAAGAATTTTTTTGAGTCTGCTTCTCTTAAATAAAAGATCTAAAATCCAAAGAAGGGCACATTTGCAAAAAAGAAGAGAAAAATTGGAGTAAAAATTTTAACCTCTGAGGATTAAGAGTATTTTAAAATACAACCCATATGCGAGTTATTTTATCAAAGACAATACAAGATAATATGCTATTGTATTAGCATGGTAGTAGTTTTCTCAAAAAATAAAGTATGTATTGACACAAATTTTGCATCCTCACTCAAAGGATAAATCAAGGAAGTGACTTGGTATGAACACCAACAATAAAAGCAACATCATTATAGGGTGCTACGATAGATTCCACACCACATTGAATAGAGAGGAGTCACAACATTCTCCAAGGCTTCTTGGAATTGGGGGAGGGCTTATTCAATTAAAAGTCAAAGTAAAGCTTTGAATAATTGAATTGGCTAAATTCTATGACATGGAAAAGGAAGGGAGGGCCATGTGTAGAGGTTCATTGAGATGGGGGACAAAATGTGTATAGATTGTTGAAATTGTGATTCCCTCTGATGTTCCTAAAGCACAAAGTTGTAAAAATTAGTACTACCAAAGTTGTACAACTTTGGAGAGCAATAAAAAAAATACCTTCTATTTCATAAAGTTTAATTTTTTATATTGCATAATCTCTCTTTCCTAAATTGAGATCCCCAATTCCAAATCTAAATCCAAATATTCTATTTTTTCCATCCATATTACAAAATAAGTTATGAGAATTTCCCCCCTTCAAAAAATGTTCATACTAATTCTCTAGAGAGTCTGATAACACTAAGATGGGTATACTCCAAATTGAACCCTATTTGATATTGCCATCATTATTATGTACATCTCCCAAATCAATATATGCATATGTTGAAGAAATGATTTTAGAACATCTACTACCAAATTTTTTGACCCTTCATAACTTTTGCATACAATATCCAAATGTTGAGTTCTTTGGTGCATTATATTAAAACCTCCTTCCATTTTCCAATAAGAAAATATAAAAATTTGACGAGTCTAATTATAATAATAATTAGACATAGTAGCAAGAAAGTGATGGTTTGAAGGGTTTTACCTTTGTACAAAATAGTGAAATAAGGTTGTCCTACACTAATTTCTTGACATTTGACACTACATAAATATGCATTGTTATTGTACATGAATGCACTACTTTTGAATAAGGTATTGCTATAAGTGGGACTCATAAAACTCCTTGTGTACAAATAGAAATATTTGTAGAAGTATTTGTTGACTTTGGTGGCTTGTAAGGCAACATTTTGGGGGTAAGGCAACCCTAATTTCACTATTCAATGTACGGTAAATAGTGAAATTAGATTGCCTTCGATTAATTTCTTGACATTTGACACTGTAGAAATATTTATCGATGTTGTATAAGAATGCACTACTTTTGAATTTGATATTGTTGTCATTGGGACTCATAAACCTCCTTGTCTACAAATCAAAATGTTTGTAGGAGTACTTATTGACTTTGAAGGCTTATAAAGTAACTTTCTTGGGGTAAGGCAACCCAATCGTTAAAGCAACCTAATTTCACAATTTAGTGTAGTTATCTCTCTACTTTTTGGATGGCTTCCCAATTGATGGGCCATAATTGTCAAAATCTTTTCAAACATTTCAACTCTAGATGAGATCACAAAGTTTGAGTACCGTATGCATAGGTCAATTTCGGGCAGGTTGATGCCAAAAAAGTTTACTTTTCATAGTTCGACAATTCAAAAGACAAATAGGAATTTCTTTTGCTTTCGACACTTTCTCCTAATTTTGGATTGATTCCTTCTATTCATGCCTAAGTGTGTTCTTTTTTCTAATTTTTCTCAAATTTTTAGAAACAGTTGTAAATAATTTTTTTTCTTTCAACAATTTCCAAATTTTCCCGAGTTATTTACAAAACTGACCTACGCATACGGTGCCCATGACTTGTGGAGATCAGTCCCATTGACTTACACGTGGATTTCCTGCCCTGCTTCCCGGACGTCCCACACTCCCAGAGTCCCCAGGTGTGGCCAACACGCTCAGTGGACTCAATTGCTGGCAGAAATTATGGTGCCTACAATTCAACTGTGCAAATATCCAAAAAATCCCTCATTCTTTTCTTTATTCTTTTGATAATTTAACATTCTTGAACTTCAAGTGCACATGTAGTTCTTATATAGGTTCCCATGAATTAGGGTAAGGTAACTACATGCAAAAGTGTCCGAATAAGCAATCCATCATAGTTCCCATTAATTCATTAGAAAACTTATTGTGGGGTCTAGTTGATAGTCAAAAGGAGGCTCTAGATTCTTTGAGAATGCATTTTTTGGACACTGTATGAATAAATTATGAATTTTCAAAGTGCTTAGAAAAGGTGTTTCAAAAAGTGACCTAGACTTTCACGAATAGTGGAAGTACATTTTAGGCAAGAATCTGTAGAGGTTGGTTTTAGAAAGAAATTGCTTTTGAATGTAGTTACCTTACCTTACACTATAGAAAATCTTGAATTCAAGTTTGCCTTAAAACATGGGTTGTAGTTTTGGGGATATTTTTGAGATTTATGAGTTATTTATTTACCTTTAATTCCCATATTGAACTAGATTTTCAAGTACTAAGACTTGTGTTTTTCTCTATTTTTTTTACTCTAAATAAAAATTTTATAGATTTTTCCATTTTTATTTTCATGTTTTCAAATTGCAATTGTTTTTTTTTTTGCATTTTGGAATGATATTTTGGCCACTTTTGATGACAACAAGACGAAGTGAATCTTCTTGGATCCAATGACAAACTTTATATTTAAATTCATTAACCCCTAAAGGACCATTGTCCCTTCAAGGGACAAATGAGATTTCAAGCAGGTACGTACACTCTCAATTTTTGTCCTAATTTATTGAAATTTTTTATGAAGATAGAAAAATTCATTAGCTTCATGGGAATGTATTTTTTTTCATTTGGTGCCCGAGAACAAAAGTTATATCCAAATAAGCTCAAAACAAGGGAGAAGGGGCAGCAAAAAAAAGTTTCAAGAATTTGAATTTTTTATTTTTTATTTTTTTTCCTTATATATTATATTTTTGTCTATACAAATTTTTTTTATTCATTCCATTTGGATTTTTTATGAGAAAGTTATAGACAATCTTGTTTTGGGGGCAATTAGAGCATCTTCTTGAAAAAATAACTTATAGGATTCATTTTTGAATGCAATTTTTACAATTTAAAAAAAAAAGGTCCACATGGTTTCATTTGCTTTCTATAACCATCTGACCATTGGGATTAGTGCATTTTAATTCCATCTAAGAGATATTAATAATTTAGATTTTCCTTCTATCTTGTATCTACTTCTACTTAACAATTTTTTAAAGAATAAAAATTCAATTCTTTTGTATTTTTTGTTTTTCCCTAGACTCTCAACTCAATTCTCCATTGTAAAGATTTATAGCTCAAAACTCTATAGTGCAGAAAATTAAAGTTAAGAAGGTTTGAAGTCAAATAACCTAGTCCCGCAATGTGTGGAAAAACTTGTTTTCTTCACTTTAAACGAAAATATCTTACAATCTATGTGCTCATAATTTTTGAAATTTTTTCTACACATTTTCATATTAGTTAGGTGTAAGATCCTACAATTAGATGTGCAAAAATATAATTTTCAAATTTTTTCACTCTTTGCTCTAAAAATGGCAATTTTGAGTGATTTTTTGCAAAAAAAAGACCTTGATCCTTTAGGGGTTAAACTCTCATTTTGGTGATGGTTAACACTCATTCCACAAACATGTTATTGCCTTATTGGTGGTTTAGTTTATAGTTACTTATATTTTATCTTGTCCTTTTTTTATAATACCTCCTAGACGTTGTATTTTATGTTGAAGTGTTGAAATTGAATGTCCATGTTAGATTCAGAGAAGGTTTAATATAAGATTAATTGTTACTTTTATCACTTGCAATGAAATCATTTTCATTTTTTTCAAAATGAAATTATATTAACATATTCATTTACATTAAGGAAACAATTTTTCTTTTAAAAATCCTAAAAAAATGCAAAAATACTAGATTCCAACCAACAAAAATATTTTAGGCGATTTGTCACCAAACCTGCCCTTCGCCTCTAAGAGTCTAGTAATAAGCCTAATTTCCAAGAATTCTAAGTTTTCTTTTTGGTAACAACTCTTTCCCAATTCTATCCAAATTTGAACCTGGATTTTGCCAAATTTCTTCTTTATTATAATAAATTGTGTAAATCAAGTGGATCAATGGAAATCAATAGATTTTTAACTGTTAAACGTCAACTCGGATGTTTAGTGTTCAATGGATGACAAAGAATCCTTCTAGTAGGACAGAAGTACATCCATTCTTCCTCGGAATTTTGTTGTGAAAAGAGGAGATCTTCCTTTACATGTTTGACTTCCACTAAGTATTTTGGGGTATTTTGGTTTGAGTAGATGATGTCAAAGGGTTCTAGAAGGGACGATTTCCATGGTCATCAATCCGTCCTTCAAGGATTAACCCTTCAAAGACGCGGCAGATGATTATTGTCTGCTCAATGACAAGGAATTCTCTTGTGTAGGACAGAGTTGCAACTATTCTTCCTTGGAATTAAGGGTGGAAAGGAAAGATGTTCTACAGAAGTTTGACTCCCAATGAGTATTTCTGTTTTTTTCTAAAGTGGATGATGTTACACGGTTCGAAAATGGTTGATTTCCACGGTCACCAGCCCAGCGTTCAAGGATTGAAAAGAGCAGAAATAGGCTTCATCCTCCAGTTGCCATAACTTATGGAAAACTTCAAAACTTTTACTCTGTGAGTGGAGCGGGTTCCAACTTGCAAGACCTCGAGTGTTGAGTGTTGCCGTCACTCCTGAGTCCTGACCACTGAAACTCCGGCATCATACTGTAGTTGGATGGCATTGCCGGTCAAATCTGTACGGCCACTCATGGCTGGGCACACGTTTAGTAGTAGCACCTTCTGCCACTCTCGGAGTGGCCAATCCTTTAATATTTTATGGTAGCAGGTAGCTACTTGCAGTACTGTACAGTAGTTACTATTCCGTGATACTTTTCCTGCACTTTTGAAAACAAAAAAAATCTAATTTTAGTTTCCATTTTCCAAGTTTTTTTTTATCATTTTAAAAACTGATTGAAAACCAGTCCACCCATGCCGCATCAAGTGGGATTTTTCACAGCGGTTTTCCTGCAATTTGTTCGCACTTCAGTTGCTGAATTACAGTAAGTAACTTAGTAGCAATCAGAGGTGCAGACAAAGTAAAGTTATAGGTATTCCATGAAATAAGTTCATTTAGTTTTTTTAAATTTTTTTAAATTTTTTTGAAACAAATGGACAATTTCCATTGATAAGAGGAAACAGTACATAGAACCAAAGGACATAGTCCTCGGCGAAATTTTTACTTTTTGTAATTTGAAGAGAACTAAGCACAACTTCTAAGTTCATTTAGTTTGAATCGGTCAAGTATGGTTGACAAGTGGGTTCTCCCATTTGTTTCAACAAAAAAAGAAAAGTATGGTTGACAGGTGACGATGTGGATAAAGAAACAGTCAGTAACTGTTGACTTTCCTTAAATAACTGGCACTTTCAGTGGCTAAGTTATGAGATTTGGGTTGTAATTGTAATGTAGTGATTATTAAAAAATTGATTGAACAATTTGCAATGAAACTCCATTACATTTGTTTCAAAAAAGAAGAAGAAATAAATCTAAACAATTCATGAGTTTTACAATAAGCAGAACCCAATGTTAGTAGGGTACTTTTGTACTTGAAGATTGGGTTGTACAAGTACTAGAACTTCATTCTTCAATCCATTCAACAATTGTTTTGTTTGGATTCCATCCTTCAAAAAAAAGGAAGGACTTGACTTATACACTCCTATCTCTTTTTGACTTTGTTGTGACGTTGTGAACAAACAAACTCTCTATTACATTTAGAATAGTAATGTTGTTGGATCCAATGTTGATCCTACAGATTATTATTATGAATGAAAGAGGAAGATAGAACAATCTACTACGGACAAAAGACCCATTCTGGATACCTACAATAGGGAATGATCTAGATGTTGTAGGGTTTTTTTTCAATAAATAAGGTCTGAGTTGTAATCTATTTCTTGGGTGATAGTAATGTAGAGTGATTAGTGACTATGATAGGGAGTTCCACCTTTCGAGTGTAAATTCATTGCAAGAAGTGATTTTTTTAGGTCTTTAAGTGGTAGTCAT
Source organism: Straminergon stramineum (assembly GCA_963920665.1). Taxonomy (NCBI): domain Eukaryota; kingdom Viridiplantae; phylum Streptophyta; class Bryopsida; order Hypnales; family Calliergonaceae; genus Straminergon; species Straminergon stramineum. Next base: position 23,756,703 of record OY987268.1, on the reverse strand, counting down.
GTTGAAAAATATTCTAATTGCTATAGGTGAGTAAAATGACGATTATGGGTATACTTTTTGTTGATTATTTGGGGATAGTCTAGAGACTCTTTTGGGCCATGATGGATAGCATCCTTTAAAAATTCATAATAAATTCATAATTTGTTGAAAAAATATGATTCCAATTGTTAAGATCATTATTTCTGACACTTGTCTTTGTGTGGGAAAAGATTAAAAAAAATTGATAATTCAACAATGGCATGAGGGCAAAATCCAATAATTTTGCATATCATAGGTTGTTCTATTTTATTTTTGGGTAGTTCAACTAGCCATGCCTAGTGGGCGTAGGTAAATGAGGCTATCCTTTTTGCCTTCTTTATAGGTGACAGATGCAATTGTATTTGTGCATTGTGCATGGCAAAAATTGTCTCCTATTTTGTTTTGGCTATAAAAGGAAATTTTGTATACCATTGTAAAAAAGCCACCTAGAACAACATGCCAAATACAAATCAATAAATCCATAAAAAGAACAATGAACCCTTGAATGAATTGAACGAGGGAAAAAGAAACCTAGAACAATATGCCAAATACGAATCAATAAATCTAGAAAAAGAACAATGAAACCTTGAATGAATTAAATGAGGGGAAAGCTTCATGTAAAGTAACACTTCACCTTCCTACCTTCCCTAGTTACCAACTTAGGATTAAAATTCCAAAGCATATTGAATATTCTCTAGATGTCTTTTGCATCCCTAGGTCTTTCTTCAATCCCTAAAAGAGCCTTGTCAATGCCACCAATTTCACTCTATCAAGCAAGCTACTCCAAATCTCTTGGTGGATTTCAAAGTCTCCTATTCTATGTTTTGGAAATTCCACATCCAATCGCACCCAGGTGCACCTATGCAATACACACAAGGATAACACAAACACTTCCTTATTATCAAATTCTTGATAAGTAAACTTCAATCATGTCGACCCCAAAATCCACCCCACACATTTTCTTCTCCCCACCAATTAAAAATTCAAACAAAGCACAAGAAAAGAAGAAGGGAGTGGAGCCCTCCTAATTTTTGTCTTTCTTTCTTTAGTGAAACAAAAACAAGGGCATTGACACTTTAACCCTTGAACGCCAAGCTATTGACCGTGAAAATCAGCCATTTTGAAACCGTGTGACATCGTCCACTTTAGACAAACCAGAAATACTCATTGGGAGTCAAACTACTGTAGAAGATCTTCCCTTTTCACCCCTAATTCTGAGGATGAATAGTTGCAATTCTGTCCTACACAGGAGAATTCCTTGTCATTCATCGGACAATAACCGTCCGCCGCGTAGTTCAAAGGGTTAAGTTATTCCACTGACGACAGAGAAACAAAACATCGCACGCAACCGGAAGAATCGGTGGATGTGAACGAAGAGTCCAGAGTCCAGACTTTCCAAGCCAACAGATAGTGGCTACTCCGTGCTGTAAGCGTAGATGCAAATAGAATAATCCCCTGCACACGTGCAGGTAGGTTGCAACTATCAATTATCCAACTACTCTCAGTCTCTCACAGACTCCACTAATTCATTTTTATATTTCTTTGAAATCCCATTAGAATTAAGTTATCTTACAATTGAACTGAGATTTCAATGCCAGAACTTGGAGTGTAAAAAAGTGCACTTGATTGCTGACTTCTTCATCCACGCAGAGGCCTGCTCCACAGTGATGAATCGAACGTAGCCCATGCAGTCCAAGCGTTTTCAAATTTCCTTCTCGTTTTTTTCTTCAATTTTGTGAAGCTGAAGACTTTGTATGTTTTTTCTTCCAATTTGATTAGTTCTTTTTCTAGTTTTTTTTTTCCTTTTTTCTCTTTTTCTTCTTCTTGTCATTGTCAGGTAAGGTATACTATAGTAGAATCACCCATTACCATCCACTTGAGCATTTTGTGCATGATTTGGAGTAGTAGAAGGCACTGTTAATTTTTTGCCCTTTAGAGAGATAGAAATGATGGGTGTTGTCAAATTTTCATAATTTTTTTTCCTTAAATTCAAATTGTTATGAATTTTAGAAGCCAAAAATTGGCTTGCACCCATCCCCTATACATAGATTCTTTCATCACTACTCATCTAAAGACTAATTGGGCTCTCAAAACGAAGCAGATGAGATGTGTCATAACCATGATGGCTAGAATAGTATTGGAAACCAAAAAACTAAGCTTAACCCCTAAATGCGTCGATGTTCATTTTCAAGAAGATGACTAGATTGAAACTCTAGTTTCATCCTCCTAACTACGTGGATGAAAGTTATTTTAATTTGTGAAGATACATTATCAAGTTGTTGTCCTATCTAAGGGTTGAATTTGGTGTTACTAGAGTTCATATTTTTCTAAAATTACAAATGTGCAAGAATGTCAAGTGGTCAAACTGCATTGACTTTAGTTCAAAATTGGATTAGCCAAAATGAGGTCATAGATAGGAAGAACACAAAAATTTCAAAAAATCACCATGTGAAGAGAACCTCATTTCAAATCCATTCCAACAAATTTTACTCAAAAAATAATAATATTTTTCTTGTAATTGAATTTTGAAGAAATTTTGAAATTTTTCTCTCAAAATTTATAAAAAAGATTGGTGATAGCACTGGTGAATCTAACTGTAGAGATGGAATCTACGAATCAAAATCTACAACTTTAATTTGCATTTCAATTCCAAAATATGCTTCTAAATAGCACTTTATAATGATTTTTTTCAAATCATCAATTTTGGAGATGAATCTGGACGTTTAGGGGATAATGGTTACTTATCAGTCGTCATCTCTCTGTTGAATTTCCCATTACCTATGTATTGACCATGGGCTGGGGCCTGGCTGGTCAAGTGGTCATGGGTGGTTCTACCATATACTGCCCAGAGTCCTGCAATCCCGGAAACTGGAAGCACTGCTTGGCTGCTTGCACCGCAAACTCCCCTTCCGAAGCGCATTACATCTCTCACCCTTTCCGGGAGCACATGCATCTCACTCTTTCTCTCACTCTCTCCACCCCCCCCGCCGAACGTGACCGACTCTAATTCATTACCGCTCGGTGAAATGTTCTCAAAGCTTAGTAGAATCCTGAGCTACATACTTTAGTATTAGCTTTGAATCCCACCCTGGCCGTTTTTTTCTTCACCTAGTACAACTTTTTCAAATGAATGTCGTCCTTCTGTCCTCATCATTGTCGACCTAGATGCCAGCCCCGGGAACGATCCAGAGACAAACCAAAGTTTCATCAATCGGTTTTCTCAACGTCTCTAACTCTGCGTCCTTCATACTTCCGTGGGATCCAGTTTTCTCATCTTCAAACTGGAGTAGACGGAACCCACAATTTGGGTCGACGATCCCGGAAGTTTGTGAAATGGAATGAAGAGCTCTTATGAGTATCGAGGAGGACACGCAGTAGCTTCATGATCACAGGGACTGCTGGGGTTTGTTAGTTAGTTAGTTGCATTAGCTAGCTCTTCTGCATTACAGGTGGGATGGAATTTGGCCGGTGGGGTGTATGCTCCAGGATAACATTACTTCTCATATAACATTTACCAAGTAGTGCAAGCACATGATCAAATACAGTTTTTTTTCAAAGCTCATGTGAAGGCAAAGAAGAAGAGACTCCTTCTGTTTCACTTGCAATTGTTTCCCAAGGGAGTGTTTGTGAAGACTTGGTGGCACCCGACTTGGTACTCTTGGAAACTGTGAGAGAGATGAAGATGGAGTGTTTGGGGCTTCGATTGAGGGGTCTTTGGTTTGGTTTAATAATGGCCGTGGGGTGCTGGAACTCCGTGTTGGCGCAGACTGACCCCAACGATGGTAAGCTTGCGGATATGGGAGGAGAATTTTTCCGTTTTTTTTTTCCGTTTTTTCCGTTTTGGGGGGTTTGTTTTTAAGAGAGCTTCAAATGCAGCAAAATTCGTCATTCTAGTGTTGGAAATTCTTTCTGTGGAGGTATTTGGGTTATAGAAAGGTCTTCTGCTGTCGTTTCAGAATAAAGATGCAATTTTGTATTGGTCAAGGTGATTTTTCTGGAGTATTGGGGTGGCTACGTGAAGTCTAATGGAGCAAGTGACGTTAACTAGAAAGATCTGCCGTTTCCGTTTTGGATTACGAGTGTTATTCGGTGCTGATTACGGTGTTTTTGAAACGGTTTCTTTTGGAGAGTTCACTGGTGGATATGAACACTTTTAGTGGCGCAAGTCGCGTTGAGCTTTTACCCAAAACTTGAATCGATGGATTTGTACTTTAGATAAGAAAGTTATGACTGGTCAAAACGTTGGACTTCGAGTCTTTCAAATTTTGCAGTTTCGAACCTTGAGTGGCTAGTAGTATCAGCAACTCTTTTGTCAGCTTTAATTAGCAGCTACAGCACATGTTAAGATGAAATGTGTTTGAGATGGCGTACTTGAATGTCGTCTGCATTTTTATAATTCGAATGCAATTTTATGCTGATTATGGTGATTGTTTTTTCATTTTGCAGTGGGAGTACACAGTGGGGGGCTATGTAGATTTTAATGGAGTCAGTGGTTTTTTTTATGCCGATTGTCTTCTGATTTTGGTTAATTTTTTTCGCCCTTCCTCTGGTGTGGATGTGCCAGTGGTGGCTATGCAAATCTTGCAGAATCAATGGGGCTCTGAGATAGTGTGGACCGGGAAAGATCCTTGTGCGAATAACTGGGTCGGTGTCGCTTGCAGCAACAACAGAGTGATAACATTGTAAGTACTTTGTGAATACAACAATTTTAATGAAAACAAAATGCTTTGAATGTCTATTACCAGTTTTGTAGTACTTTTGATCACTAGGTCAAGATGGGAGCTTTGTCGGTATTTATAATTCATAAACATGTTACCCGAATATGAACATTTGGTGTGATGATATTCTCACTAAATGCATCTAAACCATGGCCATGGCTGCCATAGAATACTTCTATAGCTCCCAAAGCTGTCAAAACCATATGCACGTTTGCTACTTTCTCATCTTGCCTAAACCTCTTGATAAGAATTTCTTGTTTATTACTATAGCTTATTTTCTCATTTGTTTACCTAATACCAACTTTTCTTTTTCCATCTGGACTTTGCTTATTCCTCTTTACTCTATTCTTGTGCAGAACTTTGATAAACTTTGGACTTACAGGAACTATCCCCTCCGCTATTGGAGATCTTTCAGCTCTTACCTCTCTGTAAGTGCACTTATTTGTGGTTCCTGGATTTTGAACTTTGGTTAATGGAAAAAATTAATATAAGCAGTGCTTTTCGGTGATCGTAGCCAAGTTCTGTGCTTAACATTCTACTGCGTATTGATTAATTCTCTCTCTCTCTGTAAGTTAAGCTTTTTGAATGATTTAATCAGGGCGTGCATGTCAAATTGTAATATTTGAGATTTGTTGAAATTAATTAATTTTTTGAGTACTATGTGATGTGATGTTGGTGTGTGTAGAGATCTCTCTTTCAACAAGCATTTGAATGGCGCGATACCCACTAACCTTGGTTCCTTAACTAACTTATCTTATCTGTAAGTTCTTTTTTGAATTTGCTCGTTTTTTTGATGGGCACCGTCCACACATGCCGAAACCCTAGAAATTGTTTGACTGGCTTGCAGAAAAAATAGACAAATATGTGTCTTTGTGTTATTTTGGTACCTTCTGCATAACTCATCTACAATGATTTTACTAGAGTTTTCAGTGATTTTAATAGCTTAGGTTGTTTCAGGAACTTTGAAACATGTTAAAGACGATATTTTTCATTATTCATTGGGGAGGTCTCCTTATGGTCGCAATTTATATCATAAGTTGCTTATGAGGCACACCAATTGAAAAATTGTACACTTAAGCAGGAAATAAATAAATTTGACTGTAATTTGCTTACAGGAGTATGCAGTCGTGCAGTCTCTCAGGACCCATCCCTAGCACAATTGGGAATCTACGGAACTTGACCTTTATGTAAGTTATCAACTAAAAGAACCTTCATTGAATGTGGAACTCACATTATTCTCTGAATTTTTTCAAATTTTTTGTCTTCTATCTTTGTTCAAATACATGATTTATCTGAAGTTCATCACATTGGTCACAAAATACGATTGGTTTTTTAAGATGCAAGGATTACTTTTGATGAACTAGATGAGTTATTTGGACGAAACATCACCGTGAAAAGCACTCTGTCTGTTCATCATGAATATGGAATATGGACTTTGAAGCTCTTTCATTGGGGTTTAAAATTTGTTCTAAAGAATTTGACCACTCACTATCTTCATGTTGTGTTTTGTGCAGTGCTTTGAATAACAATAAGCTCAGTGGAACCCTTCCACCTGAACTTGGTGCACTTTCGAAGTTATATTGGTTTGATGTTGCTTACAATAATTTAGAGGGACCGTTACCTGTCTCCACAACCAGTTCCAATGGGCTGGGTATTGATTCCTGGCCAAATATTCAACACTAGTAAGATCATTTGTTCGATCCCTCCAGGGTCTTTTTTTTTTTTGAATCAGCCTGTTACCATCAATCCCCTACTTCGAGGTCCGTTTCATACATAATTAAATTCAAATGTGAACTTAATCACTCAATTTTGCTCAGTTATACTCACTGGTAATGGAGAGAATCTTGCATAATTACATAATTAGATACGAGTTTTTATCGCGGACTTCTTAATACATTTTGGGAAGGATATAGACGTAGTTGTTTTGAGGTAATTAGGCTACTGTAGGTTACTGATTCTAGTGGTGTTTGATTGATTTGCAGCCATCTTAATGACAATGCATTCTCAGGCCAGATTCCACCTGAAATTGGGTTCGCCTCGAAGGTCGTGCATGTGTAAGTTTTTCTCCACGCAGTTGCTTATCTGTTGCAATTCAAGAGGGCGTATGAACTAATAAAAATCTCCCTACAACGTTATCTCATTTTTTTGAAATACCGGTAGTCCAATTTGACTGAAAAACATGTTTATATGTTCTAGAGTTCAAAGGATGCGAAGGATTTGGACTCATATTCCTTGGGTTGTGTAGGCTGATGGAGAATAATCAATTCAGTGGACCAATTCCTGATTCTCTTGGCAACATGTCTAGCCTTCAAATTTTGTAAGTGGCCTGCTCTCTTGTGTATAATATTCGGGTGGATTTGCTTCGTATCATATGTGAGGAGCAGTGTTTTGGGTTTAGGATTAGGGTTTAGAAAACTTATATCAAACATCTATTATAGCTACAAGAAATTTTGTAAAGGACGCTCTGTTGAATTTGTAGCCCATCTAGCTGTGTTTTGAGCAACTTGGGCTGTCAATCGAAATTGCATTTTGGGTATCTTCCGCTACGCTTATATAGAGTTGCCATAATATCTTGGTTGAAGTTGCTTTTGCATTTTTTCGTAGGGCTTCAATGCCAGTGTCTTTGTTTGTCTTCTATATTGACCTTTGTAAACTTCCTTGGATTGTAGAGCGTTCTATTTTTGCGATTTTTTGAGTGCCACGTGGGAGTACTTCCAATTCGCAACCAATGGAGGATTGATACCTGACAAATAGTTTTGGATCTTAATTGTTTTTTTATGAAATAGAGAGCCCCAGTAGATGCTTACTCTTGTCTTTTTGTGTTTGCAGAAATCTTTACGGGAACCAGTTGTCTGGGCCAATCCCTGGTTCCCTGAACTCAATTATCCAAAATGGCATAAATTCAACTGGATTGCAGCAAATGTATATTCAATTCATTTCCAATCTCAGAGTTTCTTGAAGAGAATATTCAAAAATCCATGGGCTTGTTTCATAATTTGAGATAGAGTTATCCTTAAAAGCATGTGAAGTGGGGTTGTTGACCTTGTTTGAGAGAAAAAGTTTTGGAATTTTGTATTGAAGAATGCTCGGAATAGGTGTTTCCTTGTTTCATAACATTCTTGAACATGAAGTTTGGGGTTTCCCTTCGACAGTGGCACTATTGATGGAATTATAGTGCCGCATATAGTGCCACATGAATTATAAGGGAAGAATCAATTCAAGAGTTTCAATAATATCAAAAGGGGTTGTAATGCTGGAGAGGCAAAGGGAGTTCAAGAATGTTATGTTCTGAGAAAAACCATTCAGTAAGCCTTTTTTGGGTGGTTCAATTACAAAGCGTTGCAATTTAAGGATGACTCTGTTTTTATGTTCAACTCATCTTTTTCTTGTGTTCATGTTGTGCTTGTCAGTCGTATGGGTAACAACAAGCTCAATGGGACTATTCCAGTTTTTGATGGTCTCAGCTATCTTGAATATGTGTAAGGCAGCGTATCAGATGCCTTGTAACAAGTCATGTGCTTTGAATTGATTTCATGCAAATTTTGATCCCTTTCCCTGCCAAGTAATTTGTTTACCTTGCATAATGAGTTGCACCTTTCTGTGAATTTAATTGCTGGTTGAATTTGTTTGGCTTAACGTCTGTGAATTTCTGGCTTGCAGTGATTTCAGCAATAACACTTTTGATCCACAACCATTTCCTTCATGGTTAAATGAGTCAAAGTATTCTCTGGAAACGATGTAAGATTTTCGAACTTCCTTAGAAAGAACGAATTTGAAAGTCATTAGAATGTTGTTGAAACCATTCTGTTATAACATCAAACCAAATGAATGCGTTTGAATGACATTTCTTGTCGTCAAAACTATGTGGACGCAAGATAATTGTGGAAAAAATTTCATTTGAATGAAACTGGGCTACACTTGGAATTAAACTAAAGAGTTTTGCTTTTGGCTTGTGCTTGACACTCATGCATGTGTTCATACATGAAGCAATTAATTGCCAAGATTTGTAAGGTAGTTTGTAGAAAGTCAACAGAAAGTGAGTAAAGGAGGAAGTATTTTAAGTTTGAACATACATGTGGCTTTTAGTACATAATAGATTTCTTGGTGTGTGATAAGTGAAGTGTTGGCTTGCATTGATAATTAATCTTGGATTGTTACTTCGGGGAATTGCAGACTCATGGATAATTGTAACTTGATTGGGCCATTGCCTACTGATCTCTTGAGCTTTCCCGCGCTCCAGGGTTTGTGAGTGTTCTCATCCTTTTCCAACATTATTTTGTTTTCATCAACTCATAAGTGCCCAAATGCTCAAAAGTGGTTTGAAATTCATCATTAGGAATGCTTCAAAGATGATAACAAAATGCATAAATAGTCAAAAGAAACCATATTCTACAATTTTGAACTAAAAAAAAGCTGTTTGAAATTTACCATAGTCAACTATGGAATTTCTATTTCTAGTTTGAGAATTTGGGGGATATAATAGTTGGAATTTTGTCTTGAGGGCTTTTCCGTTGTTGAGCTCATGCCGCGTGCAAAAAGTCTGATGGGTAACTATTTCTTTTCTGACCAGGTACCTTCGAAATAATGAAATCAATGGGTCCTTGAACATCCCTTCGAATCTGGGAACGGATTTGAGTTACGTCTACCTCCAGAACAACAATATCTCAAACATCATCAACTTGGCGGATCAAAACGCTCAGTTACCAGAAATTCAGTGAGTTATCTTCTCTGAGTTAACGTGTACTGTGCATGCTATGTCAAGAAAGATTTCACGAATCATTTCATTGAGAAGGGAGTTTTCAGACTTTACCATGTCGGGAATGAAACTTCAACAACTCATACTACATATAGATTCAGAAAATTCATGATTTTCAATTGCCAGTGTGTGCTAGAAATAGTGTCGATTCCACCCCAAAGTATTCCAAATTGATTTCAGTGTTCTCTTGGCTCTTCCCTCTCACAATGACTGAACTTTCTCTCCTCGAGATTAGCAGATTAGCAGATTAGCAGGCAATCGAACGTGCATGATTGTAGTTGAAATTCAAAAAGTTCTAGTCCATTCATCCAGATTCAGAAAACTATCAATTTTGTTTTCAGGGAAAGTCATGATTTCCAATCACCAATGGGCTCGAAGACTTATAGTCCATTCATTCAGATTCAGAAAACTCCCATTGTTTTTTCTCCGATCCATGATCTCCAATCCCCACTAACTTATGTTATAAACCATTCTCAGTTCGTAATTCCTTCCCCAACCCTACTCCCGATTTCTTACAATGTTCTTGCTCCTCGCAGACTCTCAGGCAACCCCACCTGCACCGGCGGCGGCATCACCACCGCCTCCCCCTCAGTCTGCAACTCCACTTCCACCTCTCCCGTCCAAAAATGGACCTCCCCTTTAGTCATCAACAGCTGTACCAACTGTGCCAGCACCGACCTAACCCTGAACCCCTTCACCTGCAACTGCTCTTACCCTCTTATCATCACTTTAGAAATTCGAGCTCCGACTTTCACCACCATCGACAACCAAACGCTCTGGGACACACTGGCTCTCGAAACCAACAACTCCTTACACTCACTTTCAGCTACAACGAATATTGCCTATGAGAGTAGTCAGTTGTGGGTTCATGACGCGTATTATGGTAATGAGACGGAGACAGTGGATGTGAAGTTGTACTTCTTTCCGATTGTAGGGGAAGTGATGGAGAAGGGGGTACAGAATTTTATTACGGGGAGCTTCACGCAGCAGATGGTGAAGTACGGGAGTCCGTTCAAGCCGGAGATTGTCCTGGACACTGAGCCGTCGCAAGGTAGGGTTGCAGGATGGGGATGGGGTTTTTAAGGTCAGGGTTTAGGTTTTAGTGGTGGCACTGGTGGTGCTCGAGGTTTGGGAATGGGGGTTTGGGGTTTTGGATTTCGATGGATTGTTGAGTTTTGTGTGGGAATAGGGTTGTGAGTTGGAGGTGTGGTGGTAAATTTTTTTTTTTTTTTTTTTTTTCTTTCAACCGAATGTGGGTATCATGTTGAATGTCATGGAGAATGTGCTAGCGATTTGTAGGCGTGGTTGTAGTTCGGGGATTTCTGGTTGGAATTTGGATCCTTTGTTGAGTTTCGTGTAGAAATGAGGGGGATGATTTGGAGTTGTGTTTATTATTTGATGTATTCTTCAGTTACGAACTCTGGGTGTCATGTTGAATGTGATGTAGAAATCTGGCAAGGATTTTTAGTCGTGGTCATAGTTTGGTGAATTCTTTCTCTTTCACAAAAATTGGCAACACCTTGTAGTTGTGGTCATGATTTGGTGATTTCTTTCACAAAATATGGGAACAACTTGTAGTTTTGGTCATATTTCGGTGATTTCTTTCAGGAAATCTGGCTACCTTGGTGAGTGTCATGTAGAAATCTTGCAAAATTAAATTTAGTTGTGGTCATACTTTGGTGTTTTTTATTTTGCGTAATCTAGATCTTATCATATTGAATGTCACATGGAGATCCGGCTTTCATGTTCTCCGTTTTCTTCTCTTTTTAGGGCCTAAATCATCCACTTCAGTTTTGTTTTGATGCAATTCTGATGCTGCTGCATGCAATGTGATGGTGTTGCAGCGCCAACTGCTCGACGGTCAAGTAAGATCTCGACGGGAGCCATTATTGGAATTGCTGCGGGAGGTGCACTGGCGTTGTTGGTGATAGGACTTCTGGCCCTCTTGGCTGTGAAGCACAAACGGCGAGCTGATGATGAACGGAAGAAGAATCCATTTGGTAAACCCTACACCCTAAACTTTGGCATGTGCTTACAAATCTGTTGATACAATTCAATTCATTGAGGTTGAATGGGGTGCGCTGCTTGAATGCTATGCAGCTGCATGGGGGAAGGCTGAAGATGGCCAGGCACCCCAGCTTAAAGGAGCTCATTGGTTCTCTTTTGACGACATCAAGACAATGACGAATAACTTCAGTGAGGACAATGTGCTTGGGGCTGGAGGTTATGGCAAGGTGCGTCAAAATTTTATGTCATAAGCTTTGGTTTGCACACACAAGATATGGGACACATAAGCTTTGGTTTGTGCTGTATCTTCCTGGCACAAGTGCAAATACCCATACATTACAAAAATCTCCACTTAAATCATGAATTAGAAAAATTAGTTTTTGAAGGAAGGATTTTAAGTGAGAACCATCACGTGGCTACATTCAAGCAAATTCTGGTATGTATTAGGTTTTCTTTACGAAGCTCACAACCCTGGTCAAGAGAAGTTCATGTTGTGTAGAATTTTTCCATGTTAATTGTCTTAAAATTCACATCATTGGTTGTATGCGTCTTTGTGCAGGTGTACAAGGGCATTCAAGCAGGCACAGGTGCCATGCTCGCAGTGAAAAGGGCCCAAGAAGGTTCCAAACAAGGTGCCGCGGAGTTCAAGAAGGAGATCGAGATCTTGTCCAGAGTTCACCACAACAACTTGGTGGGACTGGTGGGCTTCTGCTTTGAAAAGTCCGAGCAAATGCTGGTGTATGAGTACATGCCCAATGGAACGCTAACAGACTGGCTTCGTGGTGAGTAGAAGACTAGCAACCGAAGGGATTGTTGTTGCGAACTTACTCCAAATCTTCCTTCTTTTTCTAGAAGATGGGAAGGGAAAAACTGTTTGTGCAGGTTGTTGGAAACTTCGCTCACATTACAATGCTCTTAAGTGGTGATGCTCTTCAGTGTTGTTAGCTCATGAGCGAAGGATTGGAGGCTTTGTATTGATAGAAGGAGTTTGAGTAGCTACCTTCTTTGCGAGCCAGTGGGACAGATACAGCCTCTCGTCCCGTATACCATTAAATGTTTTTGTTGAAATTTTGTTGTTGAATGGTTTGCAGGCGTCAGGTCAGATGAGCCGCTCGATTGGGACCGGCGTCTGCTGATAGCGTTGGGAGCAGCCCAAGGAATCTCATATTTGCATCACCACGCCGACCCCAAAATCATCCACCGCGATGTGAAGTCCTGTAACATTCTGCTAGACGGGGACTTGAATGCCAAAGTGGCGGACTTCGGCTTGTCCATGCTGGTTCCGGATGCCAAAGACGGAAGCCTCAAACCCACCATCAAGGGAACCATGGTACACCATCACTCTCACTCACACTTCTCTAAAGCTATCACTTGACATGGACAGAGGTAGCAAGTGATAGTCCTTGTTGGAGAACAAGTGACGAAAACAGAAGTGGTAAAAAAGAACAGAACAAAATCTTGCATTTTTCATTCCTTAAGAGATTTTGGTGCAATGAGATTGATTAAGAACGGATTTTGGACACAATACCTACAGATCTCTTTGATGTCACAGTATAGGCACACATGATTGCAGAATTATGTAACATTGTGACAATCAATGGTGATGCATAGATTATCAATTGCTACCTCTGTCACTTTACTACCTGTCAATTTAACGTCCGACTCCTCCAAGAATTTTTGCACATATTTGCTCTGCATACCCTCTCCCAATTGTGCCCCCACTCAACACGTGCCCAAGACTTTTGGGGCTGAAGAGTTGTGTACATAGGGGACGCTATTGCGAGATGTCCATAATGGGTTATAGGAACCGTCTGCACATATTCCTTCACATGAACGGCGTATTGGCATGATTCGGTTGATGGCATGTTAGGATTACCACTCCTGTTTCCGTCGAGTATCCTCCAACAAGGCTTATCACTTGCTATCTCTATCCATATGGTGTCTTTACTAAATCTACGCTTACTCAAATCATGATACTCTATTTTGCTCTGTGCTTTTTCCAATGGATGCATAGACATCCTTCCAGACTTTAACGTCTAACGAATTCTTGAGTTTTTGCACATTTTTGCTTCCATTTTCCCTCAATTGAACTCACTGCGTATTGACAATCATGCTGTGCGTGTATGCCGTTTAATTTCTAGGGTTACCTCGACCCCGAGTACTACATGACGAGCGTCCTCTCTCCGAAGTCCGACGTCTACAGCTTCGGCGTCGTCCTCCTTGAGCTTCTCACCGGCCGTCCTCCCGTAAGCTACCGCGGTCACATCGTGAAGACCATCCGCACCCGCTACGACTCCTCCGGCATGCCCGGCGTCAAAGAGCTTCTGGACCCAGTCCTCCTCGGGGGCAGCTCGAACTCCACCGAGGAGCAGGAGACCTTGCTCAAGATGGCGCTCGTGTGCGTGGAAGACAGCTCTCTGGAGCGTCCGAGCATGCACGAGGTTGTGAAGCAGTTGGAGGCGTTGGTGGGTCCGAAAGCGCAGCTCATGCCTGGGAGGAGGGGGAGGAGTATGCAAGAGAGGATGGAGAATCGGGAGAGAAGAGCGTCGTTGGAGATGAACAGGGTTTTGAATGGAAATGGGAGTCGGGGGTCTTCGGGGTCGCAATTGGAGTCGTTCCATTATAGTGGAGGGTATGCAACCGAGCCTGTGGAACCGAAATAGGGTTTGCTATGGTGGTTTGAGGGGTGGAATTGAAGAAGATTAGCGCGTTCTGTGAAATTAGCGTCTGGGGAAACGATCGCGCGTCCTGTGGACTTAGGGTTCGGGGTGGTGGTGGTTTGGAATTAAAGAAGTGTGGCGCATTCTGTGAGATTCCGGTTTGTTGCAGATCTCGGGTTTTTTGGACGAGAGATCATTTTTTCTTTCCACTTTGAACGCCATGCGATTCGGAGCCCCGAAAATGACATCCCAGACGTACTAACCTTTTCGTCGAGTTTTCAATTGGGGTTTAGGGTTGAGATTTGAGATTCACCTTCTTCTTGTGGGATCGAGCGGTGGTAATGTGAGACCTCCTGACCATAATGTCGCTAGTGGTTTTCTGTAGACTGATAGAGTTGTGATGCTATGCTTCTGGATGATCGTAGAGAAAATTGAGGGGGTGATCGGAGCTCTTGAATTCTAGTAGTGCAAGATTTCACTTTTTTTTCGTATTAGGCCCTGTGCAACTTGAGCCCCGGAATCGTCCCAGAATTACTGCCTCTGTAGAGTTTCCAAGTCGCGTTTGAAAATCAGAATTGAAAGCTCGCACTGTGATACCTCCATTGATATTGTTGCTAGTTTTTTTTCTTGATCAATAGAGTTGTGGAGAAATGGTTTCAGATCTATTGGAAAAAGATTAGGGCACTTTTGATAGAGTTGAGAAGAGGATTTTAAGGGTGGTTTGGTTGCGACATCTTAAGTCACCCTACTTGCCATGACATGTGCGCAGGGGATGTGTTTGGGAAGATTCTGCTTGAATGTGTCAAGCTCACCCGTTTGGGGTGTTGTAACTTAGTTGTGACCATTGTTTTCATAAAAGATGTGTATGAGTATTCTCCTGTTTCAGTTATTTGAAGTGTATTATCTACTTCGAAGTTTTCTTGGTGTAAACTGGCTGTATAGTAGTGTTTCATGTGTCTGGAATCTATTTACTTAGTGATGAGAATGCTCAAGCTTCGTATGACGCAGTTGGCAAAGTGTGAAGTTGAGAAAGAGAAAGCATATGAAATGGAACAAATTGTCAAATCTCGAGAAGAGGATGTGAGTGGGCAATTGAAAGCTAAGATGCCAATGACATCTATGAAGCATGGTTAACAATTCAAGAGACCTTGTTTTGATCATTGAAACTCCATTGGTGTTATGGCTTGTGAGGAAGATTCTGGCCCTTTAAGAAGAGAGTTGAGGTTCTGTTGCAAAGCTTTGATGTAGATGCTTTGCATTTAGAGAGAATGTGTGTAGAGAGTACTCTAAAGTATGTAAGTTGCAATAAACGTTTATTTTTAAACCAATAATTTTGAAAAAAATGTTAAGGGAAAATACCACATCACAATGATCAATGCAATTGGTTTGAGACTTTTTGGAACTAAAGAATTTTCTTAGCAACATGATCTTTTTCTATGCATATAAAAACAAATGGCTAAAATTTCATGAGTTTGATTGCACATGTTGCAAGATTTTTGCATTTGAGATGGTAAATTTCCTAGACCTATCCAAGAATTTTATATAAATTTGACTGCCTTTTATGGAAAACATTTGCACTTCAATTTTGAAATAAAAGATCTAATATACTCAAGATCATGTTTGACATATTGCCACCAATTTCCCTATATAATAGAGACCAAGAATACATTCAAAAATATCATATATTCCGTATGATAAAGATTTCCTACTAATTGACAATAGAGGAGGCTTTTTGCAAGAACGCTCCACCATACACATCTCATAACTGGGAATTCCAACAACAAATTGAAAGATCAATTGATCCTTCATTCCCTCACAAGTCTCTCCTTCAATAAAATTGAAAAAACAAATCTTCTAATATCTAGAGAAATTAGAAGGCTAATACAAACACACTAGAGCCCTTGACATTGGGCATTATCAAAAGAAAGCATCCTACGATGTTCTTCTTTTATTTCTTTCATATTCTTTAGTTTCTTGACCAAAGTCTTCTTTTTAACAAATGCCTCAATCCTTTGTAATTGACTTTGGAGGCTTTGTGTATTTTCAATTTTGGGGATTACAAAGAGAATTTCATATCAAAAGATGTGGGATTCAAAGACCTTTCCTAAGATATATTACATATTGGATTTAAAGAAAAATTGCTCTCACAATCTCAATTCAAAGTGTCTATGTCAATATTGTGTCAAGGCCTCGCTTTCTTTGTAATGAATTGACCTTCTACCCTCTCCAAATCTTTTCCTTGCCCCATTTGTTGCCCTCCACCTAAATAGAAGCTAAAGAATGTTCTCATGCCTCAATAGACCTCCAAACTCTATTTTACAAAAATAGATCCACCTTCTAAATTGTAACTCCATTTCAAGTGAAATTTACACACACAAAGCTTTTGATATTTGCATCTCTAGAATAAGTTTAAAAAATCATGGTTGAAAGTATAGAAGCCAACTCAAACCTTCATTTCCCCCTTGGGATTAAATGGAGGGCATCATAATCCAATAGCAATCCCATGCCATAGAAAAGAACCAACCTTTCATCATCCAATGAGAAACTCTCATCTATCTAGCAATGGGCTCCATAGAGGCTATAGACGATATTTTTTTAATCTAGTTCACAGATAAGACATAACATGATTGTTGATTTAATTCATACATGACATCTCCATGACTTTTATAAAAAAAGATTTGTTTTCATTCTCATCTAAGGGAATTGTGACCATAAAACTTCCCTTGGATTAAAAATGTTTGAAGGTTGCAAAAAGTACAATAGTGCTAAAGCATGGAAGAGCCTAGCTAGAGGCCACGAGCCTAAAAAAGGTCCCAACAAAGTTGACTAGAAATTTCAAGCAAAGTCTAGGAGCCTAGCAACAAGACCAACCTAATTTAAAGTCAAGTTAGATTTTACTTAACTCTAAAAGAGAAGGCGGATGCAAATTGTTTATTTGGCAATTAGAAATTATTCTTTACGATGAAAAAAATGTTAGATTTCATTGAGTTTGCCTTCATGATAGGTGAACGGTGTGCACATTGATACAATCACTAAGAAGGACTAGACAAGGGGTTTAGATTCTTGGCATTGCATGATTCCTTTAAAAAGATGGTAGCCAAGCATATAGATGCTTGGTAGAACAAATTTACAAGGCTTGAAATTTGAAATCTTGGACAACGATATTGAAAACCATTTTTATTTAGAAAACTAATTTTTTACAATCTTTGCATTTACAAGGCAAACATCTAGGCATTTCACTAAAGTTTTTTCAAAAGAGGATTATTGTTTTCAAATTGTGATGCAAAGTGCAATTAGATTGGCCTTCGCTAAATATTTGTTGGAGTTTAGCAATACATGGCCTTATTTATTATTCCCTTGAAGTTTTTGGTCCAGATGAAGTATATGATATGCTCATGACCTTGTATACATGTATTCTAAGTTTTCCTCATATCCATGACAACATTCTTGAGCTTGCAAGGAGGTCTATTTAAAGCTTGCACCAAAACAAAAAAAAGCAAGGTGCTTGACAAAAAATCCTATTTAGTACTTGAAGGCTAGATACAACAAGTTTCTACATCATACAATCCAAAGTCAATTTACTAATGCCTCCAATGAATCACTAAAAAACATAAAAAAAGATATACTAGCCACTCCTTAGATACTCGAGATTCAATTTCCACGGACCTAGATCATAAGGGTAGTCTTCATCACAGTTGTAGGTCCATCCTTCTAGTATTAATGTTGGTCAAGATAGTCTTGAGTGGCACACCCCAAGGTATTTGTCATCTATTTGGTGGAGTCTTTCCTTTTGAGATGCTATGAGATGTCTACATGTACCTCTTACATTGTAAGGTTTGCAAATCAAAGGACCCTTGACCATTCAATGTTTGCCCCAATGCTCTTCCTTCAATCCCTCGGTGGAGACCACCAATCCTTCTTTGGGAATGGAATTTCTTGCCGTTTAGGATAATTCTTGTTTGAGATGTTCGAGTTCAAAAGTTCAAGAAGAATATATTTGGTCATATTAGGGAGAGTGAATTGGCTAATTTGCTTATAGGCATGATACTCTCTAGCTTGTTGACTATAATGTTGATCGTCATAACACAAGGTATAAAAGATGGAAGATGCCCTCTCTCGATTCAAAGGAGACGTAGATGCCATGATATCCAACCATATGGATGCAGGTGCCTCATTTTTTACGACATGATAAAATCTTGTTTGCATCCAAAAATTTAGCACTTCATTCATTAGTGGCAAGGCTTCCTCCAACATTGTTGATGGTTGCTCTACAATAAGCCTCAAAAGAATCGGAACCAATCCTGCCTTGATTGCTTGCATTTTGTTGGAGATATCACAAAAGAGGTTGTTGAGGGTGCTACTAACAATTTGTTGGACTTGTAGAGTTCTATCACCAAGCGATGTCACTAGAATAGGCATGGCCCTCGACTTTCCAATAATGCTCCTCTTACTAGGATTCATAGAGAGTTCAAAGAGCATTCTTGCAGCATGTTCACAAGCTTCAGTTGAACCCTCCTTCAAGATCTTGGCAATGGGCTTCAATGCATCTGCATGTCCACCGCATAGATGAGAATGTAGTAATAAAAGAAGATTACAATGCATCCACAAATGCCTTCTTTGGATACCACATGCAATAGCTAAGGGAGTTTGATTGGTAAATGATCCAAAACTCACTTACAAAAGAATTGATCATGAAGTAATGTTTATTATAGAGATCTATTTTTTAAAAGATTTTGTGAAGTTTCACTTTTTGGTAGGTTTTGCAATTAAATACCTCTAGCTTGGATAAAAGAATGGTTAAAATAAGACTATCCTAAAGAAATATCAATAGACCTACCTGGAAAGAGGTTATTGAGTGTATCAGTAGCAATCTGTCGGACTTGTAGAGTTTCATCACCAAGCGATGTTGCCAAAGCAAGCATAGCCACAAAATTTCCAATGATACTCTTCCTATCAGGACTCAAGGAGAGATTGAAAAATATTCTTGCAGCTTGTTCACGAGCTTCAATTGAACCATTCTTCAATATCTCGGCAATGGGCTTCAATGCATCTGCATGTCCACCATGAAGATGAGAATGTACTAATAAAAAAGGATTCCAATACAACCAAGAATGACTTGGGTACTACATGCACAATCTAATGGGTGTTCAAAGTTTTATCAATAAATGATCTAAGACTTAATTCCTTACAAAAGAGTGGATTCCTTACAAAATAGTGTTTATTTTGAAAATTTATTTGATTTATTTGAGAAGGTTTTGTGAATTTGCACTTTTTGGTAGGTTTTGCAATTACTTATCTCAAGCTTGGAATAACTATGTTTTTAAATAAGACTATTCAAATCACAACAATTTTGTTCTTGAAGAAATATCAATGGACCTACCTCGAAAATTAGATTTCCTCATACCAAACATAGTTCGGCGCTTGTACGAGCTTCGGCTCATGTCCAACAATGTAGAAACAAGTTGTTTTTGAGTGATCTGATCCAAAGTAGGTAATAATGCAGCTAGGAATGATATACCTCCATGTTCAACTACATAACGTTGGAACTTAACATCTCTTTTTGACCATTCACAAATACCATAAGCAGCTTGTTGGCGAACCTCCAATATAGAGCTTGATAAACTTGGAAAGAGTTTGTAAGCTTCATTTAGCTCTATGCGAGTTCCAACCCCCATTTCATACATACTTGAACCAATTGGCCTTGCATTGCCCAACTATACATCCACAACAACATAGTGGTTTTGTTAAAAGTATGAAACATTACAAACACTACAAAGAAGATAAATTGAAATGTTAGAATAGAAAACCACTCCCAAATTTCATAAAGTGCAACACATTGATTTCACCCTCTTTTCCAAAGAAACTATAAGAAGGTACATACCTCATTAGAGAGCCCCATGGAAGGTGGCAAGAACTTCTCCTCGGCTTTTTGTAGAGCTCTTTGCACTTGCTCAAGAGCTTCAACACATTCTACATCACGCTTATCCCATTGAAGGACATAATGCAATGCTAGGGCAGCATCGCCCCACAATCCTTTAGCTTTCAATGACAATGCATGACTTCGATACTCTTTGCGGCGTTGCACAAAGATTTGATATTGCTCTGGAAACTTCTCAAATAGGCCTCTTCGGGAATTAAGGTTATCAATGACAATTGTCAAATCCTCATCCACGTTGAAGGGGTTCATGGTCAAATTGTTGTCAATGATTGTCCACTGACAATATGTGTTGCCATCACTAGCTACAACAGGGTCAATCATTAAGTTTGTTGTAATGGGATCTTCATACATACTCTTTTCTTCCATCAATGAAACACCTGCATTGTGGTTGTCCACTGCAGCTAAAATATCTTCCCAAAACTTTGAATCGGCAAAGGATGAGGTACTTGCTACCACTACTTCATCTCTCACCTTTGTAGGTAAAGTGCCTTGCATGCTCTCAATACTAGTGATCAAAAGAGACTTCAACTTTGCATTTGATTCCAAGATAGTGGCTTGAGTGGCTTGCAAGTCCAAAAGCAAGGATAAGTTGGCAATGCCCAAACTTTTTTGCATAGATGCCATGATTTTAAAATGCAAATTTTCAAGTTTTTGCATCCGTTCAACAGAATTGAACAATCGAAAGAAAGTCTCAAATCTTGACCACCTTTCTAACTTGTTGGTAGCTTCCATCACATCTTTCTCCAAATTCTTGAAGGCAACAATGCTCATAACATTGTCCCCTGCTTCTTCAAAACGCTCTCGAAGAGTAGGAATCTGTTGGTCATAGTCTTGAATGAAGCTTTGTAACTCCTTGATTTCATTTTGATTCTCAACATGTTGATCATACATGCCCTTCAAATTCCATAAGGCTTTCCCCAATTGGTGCACAAACTCGAAAACTTCCATGTCTCCAACGCACAAACTTGCACAACATCCAAGACAAATTTAGAACAAAGGCTTTGCATTAAGTATTACAATCAAGACCATATAATGTCAATTTTGTTAAATTGGCAATATGCCACAAGTCAATAAATGTGATATATCTTCACAAAGGTCTAATTTCAGGCCACAAACTAGAGATTTTGGGTTCAAGACACGCAGTTTGACTCCACCAAAGTAATAGAATAATGCCAATTTAACAAAATTGGTGTTGGACCATCAACAATTAGAATTATAGAAGATGTGAGATCAAGTGTACAAAGCAAAGTTCAGAAGGGGTTGTCCAAGTAACCACTGTAATTCCAAATCCCAACAAAAGATCTTCTCTGTGTGGTGCTTGCTTGCTCAACTTAAATTTTTCACAATATCAATCCCAAGTTGAAGAAAACGAACTAAGAATTACAAATCAACCACTGTCTACTGGAATTCCTTTTTAAGAGTGGGCTATGCCCGAAGTGTGAGTGGGTGAATATTGTAATTGTAATTGAGAAAAGGTACAGCACAGGAAGAATCAAGACCTAACCATGCCTGTGAGGAGGTTTAGTTTTAAGCATAACCTCCAAACTTCATTCCTTATTCAGGTGGTATCAAAAGAATACATCTTCTACTGCAGTGAATCCTCATAACAATGGGGACAGTTCCGCAATTGGTTTGGTATTTCTAATGATAACAAATACACGCAGCTGAAAGCTACGCTTACAAGAAACAAACTTGACACTAGAACTAGACAATTCCAGAGATAGTCCAGGAAGAAACCATTGAGACTCACCCTAAGGTGTGCAGTGCGCAAATGGTCAAGTGCTCATACAACCAGGAGCAGTCTCCACTCGGTCGCCAAGCAAAAGCTCAATGAATCACGAATCCAAGTTCGGAACAACTCCTACTAAACGGAGAACGCTGCAACCACGAAATACAAACGATTGTCAGCTTCAAGAAAGTGAGACCCATTCCGAGTGCCGACAGTTTGGTTGGAAGAGCAGAAAGAGCAGAACATGAGGGCCTAAAACCTGAAATCAAAGAAAGAGAGTGGCCAAGAAATGAAATCCTTCTGGATTCTATCACAAGCAAAGACGTTTCCACAACATACATGGCAGAAGTCCAAAGGTGCTCACAAGCTCTCCCAATAAAACATACTACTAGTGCTTTGAACCCCTCTCTGAAAACAGGGAGCGAGACTCACACACAAGAACTCAAGAATCTCTCCAAACTTGAAACCTCTCAAGCACGCTCAAAGCCACCGAACTGGGATCTTTACCTTCCATCGTCGGAGTTCGCAATTCCAAGCACTAGTGAAGACGACGCATATTACGTGGTCCACACGCTGTGGGATGCAACTCGTACGCGGTTCACCTCGCTCCCTAAAGAACAATTGCAGACATAGCGTTGCAGTGAGCTCTAAGTTCGTGCTTCCCCGATCCCTGTAAACCCAGAATCAAGTAGCCCCAGGAGGTCGAAACTCATCCCGACATGGCTGGCGTCGAAAGGAAGGAAGGAAGGAGGCAGGCAGTAGAAGCTGCGGGAGTGGCAGACACGGCATGCCAAGCAAGTGGATTGGTTACCGATTCGAAGCTGCTACAGTGACAACACGGAATACAGTGACAGTGGGCCTTCCCAATTTCAACTTTGTTAACCCTTGAACGCCGGGCTGGTGACCGTGGAAATCAGCCATTTTGGAAGCGTGTGACCTCATCCACTTTAGAAAAAGCTAAAATATTCATTGGGAGCAGCTCTTTTTTCTTTGGGCACCACGGGGTCAGATTGCACCATTTCAAAATAGCTGCCTACTTTCCACAGAAAAAAGTAATCTTTTTTCACTAGAAATTTTTCATTTCTATTTAAAAAGTGGAAGAATTTGCCAAATTTGGATGAAAAAGTGCATGAATATGATTGAAAAGTGTTTTTTAGTCCAAAAGATGGATGAATGTAGCAATAGAATACTTCACCAAATTTTAAGTGATCGCCATTTTGGCACTTTTCAAAAAGTAAATAAAAAGGGTTGATTTGGAGTCAAACCACTATTAGTAGAGGATCTTCCCTTTCCACCCTTAATTCCAAGGATGAATAGTTGCAATTCTATCCTATAGAGGAGAATTCCTTGTCATTCATCAGACAAAAAACATTTGCAGCGTCATTTAGGGGTTAACCCTTAAAGGACAGACTCGTGATCGTGGAAACCCTTCCTTTTGGAACTGTGTGACATCATCTACTTTAAAAAAATCAAAAATATTCATTGGAAGTCATACTACTATAGAAGACCTACCCTTTTCTCACAAAATTCCAAGGATGAATAGTTGTAGTTCTGTCCTACACAAAGAGTTTCATTGTCATCCATCGGACACAAAACATCCACTTCAATATTTGAGGGTTAACTTTCCTAGCTTCCCTAGCTTCCCTAGCTTCCCTAGCTTCCCTAGCTGTTGGTTTGAGGAAGATTGGGATAATCCTTCCTAGGCCCCTTGGGGTGGATTTAGTGTAACCCTCCAAGGATGAGCTGATTTTTATTTTTATTTTTTTACACAAGCATGTTGAACAACACATTACAAGCGATTTTTTTTTAGGTAGAAAGGTTGATCTCATGCTAGATAAACAACATGACACTGTTAGGTATTGAATCCATGCTATTCAGTTTGGGTACCTTTCCACAATCATTTGGTAGTTCAAAATAATCTCTGACCAAACATGGGTTGATTTGAAGCCTCACTAGAGTTAATCCTAAAGTGGTCTGAACTTGGTCTAGAGTTCTAAGCTAAGTTTAAGTTGTGGCCCCCAACAATAAATGCATTGTGGTCTATTACTAACTTCATCTTGAGTTAACCTCTAAACTCATGGTTCTTGTCTTGAGTTACAATCCTTAGTCCCACATGTTGCATAGTCTTGAGTTTTTATCAATAGTGGAAGCAAAATTAGGCATGAAATTCAAAAATGTTCCAGTTTGGATCCAAAAGGAGTTTGATCCCAAGTTCTCTATTTTTTGCTATCCAAAGGGAAAGAAACCCAAGTTCTAGCTCACTTTATGATTAACTTTATTGTCTATCACTCTATTTGTTGTCATTTAACAACTAGAGGAGAATGAAAATTTTTATAATTCTATTTACAAATGAATTCATATGTCTATTACAAGTCATAAAGTTTTCAAAATTTTGTGGTGAAAATTTGAAATTACTATGAATTTCTTAAGATTTAAAAAAATTCATATCAAATATCAAATATACTTGAAAACTATGGAATTTTCATTGTAGATGTATACTACATACTATAAAATCATGGTATAAACTAAAGTTGCCTTATCATTCTAAAATTAGAAAATGAACAAACCACGGTGTAAACTTAAGTTATCTTGTCATTCTTAGAATTAAAAAAACAAAAAATACATGATCATAGGTCCAAAGTTCATATTGCTATAAAATATTTCAAATTTAGTAATTTTTCAAATTTTCAAATTAGAGTAGAAACTACACTTTATAAGCTTAATTTCATTAGCTAGATTCAAATTCAAAAAATATTATTTTAAAGGATAAAATTCTAATCAAGAATAAATAGCCAAAAATGGCCAAAATATACAAGGGTGATCTATTAATCAAACATTTTCTTCTTTAGAAAAGTCAATAATACTATAATGACTAAGGGAATTTGCAATACTAGCTAGGTTTGTGAAACGATGGCTAGCTCACATGGCCGGGCTTCTACACAAGGTCCATAATGCTCAATAGTTCATAGCATGCCATCCATGATGTCTAAAATAAACAAACATGGAAACGATTTCGAATTATATTATTTGAAATGTTTGACTTGGAGAAATGAACCCCATGAGTACTTGACATAGTTGAAGCCCAAAACTTGTTGACAACAACCAATTACTTCCTTACATGACATTGCTTAACCCCTATTTAAGCACTTTGATGTCCACTTTCTTGCGTGCTTTCTAGATGATGAATAGGTTGAAACTCAAGTTTCATCCTCATTATTGCTTGGATGAAAGTTATTCTAATTGTGGAGATACATTATCAAGTTGTTGTCCTATCTAATGGTTGGATTTGGTGTTACTTGAATACATATTTTTCTAAAATTACAAATGTGCAATTATGTCAAATAGTTGACAAAGCCAAAATTGCATTGACTTTAGTTCAAGATTGGATTTGCAATTTCAGGTCATAGAATTTGAGAACACAAAAATTTCAAAAAATCACCATGTGAAGAGAACCTCATTTCAAATCCAATATTCCATTTGAACAAATTTTACTCAAAAAATGATAATATTTTACTTGTAATCAAATTTGGAAGGATTGTTGAAATTTTCCTTTTAAAATTTATAAAAATAAATGTTGGTGATGGCATTGGTGAATCTAACCATATGGATGGAATCTAAAACTCATAGTCTACAACTTTCATTTGTATACCAATTTCAAAATATTCTTCCAAACAACACTTCATAATGATTTTTCTCAAATCATCAATTCTAGAGAAGACTCTAGATGTTGAGGGGTTAACCCCTAAGCCCTCTAACGTCCATTTTTTGGATGATGAACAAATTGAAATTTGAGTTTCATCATCCTAACTACTTGGATAAAAGTTATTCTAATTTGTGGAGCTACGTTATTAACTTATTATCCTCTCTAAGGGTTGGATTTGGTGTTACTAGAGTACATATTTTTTCTAAAATTACAAATGTGAAAGTATGTAAAGTGGTCAAATTGCATTGACTTTAGTTCAAAACTAGATTTGCCAAAATGAGGCCATAAATTTGAAGAACAAAAAAAATTTCAAAAAATCACTATGTGAAGAGAACCTCATTTCAAATCCATTTGAACAAACTTTACTCAAAAAATGATAATATTTTGCTTGTAACTGAATTTAGAAAGAATTTTGAAATTTCTCTTTCAAAATTTAGAAAAAGAAGATTGTTGATAGCATTGGTGAATCTAACCGTACAAATGGAATCTACAAATCAAAATCTACAACTTTTTTTCATATATCAATTCCAAATTATGCTTCCAAAATAGCACTTTATAATGATTTTTCTGAAATCGTCAATTCTGAAATCGCCAATTCATGAGATGATTCTGGACGTTCAGGGGTTAAACCACAAAAATAAATTACAGAAATGGACATACACATGATATTAGACATCAAGACTGGATAATTTGTCATGTACAATAAAGAATACCAAATACCTAGAACTTTGTGTTGCTATGCACAACTGTCAATAGAAGGATGGCAATAGAAGCTGTAGGAGTGGCGGTGACAGTTAGTTAGACTTTCCCAATTTCAATCCAACCGACTACTACTAACAGTGCAAAGTTCTCTAACACGTGGCATTTGACGTGAAAATAATTCGACCCAAGAGGACATTCATGAGCGCCAGCTGAAGGCGAGGAGTGCTTTCACCCTTTTCAAACTTTTTCACTCTGAGATGTGCTGGTGAGAAGTCGGTGGCGATGGGTGAAATGGGTTGGAATGCCGTAGCCCTTGTATTGATGAAATTCCAGTTGTCGATTGATAACGTTGAATACTTCATAGATCATACTTTTGTAATTTAATGGCTTTTTCTCTCCTCTCAGATTAGCAGATTAGCAGGGAATCCAACATGCATGCACTGTAGTTGAACTTCAAAGACTCATAGTCCATTCATTCAGTGCCAGAACACTCCCATTTTTTTTTCTCCGATTCATCATCTCCAATCCCCACTGTGTTATAAACCATTCTCAATTCATAATTCCTTCCCCAACCCACTCATGATTTCTTACAATGTTCTTGCTCCTCGCAGACTGTCATGCAACCCCACCTGCAGTGGCGGCGGCATCACCACCGCCTCCCCCTCAGTCTGCAACTCCTCTTTGACCTCTACCGTCCAAAAATGGACCTCCCGTTTAGTCATCAACAGCTGTTCCACCACCGGCCAAACCCAAAATCCCTTCACCTACAACTGCTCTTACCTTCTCATCATCACTTTAGAAATTCGAGCTCCGACTTTCACCACCATCGACATCCAAACGCTCTGGGACACACTGGCTCTCGAAACCAACAACTCCTTACACTCACTTTTAGCTGCAACGAACATTCTCTTTGAGAATAGTTAGGTAGGGTCTGTTGGAGATCTCGGGTTTTTGGACGAGAGATCATTCTTTCTTTCCACATTGAACGCCGTGCGATTCGGAGCCCCGAAAATGACATCCCAGACGTACTACCCTTTTCGTTGAGTTTTCAATTGGGGTTTAGGGTTGAGATTTGAGATTCACCTTCTTCTTGTGGGATCGAGCGGTGGTAATGTGAGACCTCCTGACCATAGTGTCGCTAGTGGTTTTCTGTAGACTGACAGAGTTGTGCAGCAATGCGTCTAGGGAAATTTAAGTGGGGTGGTTGGTGCTCTTGGATTTTAGCAGTGCAAGATTTCACTATTTTTTCATACTGGGTCCAGTACGATTTTAAGCCCCGGAATGTCGTCCCAGAATTACTGTCTCTGCAGAGTTTTCAAGTCGCGTTTGAAAATCAGAAATTCAGAATTGAAAGCTTGCAACTCAAGCAACACTTGAAAATGGTGTCTGTACAATCAATACTAAATCTTGTGATCTATCCCCAACTTTTGAGTGAAGGTGAAATCTAGAATTCTTCCGTATTGGTAAAGAGAGGTCTAAATCATCCTAGCCTATGTTGCAAAATAGTGTCATTGCTGTGGGAAGGATCCTCATTTTGAAAAGGAAGAATTGAAGGCAATTTTGAAGAATGTTCTTGAGAAGGTGTTGAAGACATGTCATTGGAAAGGCCAAGCATGTTTGAGGTGGTGAAGCAAATGGTGAAGTTCATTCTATTACAACATTCTACCAATTTGCAATTAGAATTATTCTAAAATTGAAGACTTTGAAGATTGTAACCTTGAAAAAAACTTGATAGGAGGTTCCCAATTCTATTTTTTCTCTCATACATTGCCTCAAGAGAGGCTAAATGAAATCAATTACATCATGTCTACAAGCAAAAGGGTACACCCTTGTTGTAGAATAATCAAATTTGAACTTCTCTTTTATTGAACAAAATTTGACAATGAAAGTTAGAATCCCACAACGTAATATAGGGTCTTTGAATGGGATCATCCTCCTATCTTCCCTATCATCCCAAATATTGTGCTATATATCTTCCCAAAAACCTTCCCTCTCGAGCACAAAAATATATTAAACAATGAAACAAACATTTTCAAAGGAGGTATTAATGAGTAACCCCTAAAGTATGAAAAATTTCAGGTGTAAAAATTTAATTTAGGAAATTCATATTTTATGTCACTAGAATCCAAGAAGAGCATTATATATATTCGTCAAAAAATAAATTATATTAAAAAAAAATGAGGCAACAAGTGATCTAGTCATAATGGCTCAAAAAAACATGACACCAAAATTGGACATGTTGGTCCTTTAATCCCTAAACGCCCAAACTGCGTTTTTTGGCAACATAGCGATTTTGGGCAGCTCACTACGAATGGAGTTTTTCTTATTTTTCTTTGAAATTTTCATACAACATGTGCCCGAGGAGTATCTTTAAGGCCCTACAATTTTCATAACTTTTGACTTCATGGTTAAAAATTTATTGCATGATATATAATTTTCATTGCTCTTCGGGCAGCCCAAAAAATTCTTAAAAAAATACTTTTTTAAGAAATAAAAATTTGAAATTGGTTTTCTAGATTTATATGTACATGGAAAGCTTTGAATCATTCCATTTTGATTTATGAGATGAAAGTTATGAGGCGTTTTAGTTTGCGGGCAGTTCCGGATTCTCTACTCTAAAATAAACTTTGAAGTCCTTTATTTCACTCAATTTTCAATATTTTCTGAAAAAAATAAAATTATAGGGTGTGGATTTCTTAGTAAAACATTACAACCATTGGGATTGGAATTTTTCAATTCCATAACAAAATTCTTCACAATTTAGTATTTTGAATCATTATCTACTTCTTTGTACTTACTTTCTTTTTCCTATATGCTGTACAATTTCAAATGATTTGAATTTTTTCAAGCATGTAGCCAACTTGCCTTGAAGAATGAATCCAAAGATTAACCCCCATTTTGGAATTTTTTTCATACAAATGTGGCCTTGTGAAGTGCAGCTGCCCGTTTTTTCACAGGGCCAGAAAAAGGATTTTTGCTAATTCAAACGCTAATATCTTACAATCTACACGGTGAAAAATTCTGAAATTTTTTCCACATCTTCTCAAATAAGTTTCGTACAAGATCTTACGGTTACATGTTTCCAAAAATGTTTTTTTCCAAAAATTTGGTACTTGTTCTAGAAATGACAGTTTTGGAGCGTTTTTGGTGAAAACATAGTTGAAAACATTTAGGGGTTAAGGATTAAAAGGAAACACCATGACACCTTGAAGAGATGTCAATATCCAAGGAAAGAATTGAGATGACCTTTCACCAATTGGCCCTACTCTAATGTCAAAGCACCTTGAAGATCTTGGACCACTTGTGCCATTGTAGGCCTATGCACAGCTCTAGGTTCTATACTTTCCATGGCAATTTCTGCAACTTTCCATATTGCATCCATTCTAGGATTTGATGCTTTCGCTGTGGGTGCTAATATTGAATCAATGTTGTTGTCAAGTAGTCTCTTTCGAACCTGTGAAACAAGTTTATGTGACAATCAATAATATAGTTCAATATAGACATAAACTTAGTTCTTACATGCTTTGAGAATACTATTACTATGCTAGGTAAGTGATAGATTACATATGCCACTTTCAAATATTGTCTTTAGGTGCTTCTAATGTATATGAAAATAGGTTTGAGTGGTTGACATAAAAGATTGGAGAGTTAATATTCAAGCACCAAATGGAGCTCCTAAATACAATTTTTAGTAGTTACTTATTATACCACTAGATATATTCAATATATTAGATGATTATTGTTGCATGCAAATTGAATTTCATCTCCCCTATCCCCTCCAGTGTAAAAATAAGAAAATTTGGTATGAACCCATCTCAAGAAACTAAAATCAATATAATATAAAATTCATTCTCTTAATGTATTCATATAAAAGATGGTTTGAAATCCCAAACATCCCATACTCCTATATTATTTTTGTATTTCAAGAGTGATGGGAAAGCTACCTTTATAATTTATCTTAATATCATGTTTATTATAATGGCATATTCAAACAAAATTGGAGTAGTATAAGTCACTCAATTGAAACCTCACATTTACAGCAATCCTAGTTTCTAGAGCATCATTCTGACAAATATGATAGTGCTACAAATTGAAATGACAAATAAAAGGATAATCTCTAATTTTTTGGCATAACTCTACTTTCCATCTAATACTATGAAAAATAATTTGTGCAGGATAAGAGTTAGCAACTAACCCAGTTGGCAATATGAGGATCCTTTCCCTTAGTCCATTTGGATTGATCAAAGGGCAAACTTCCAGTGATTAATTCCAAGAGAATAATTCCAAAACTATATACAACACTTTTGGTAGATAAGTAGTGAGTTGTATAGTACCTACAAAATACAAAATCTTGAAATGAAAGTGCTTGAAAGACACAAAGACATTCTAATTTGAAAAAGAAGAAGACACATGTACTTCACTCTTCATTTCTTCTAACATTTCTACAAACAACCATCTAATATATAGCATAACTATACTTGTAACTGTAAGAATTGTTTTGCAAGGTCTATTGTAGAGCTCCAAAACTACCTCATTTCTAGCATTGAGGCTCAAGTTACAATTTTACAAACCAAAGAAGGCAATCATTGATGCAAGGAGACCTCTAGATAACTTACTCTGGATTGAGGTAGCCAACGAAGCCCACAATAGGATTCGTATCTTCAGTTTCACTCATAAACTTGGTAAGCTCAAAGCTCGTCACTTTGGCATCAAATTCAAGAGTTAGTAGAATGTTTTTGCTTGTTACAATCCTGTATACAATACTTGGACTACACCCCGTATGTAGATACTCCAAACCTGTCCATTCTCTAGCCACTCATCAATTTGGAAAAACTAATGACTTACTTTACAATTATCAAGATGAATACTCAAAGTGCTACATAAATATATGGAGGTTGGAATGGGCTTCTTTTTCTAGAGATACAACTAACAACAAAGCCCATTGAATGGCAATACATTTGGAACAACTACCACTATATATTGGCTCTAGTTGTAGGTTTGTATTGTCAAAAGAAACCCTAGGTCTAATCGGCAAAGCCCTAGCCTACACATGATTGTGGCATGGAACATTCACACAATAGAGATGAATCAAAGTAGTTTCACTAAGCAATGAATATAGATGAATTTGTAGGCGTAAGCCTTACTACCTCGTGCTACATTTAGGGCAATGTGAAGGCGCCTCCTCCAATTGAGTGTGTTCCCTGTTGCCAAAGTGCTTGTATTATCATTGGATCCGACCATCAAAGCTAGGTTTCCTCAGTGATCTTGGAAGTCAATCAGACTTATGATGTAGTTTCTAAGGTGGGGTGTTCATAACTTAGTGTCCTTCTAATTAAGCACACCTCAAATCATTTTTCAATAAATTTTACTTGAAAGATGAGAAGAAAGCTACATCTTACATTCTTACCCCACTTTGAATCATATTTTTTAGACTTTTATTGAATAACTTATGACTTTTTGAAGTTGGAATTGGGAATGTTCTAAAATCATCCCCACTTGAAATGTTCAATGTTCACTACAAGTACATTGAAAATTTCAATATGTAACCTTGAGTTAGAAGATGCATTTAGAACAAACACAAATTTAGCACACCCCACCTTAACCCTCCTCAACAACTCCAAACTCTGTAGCATAGATAACTACAAATTCAAAGCTCCAATTTCTTGTTAAAGTTCTGAGATTAGAGCTTTGAAGCTCACCATGTAAGTGATCATATAAGGAACCATTGTCTGGGTACTCATAGATTAGGATTGGGTCGTGCTCTAGGCAGTATCCTACCAAGGCCACTATATATTTGTAGTGTAACCGGGACACTAATTCTACCTCCATTTTAAACACTTGAGCAAAGTCTTTCCAAAACCTCATTACTGCAACTGTGGCACCTATTCCTACTTGAAAACCCTTGTATACTTGCTTAAACTCACATACATACAACTAGTTGACATGAAAATCATGAATATACATCTGAAAACAATTGTATGCATGTGGAGAAAAATTTTACCCAAAAAAATTTCCTATTCAATTTTAACAAAAAAATAAAGTAGAAGGTGGTACTTGATGAAAAGAACTACCTAAATCCCTAATATCTTTGATAAGAAATTAAGAATTGTAAATCTCAATGGTGAGAATGTTCTAGTAAGCAATATATACATGAGTGCCAGCTGAAGACGACGAGAGACGTGTTGGTGAGAAGTGTGGGCGTGTGGCGATGGATGGAATGTGTTCGAATGTCGCATGCCTTGCATCGATGAAATCCCAATTGCTGATCGATCCGCCTTAGCCGGAATTTCCTGTTCCGTTGGGAGCTTAGTTGTTTTTGACCTTGGCGAGCTCAAGTTATGATTCGTGGAGGCGTCGTGTTTGCGTTCTCTCCTCCCACGGGATGCATGCGCTTCATTGCATCCTTTTTTCTAATTAAAGATCTCTGTGACTTGATTTCGAATTCTCGTGTGGAGGTCATGTACGTTTGAGAGGAGAATTTGTTTGGAATTGGCGAGTTTGGTTTGTTGATCTGTTTATTTGTGGCAATTCTGGTGGCATGAGATTACTGCTGGTTCAGGCTGTTCGGAAACGTCCAAAGACCCTGTTCGGAGAAGCGAGTGGGAGCTTGGCAATTTGGCGCAGGGGTGATTTTCGTTTCGTCTATTCTTCCAATTCGTAGTTCTTCGGTGAGTCTTGCTTGGCGAAGCTTTTACCAAAATCTAGGGTAACGTGTTTCCAAAGCCACTCATTTTGGAAGAAACACTGTGATTCATGTCAATGCGAGTGTTTTTGTATTGATTGCTGACATAGAGTTGCACTTCTGGTTCTAGGATCAGCTGCTAAAATGGCAATCTTGACGAAGGAAAAAAATGAGAAGAGGAAGGTTAATTTGTAGATTACCGAAGAGATGAATTTGGTGCGTCTATGTATTTGAAGATCTATCCATGTGCTTTGCGTTGCTGTTGATACCCTCAGAGAATAGAGAGAGTTTGATGTTTATTTGACATTTATGGGTTTGGCTATGAGGAGGAGAAAGATGTGGCACATTTTTAAGATGGGTATGCTTTTTAAGTAGGATCTTTACTCCTCCACATTCCTTGTAGCTTTTGTTAATGTCAAACCATGTTCCTTCTGGTTTAAATTTAGTAATGATCACGTCTCAAGTTTGTAGCATTTCATTAGAATCACTTTTGCATGTAAAATTTACGGAACTTTTTTTATTGCCAAATAGTGTGAATTTTAGATTTTACTTAGAATTAATACACTTTAAATTGTTTGGATAGTCATCTAAGCATGATTCCAAGCATAAAATTGAACAGAGATTCTAGATTCTCTTGGCATATATTTCTTCGACTTCTATAGGCAAAATATGAATTTTGGGAATATGTTGATTGAAAGTGTATTTTAGACTTTCAAATTCAAAATGTATTGATTTTAGGGAAAAATTAATTAGGAGTTAGTAGGTTTTGCTACCAAGGCTACAATTAAGTGTAGTATGTATCATGGCATGACTAAGCTTGTTGGAATTCTAAAGACAACAAGAAAAGTGTCACGACAATGTTGCAAGGCATAGTAACATTAAAGAAGTACTTGGGATGATATGATTTTCATTAACTAGACGAGATGTATGAAAATGATATGATTGATGCCATCTAGCTTCTAGCTATTTACTTGGTTGAAGAATTGTGAATCTCACTATCAATTAGGAGAAATACTATTATCAATTCCACAAGTCAATCTCCACAAGAGTACACCTAGAATCTTCCTTCTTGCAAGATGAAGAAAGATAATTAAAGTTGTGGTAGATTGAATGACCTTTTTAAAATCGAAGGAATTTGGGGCATATACTTTTTTTTGAAACCCAATTAAAGTATTGAATGAAAGTCCACAAGATTTTGAAAACCAATTAAACTTGCTAAACAAAATGAAAGTCCTTGAGAATATAACTAATGTGGTAAAAAATATGTTAGATTTTAGAATTCAAAATTCTTAGTGTTAGAAACATTCTACAAAGGCAGTGGTCAAAATCATTTGAAATTCTCAACAGGAAGCTAAAAAAATATTTTGTCAAATTTTAGTGCTAATATCTAACAACCTATGCAATGAAACTTCACAATTTTTTTATAGGATGTTCTTATGAAAATGTATTACAAGATCCTGTAGTTAGTATACAAAAAAATACATCTTTTCAATTGATTGTCTCAATTTAGCCTAGAGATGGCAATTCTCATCAATTTTTGAGGAATAAATTGAACCTCCAAACTTCAAGAGTTAAGGTCACAGAAATTTAAGTGAGGGATTCAAATCAATTCAATATGACACCTATCCATTATTACCAATCCTACTTGGCAAAATGTAATTAAGACAAGGTGTATGAGTTGGTGCATGTTTTCCATATTAAAATTAATCCCAACTATATTGTGTGTTAGAAAATTTCCTACCAACCTCATATTCCAACAAACCTAACCATTCTTTAGAAATCTTTCATTTCCGAAAACTTTAGATAGTCCTATGTCATTTTCTGAGCAAATAGTCAATATGAAGTATGAACATTCTACAACCAAATGTAAATAAGTGCTACCGATTCACAATGAAAGTCTTAAATACAAATTAATTGCAATGGCCTTCAAAATCGTGGCAAGTTGGACTAACAATTGAGATCACAATATTTCCAAAAATCTTTCAAAGATAAACAATTCAATAAAGTAGTGGATTTGCACAAAACCAATGGCTACATCTACACTCCATACAATCAACTTGGAGATGCTAAGAGACTATTATGAAGGAGACGAATGTATGCCTCGAAATTTCTATGTGACGACCCTCCTAAAGCTCCCGCTTCAAGAGCTTTGGTCTTCAGTTTTTGTGCATTCTCTCGCACAACTTTGATTTCTGGATCATGCATTAAGCTTCTAACCTTCTTTTCAATCTCCTCTTTCATCACAAATCGCACAGGCATCACATCCTCGCTCTCAAGCTCTTCTTGTGTGTATGCTCTTCCCATCAATTCAAGGGCCACTTTCACTATGTCCACCAAGAATCTGCACAACATCAATAACCTCAACTAGTGAAGACTATTATTGGAGAGGTGGCAACCAAGCATTAGACTTGAATACAGTCAAACCTCTCTATATATAACAAATAATGTACATCTAACACATACAACATTAGAACATGTAACAAATAGTGTATATTCAACTTTTTGGCACTTCTAACACATAGCGAGTTATATTTACAAAGGATGTTGTGAAGAAATTAGTCTACCTAGTTGCTGCAAAGCTCACCATGACAATCACTAACTACAAGCTCCACCGTCTCGTATCCAATACAATACTCAATTTAGATCTCCTGGTTTCATCACCTCCAAGGGCTTTGTAGTTAAAAAGAACAGGAAAGTTCAGAATCAAGACCCCCATGATTTCCCCTACTTCCAGTTGGCTCTTCAGTCTTCGAGGATTCTCGACCTTGAAAAGGGTGTATATAATTAATCTAAAATACTTAGGGACCGTATGAAATTTGGAGCTCTATTCCAAACTGAAGCTACGAAATTCCATTGTGAATTCCATTGCTGCGCAGTTATGGATGCACAGTTATGGAATTTGGTCAATGGACTTTTTAGATTTCTCTGGTGCGAGTGTCAAGACAGGAATTGAACAAACCTGCGATTTAGATGCTGCTCGGCGAAAATCGGCCACGCGAGCATGGGCACACCAGCGCAGACAGAGTCCAGCGTAGAATTCCACCCACAGTGGCTCAAAAACCCACCCACTGACGGATGCTTGAGGATCCGCATTTGCGGCGCCCATTGGGAGTAGCAAAGCCCGCGCTCCCGCACGCGCTCCGCAAATCCTGATGGAAGAAACTCCGTGACGGAAGCCGTCTCAGACGCCGCAGAGAATCCGGGTGCGTTCGGCGGTCGCACAATCCACAGAAATGACACCCCACTCGCCTCTAATCCCAGCGCCAGCTCCCGCAACTGGACTGCCGAATGCGTCGCATTGCTTCCAAACGAAACGTACAAAACAGAATTCGAAGCTCGCGCATCTAGCCAGCTGAGGCATGGATCGGGATGCGTCTCCTCCGGCGACTCATTGTCATCGTTGTAATAAGAGTCTGGCAGCAATGGCCCAATGTCGAGAACACACTTCGCTTGCACATCTGGGGATCCCAGGACGTCGTTGCGCAAGGCGTCCAGCACGAGCTTCTCGAGATCGTAGAATGTGTTGACCAAGATGACATCGGCTTCTCGGCTTCCGTCGTAACGGAGCCGCGCCCAGTCGTACATGGACGCATTCAGAAACGGCAAGGGGAGATCCAGCGCTACCGTTGGTGGGAGACCGGGAATGTCATCGAAAATTCGCTCTCTCGTTTCGCGAGTGATGGGAACCAATCCTTTTTGGAAGAGACGCTGCGACTGCAATGCGCAGGAGACCGCCGAGGCTGGGTGGACGTACAGCACATGCTTCGCAATCTGTAACCTGTCCGCCACTTCTTGCGACCAACACTCGAACATGTCATGTAAAATACACACCGGGGGAGTCGCGGGGTGCACCCCGCGGAGGGAGTGCGACGCCGGTGAGGTGAGATCCGTGATGGTCGATTCCAAGAGATCAATCACGCGGCTCTCCTCCGAAGGAACCTCTCGCATTCGATCCAGCCATTCCCTGTGGGAAAGCTCGAGCGAAGTCTTGTCATGCAAGCTGACGATGCGGAGAGGGTAGCCTTCTTGCGGAGTGAAATCCGTCGTCCCGAAGGAAGTTTGAAGATCCAGCAGGAACTTGTCGGAGGTGACGACGGTGGTGACGATGCCCGCGGATGCCAAACGCCGCGCGAATTGCATGAAGGGGATGATGTGACCCGATGAGGACCGCGGGACCATCACGACGTGCGGCGATTCCGCCCACTCGCTCCCTGCAGCTTGAGACCCCATTTGCTTCAATCCGCTACTCGATCGGTCGCTCACAAATCTGTCTATATATTCAGGTCATACATTCACAGCTGGAAATTCGAACGACGAAGCTAGTGATCTATAATTTTGCAAGAAGTGATCTATGATCCGGCAACCGGAATCAATAATTTTGCAATAAGCTAGTTCACGAGCTAACTCGTTTGTTCCTGATCTGCAGGTAACGATAACTAATTAAATGTGTATGCCCGTTGCGTGCGGTTGATTGCACCGATTGAGCTTGAGATGCAGAGCTCTTATATGTGTTTCGATCTTTACTAGCAAACCTCCCCAGTGCGATCGTTTTTAGGTTATTTCAACAGGGGGACTTGGCGCAGTTGAAGTGCATTTGCACGTGGGATCTGCTGCTGGTTGTTGGTTGGTTACGAGCACGACGCGGGTGTCATGATCCGAAATGTCTGTCATGCAACTTTACGGGAGGGATTCGCGATTCCAGTATTTGATTGATTCTGTACTGACTTACCCAGTGAAGCCAGATTCGAAAATTACAGTCGCAAAGCTCTCTGAATGCCACATCTTTAGAAAAGTTTCAAAAAATCACTGTCGTGACCTTACCGGAGCCTACTCAAACCCCTATTTGTATCTCCCCCAGGGTATTATAACTCAAGAGTGGCCACGTATTACGGCAAGGAACTTGCCTCTTTTCACCCAATGAGAGGCTGCTGAACTGCTCTCCACGGAAGTCATGCTGATGCATTTCCTCGAGTTCATTTAATATGAGACGGAACAAAATTGGTGGTTTTGTTCACAAATGACATTCAACCGTGGCTTTCATAAAACAGCCTAGAAACACTATCCAATTCTGGTGCAGCCAAATTGCACAGATTTAGAGAAAGTTGATTGTGCACTTATCCCCTCAAAAGGGACACCCCACTTTCCTTGAATTTGTTCTCATTACATTTTACTGTACGCCTATTTCATGGACTTCGAAATTGGAAAGAATTCTACTTTCCCACAAAAGAGTGAAAGGCGTGGAGCTGAGACTATGGGAGGAATTATAAATTGTTTATAATAAGTGGCTTTTGCACTTACGTTGTCGGACAGAAAGCGCCACGTTTTTCTTGTAACTTGGTTCTTGACAGAAAAGACCACTTTCGTACCCACCTTCTCGCTCCGTGTCAATGGTACATACGTCTCTTCCTGCCCCAGTGCCCCTCATTAAATTGTAATCACCTGATAACTTAACAACAGTAGTATGGGGAAATCACTACAGTACTTACTACAACTACCGTCAACCTACTGGTAAGTCGACCAAAAGGGCGGGGAAGCGGCCTGCAGGAATTGAACTAGGAGCTCGCCTATTGTCATTCCACACGTACTTCTCGGCTTCTTCGGAGAGCGTCAATTCGACGATCGAATTTGGCACCAGGCGTGAGGATTCTTCAGAATTGTATTGCCAGTCTTTTTTACATTTTTAAAAATTTGAGAGACGATTGAGAAGAAGGCCCGATTAAGAGGAAAGAATGCAGGAATTTGTTCTTGTTTAGTGGAAGGCTTGAGGGAGCGGAGCATCTGTTCGTGAAACGCGGAGATATGAGCCACGTAGTTCTAACTTTTTGTTGATTCTTCATCCGTTGAGGACATTGTCAAGAAGTCAAAAACAGTACAAGAATTTGTTGTCAGTTTGTGAAAGGATTGGGAGGAGACCGTAGCTGTTTGCGGAGGGAGAAAGCATGGCGGTGGATGTGGAGCAGCCTTTGCTTGAGAAGAAGCGACCGGCATTAGTGTATCCAAATTGCCCTGGTTGTAAGAATAGCTACTTGCAGGATGCAGATGCTAAACTTCCGTGGAAGGTGCTGGCAATCGTGGCGGCGCTTACGCTCGTGAATAGTATGCAGCACCTCTAAGTGCTCTCGGCGCGTGTTGTGAGCTAATCTTTTGGAGAGTTGGATAATAACTAATGGAAAGATTTCTTGTTTTTGTTGTTTTTGTGCCGCTTGTTCGTTTATGAACTATTTTGAACTCTTTTTGTTACATCCTAAAGAGTCGACGTCATGATTGATGTTGTAGACTATAATTGAGGTTTAAGTGCGTCCGTGCGTGTGTTGCAGCTTTGCCAATTTCGTCCCTCTACCCGTTTCTGTATTTTATGGTGAGCTATTTCTCCTCTCGATCCAATCCTCTGTATTATGTACCTTGAATTTCGTTTGCAATTAGTTGGTGATAGCTCTTTTTTAAATTAATTTGTAAGAAGAAATAGGCGTTGGTAGCTACCCGGTGTTGGAGCTGTTTCAAGCTTGTTCTGGCTCATCTGAGGTGATAAACAAGATTATGTTTATCTTGCAGGTAAGAGATTTCAATGTTGCAAAAACAGATAAAGACGTTGGATTTTATGCTGGTTACATTGGTGAGCGAATTACAACTTTTGAAGTTTCTGAGACGAAGAGGGCAGGTTTTAGAGCTGATCTCAAGTAGAAATGATACTTTTTCTACCTTGTTTTTGCTTACAAATAAAATGCGTCCGTTGTAGGAGAAAATTCTATAGAAATGCTACTCTTGAACCGTCGGAAGAAGGCGGTGATCTATTTACGTGCAAAATTTAACAATTTATGTATACTTGTGGTTTTAAGTTTTCTTGAAACAATAGAGCAGAAGTCAATTGCTTTGAAAGAAGAATGTATAGGCAGCTGCATGATTAGCTAGGAGTCTATATTCGTCAATTGAAATTTATATTGAATGAGTTTGTGTATACGTCTTGCTTGTTCAGGATCCGCATTTATGTTTGGGCGGTTCTTGACATCTATTCAATGGGGCATGGCCGCTGACAAATACGGACGTGTACCTGTCATGGTGATTGGCGTCCTCTCCGTGTTCGTTTTAAACCTTTCTCTTGTTTACACCTTCATAAGTACTAGTATCGATTATAACTCGTAGAATTTCTGAGAACTTGCATCCTTGTTTTGGTATCCTTAGTGCATATTCAACACTCTGGCATTTTTTATGTACCAAATAGATTAGGGCTTGTTAAGCGAAAGGAACACCACTTATGCCTGTTTTATTTGGATGGCAGCATAATATTCCATACAATTTTTGGAGTCAGCACAACTTTCTGGATGGCTCTACTTTCAAGATTTTTGCTAGGTAGCTGCAATGGCATGCTTGGCACTGTTAAGGTAAGAACCATTTCAAGAGCAACATTGGTTGATATTTTTGTGCATTGAGATGAATTGCTCACATTCTCAGGGTTAACTTTGATACTCACTGATCAGATGTGACCTACATGGATTTTCTTGTGGAAACTCATTTTTCTTTATGACCTGACAGGCTTATGCATCCGAAGTGTGCAATGAAAGGCACCAAGCTAGAAGTGTGTCCATTGTATGAATACCTTCTCACGCCATTATTATTACCACAAATATCGTGTTTGCCATCTCCTGGGTAGAAATGTAGCGTATTACATATCCACTACCAGTACTTCATTCAATCGTACGTTGCTACACTCAGAAAGAGATACTTACATTTGAGAGGTCGGTGACCATTGGTTTTATAGGCTGGCACTGTTTGGGGTCTTGGATTGATTATTGGTCCGGCCATGGGTGGCTACTTCTCTCAGGTAATTATGAATATCATCTCAACTGATTCAATTGAATGCTCAAAATGAAGAAAATTTCCTATTCAGAATGAAATATATCTAAGATTTTATTCTGATCTCAGTTAATGGTCATGTTGCGGACATTTCTAATAATGGTTGTGTTCTTACAGCCTGCAACCAAGTATCCTAACCTGTTTCCACGGGGCTCTTTGTTTGATCGGTGGGCTGTATTCTGCTTTTCCCCTTCCTTTGTTTCAATATTTTCTATTTTTGGTTAAAATGCGTATCAGTTATTCTATACCTTGCCATACTTCTCGGAGTATTCAATTCATGAGAAGTTGCTATAACTCATCACAATCCTGACTAACGCATGTGTTCTTGCTCTTGTTTTGTTTGGAAATAGATATGCTTACCTGTTACCGTCCCTTCTTGTTACTGTCATCGCAATTCCAACACTCATTATCACGATATATCTTCCCGTAATTTGCCTTTACCTTTCCATTATTTTTCAAATATTTTGGGAGGCAAGAAATGAGGAATTGAGGTTTTCCCATTTCTCATAAGCTCGTTGGGTTTTGAATTAACTAAAGCTAAGACTTAAGATGTTGAATGCTCTTTTGTCTTATTTAGTTTTACAACTTGGTTGATTGATTAACCACTGCCATCCCTTCTTTTAAACGGAAGGTATTTCATAATCGATATCTTAATGTGAGAAGTTTCCAATTTCAGGAGACACTGCACAATCATGACGTCGTAGAGGTTGAGAAGACTGAAGAAACGAAGGACGAACATGCAGTATCTCTTCCAATTCCACGCATTACATCGCGGTCAGGGAGTAGAAAAGACTCAGTTCGTGAGGGGATCGATGTTGACTGTACAGAATATCAAGTTGACTCAACAAATGTTGAAGAGGAGAATAAACCTATGGCAGCCTCAGAGAGAGAGTCCCATCATGATGCCAAAAAGAAAAATTCACTGATCTCAAACAAGCCCCTAATGGGTACTATTGCTCTTTATTGCATATGGTCCTTACATGATTTGGCGTACACTGAGGTTTGCAACTTTTACCACGAGAATTAGAATAGTGATTGAAGACAAAATATTGCGTTTCTTTAGCTGGGTCAGAGCATGCTAATCATCACGGAATGTTTCCTTTCCTGTTTGTAGCTTGAATAGAATCTATTCTTTCTTTCTTTTTTGGTAATTGGTTGGTAATCGTAGTATCAATCACTGTGCAATCGGGTTGTTACAGATTTTTTCTTTGTGGTGTGTGAGTCCTCGTGCAAGTGGAGGTCTGGGCCTAACTACCACCGATGTTGGGCAAATACTTGCGATTTCAGGCATGTTTTAAGTTTCAGGAACACGACCAAAGTTGATGGTACTTTTAGTCTGATAATTTTAAACTTTCGGTAGGGATATCTGTAGATTCCAATCGTTCGTGGTTTAGTCCTACTCTGCCTATTTGAATCTTGGAACACTTGGGAGCCACTTTTTAACAAAGGTTGCATTTGCTGTTGGATTTCAGGATTTACAATGTTGTTATTTCAACTGTTTGCCTTTGCTTCTCTGGTCAACTTCACAGGAGCAGTACTTCTGTCACGAATTACTGCGGTAGGTTTTCTGATTGGCCGATTAAATAAGATCCCAAACCGCTCTTGCAAAACTCGTACCTTCTGTGCAATTTTTACCAATCCATACATGTATTTCTGTTCAATGGTACTAGTAACCTGTGTTTTTTCAGCAGTGCTCATGAAGAAAAGTTAAGAGACTTGAATCTGGCTAATATG
Organism: Straminergon stramineum; assembly: GCA_963920665.1. NCBI lineage: Eukaryota > Viridiplantae > Streptophyta > Bryopsida > Hypnales > Calliergonaceae > Straminergon > Straminergon stramineum. The sequence continues at coordinate 23,714,205 of OY987268.1, read as the reverse complement.
CTGCTTGAGAATCAGCAATGGTCGTGTTATATTAACCTTGCAGCACCTGATGTACAGGCGAATACTATCCTTCTCATGGTCGCTTACCCATCCGTAACAATGCTCCATGGCGTGACTCTCTGGGCTGTTCTCAGTTTCTTGTCTACGGTGAAGGCCGTTTTGGGGGTGAGATTCTGAGACCCTTTTATCCTCAATATCCTTCTCAACTGAGATTCTTGAGTTTGAATGAAGAATGCAAGGACTTGCAAAGCAGGAATCTTGGAACATCAAACGAAGCACTGGTCTTGAGTTTCTGTACTGGTAGTGATAGCACTGAAATGACAGTTCCGTACACTCGCTTAAGCTCAGCTTGAAAGTTTTTTTGAATTTCAGCTAAGTGCATTCATCTAAATACGTTTGTTACTACGATTAATTCCATGGTCAATATTATTCACAGCAACCTGTGTTGAAATGCAGACTATGATATTCACAGCCTCGATCATGTTATTGAATAACTCAGTAGTAAGTTTTCACAATTTTTTTGGTTTGCTGCTGTATCCAAGTAAGTTCTTCCTCTTTAGTCATTCTAAGAGAACTTTGGGTGAACTGTTGCCAAATTTGTGAAGTCTAAATTAGCACTCGAACTATCTACAATAGAAATCCTCGACTACACAGTTCCTTACTACAAATCATCTTGCAGACCCGAGACCAAAGAGGAGCAGCAAATGGGCTTGCCTTGAGCTTGGTGTCTTTGTTTAAAGCTGTTGGTCCAGCTGCAGGTGGTAGCATGTAAGTATTAACTCCATTCCCTCACTCTGGCGATTACCAGCAAAACTTGCTGTCTTTCATATGGATGTTGCGTTTTGCGGAGTATTGGAGTATGATACCTCAGAAAGATGTGGCAGGATTCTTAGAAGAATTCTCATGTCAGACTGCTGTGGTTTCAGAAAAATTCTTCTGTACTTTAACGAGAAACATGATTTAAGAAACGCGTTATTTACCCTTTTCCAAATCTTAAAAATTCATTTGATGCTATCAAAGTTGAAGATGGATTGATTGATTCTCTTAGCGTTTTGTAAATTATTACTTATGGTTCTTGCAGTTTTGCGTGGGCGCAGAGCCGGCAGAGTTACATTCTTCCAGGTAAACGATCATACTGATATCATAGGCTGGACTTCGGGCAGAGTAGAAGAGCATACACTCTGATCTCCTCACAATCACATTTTTTTAAATCGCATCCTCTGTAATTGTACGAAACCCTACAGAATATGAGTCCAGTTGAAAATTCATTCCACATTATCACCATCACTCTCAAATGTCATCAGTAGATGTGTATAGAATGTGATAATATAAAGTCTGACAACTATAAGAAGGTACTATCTAGTAGTTACAATTATATACTCCGGAGTATTGTTAATGACATAGCATAATAATAATGAAAGTATCATTGAAAATAATAGTATATTTTTAATGTATAATAGTTTCATCATATATTTTTAAATTTTATGTTGGGTAATGCAAAGTTGTTATACGTCCACGCAAATGCTATAAAACTCCTCATGCACTTTGGTTGTCTGACTAGCGCATGATTGATAAACGTTCGAAGTGTATTAATTTTCAAGTGATGAAGACGGTTTGATTGTGACGACAGTTTTTCAATTTTCATTTTAGTTATAGAGTTACTGAACAAATTTTTCATTTCTTAGTAGGTGCAAGCTGATTGCTTTCTAAATAAGTTCCTAATAAGTAGTGAATGATGCTTGGCTCGACTTGATTATGCAGGCAATCAACTCGTCTTCTTTTCGTTGGGGCTTATTGCTTTCTTAACTTTCATATTTACTTTCGATCCTATCTTGCCACGTTCTCTTGACAAACCAATCCTTGAAGACATAGAGTAACAATTAGACAATGGATTTCCAAACTTAGTACTCCACTACGGAGTATTATTTTCTTGGTTGTGGTGTGGTCTTCACTGTATCCAGTAGTAGGGTGAAGTGTTATTTCTATCCATAGATGCAAGAAAAGAATAATAATTTGAGAAAAGATAAGATGGTCACTATTCCTCTATTTATTTAACCTTTAATCCTTTAATGATCACTGGATAGTTTGGATTCCAAAATTGTAAAGATGTATTATAAAAGGAAACTTTGAAAAATAATTTAACCCCTAAAGGTTTTTGACTATGTTTTCACCAAAAACGCTCAAAAATTGTCATTTCTAGTACAAGAACCAAAATTTAGAAAAGAATATTTTTGAACTCATTTAAATGTAGGATCTTGTAGTAAGATGGTTTGAGAACACGTGGAAAAAATTTCAGAAATTTCCACCATGTAGATTGCAAGATATTAGTGTTTGAATTGACAAAAATCCTTTTTTTGCCCTTACGAAAAAACTGGCAGCTGCTCTTCACATGGTCACATTTGTATGAAAAAATGTCCAAAATGGTTGTGCGTCTATGGATTCATTCTTCAAGGCAAGTTGGCTACATGCTTGAAAAAATTCAAATCATTTGGAATTGTACAACATATAGGAAAAAACTAGTAAGTAGAAAAAAATAGAGAATGGTTCAAAATACTAAGTTGTTAAGAATTTTGTTATGAAATTGAAAAATGACAATCCCAATGGTTGTGAGTTGTAATAAACAATCTACATCCCATGATTTTATTTTTTTCAAAAAATATTGAAAATTGAGTTAAATGAAGGACTTCAAAGCTAATTTTAGAATAGAGAATCCATAATTGCCTACAAACTATAACTCCTCGTAACTTTCACATCACTAAACAAAAAGGAATAATTCAAAGCTTTCTTTATACATATATAAATCTAGAAAACCAATTTCAAATTTTTATTTCTGAAAAAAGTGAATTTTTTTTATTTGCCAAGGTTGCTCGAGTTGGGAAAGAAACTACAAGTCATACAATAACTTTTTAACCATGTAGTCAAAAGTTATGAAAATTGTTGGGCCTTAAAGCTACTCCTCAACCACATGTTGTGTGAAAATTTCAAAGAAAAAAATTGAAATTTTCGCTTGTAGTGAGCTGCCCAAAATATCTATAATGCCAAAAAGCATTGTTTAGAACTTTAGACGTTAATGATGACTCCCAAACAATAGTTGTATTAAAATATGATCCAAAGATCTTATCTATACAATTATTAGATCAACTATTTCACAAACCAATATTTCCAATGAAACTTAAAGTCAAAAATTGAAAACTCCATTGTAGATTGAATATTTGTAATTTTCACAAGAATTTTTTTCTTTAAGGTCAATATATTAGGTTCTAATCTTAATGATTTTTTAAGACTTTAATTCCAATTTTTAATTCAATTCATTTTGGAAGGGGCGTTTTTGAAATTGAAAATTTTCTTTTTTGAATTCTAACCTATTATCTTTTGAATTGTAGAGTATTTGCAAAACATAGTCTTCACTACCATAGAAATGTTAACCCCTAAATGCCCAAACTGCATTTTTTGGCAACATAGCGATTTTGGGCAGCTCACTACGAATGGAGTTTTTCTTATTTTTCTTTGAAATTTTCACACAACATGTTCCCAAGGAGTATCTTTAAGGCCCAACAATTTTCATAACTTTTGACTCCATGGTTAAAAAGTTATTGCATGATATGTAATTTTCATTGATCTTCGGGCAGCCCAAAAATTTCTTAAAAAAACACTTTTTTAAGAAATAAAAATTTGAAATTGGTTTTCTAGATTTATATGTACATGGAAAGCTTTGAATCATTCCATTTTGATTTATGAGATGAAAGTTATGAGGCGTTTTAGTTTGCGGGCAGTTTTGGATTCTCTACTCTAAAATAAACTTTGAAGTCCATTATTTCACTCAATTTTCAATATTTTTTGAAAAAAATAAAACCATAGGGTGTGGATTGTTTATTAAAACATTACATCCATTGGGATTGGAATTTTTCAATTCCATAACAAAATTCTTCACAATTTAGTATTTTGAATCATTCTCTACTTCTTTGTATTTACTTTCTTTTTCCTATATGTTGTACAATTTCAAATGATTTGAATTTTTTCAAGCACGTAGCCAACTTGCCTTGAAGAATGAATCCAAAGAGTAAACACCATTTTGGAATTTTTTTTCATACAAATGTGGCCTTGTGAAGTGCAGCTGCCCGTTTTTTCACAGGGCCAAAAAAAGGATTTTTGCTAATTCAAACGCTAATATCTTACAATCTACACGGTGGAAAATTCTGAAATTTTTTCCACATCTTCTCAAATAAGTTTCGTACAAGATCCTACGGTTACATGTGTCCAAAAATATTTTTTTCCTAAAATTTGGTACTTGTTCTAGAAATGACAGTTTTGGAGCGTTTTTGGTGAAAACATAGTTGAAAACATTTAGGGGTTAAAGAACCAACACAAGAATCTTTAAAAGGAATTGATGGATGAAAAAATGCATTTTGTTAATCTTGGTATATTGTTTGTGCTCATCCAATGTTCGAAATTTGAATGCTTGGGTAAGAAGCATTCCATGTTTCCAATTGATTAAACTTCATTGCTTTTCAATATTAAAATATGCATTTCTAAAATTTGATATTTTTCTCATGTAAAAATATGATATATCTAGAATTTATTATAACTTCATTTTTTCATAATTAAAAACATTAAAATGAAATTTATATGATTTTTTGAAGTAATTTATTTGTAGAAACAATAATAAATAAATAAATGTTTAAAATAGTATAAAATTTGTAGTAAAATTGTAGACTAGGTTTTGGGACTGAAAACAAGCTTAGTCCAAATCTATCAGATATTCCAGTGCTTTGATCAAAGTGTACTCCAACATCTTTTACATGACTAGTGACATTAAATAGAACATCACTAAGTCTAAGCATTACACCTAGTTGGGAGTGAGAAGCCAAGTATTAGGATCATTTACACTTGACAACCAAATGCGAATGGCTATAGAGGCGACCATCCTACATAAAATTTAACACTTCAACATGTCTTCTTTCTTCTTTTGCATTCACGGCAAGCTTGGATAGAATGTTCAACGAAAAGAGTTCCTCTCAAAGAAGGTGCTCTTGAACACATGTCTTTTGGAATAAAATTGTAGGTCCCTTAGCATTGTTGACTTGACTAAGAAGATAAGCCTAATTCATCTCCAAAATTCAAACTTTCATTTCATGTAATCATCTCTTGAAGCAAGTCTGAAAATGAGGTTTAGAAACCATGGAAGGCAAGGTTGCTATTTTGAGAGCCTGTGAGCATGAGCTTGTGAGACTGTATGCCTGTGAACATACAATTTTAAAGGTTCGAATAAAAAAATATGCCTAAAACTAACTATTTTTAATAAATTTCATTAATACCTATTACCGTGGACCTAATATTGTGGTCCTTTGAACAACCTTGATGTGTCATTTATTGGACTTTGCTAAATTTTAAGGAGAAAAAAATTGGTGATTAATTAGGATTCTTTTGAAATAAAATAATGTTGTTCCATTGAAATTTAGATTTTAATGATCACTCCCTTTTTGCAATTTGGTACCTCTTGGCACCGAGGAGAGCCTCCTAGTTGTGGAAAGCGGGAAAAAAGGCATATTTCTGGAACATCCCTACTTGAGGGCATTATTCTATCTATCCTTAGACACATAGTTTCAGGATTATCGGTGATGTCAATTTCCTGTCAAATAAATTACTGTAACAATTTTCATTGCTACCATATTTTTTCATTTCTCAAGGTCTCTCTGTCAGTTTCCTATGAGAAGACAGAGAGATTGAAACTCTACTTGTACCAAACTTATACATACAAATTTTTCTTTCTTTAGTTCAACCAAAGTCACTATTTAGAAATATGAATTTGGTCTATTTGTTCAAAGCTTTGCCACCTAAAGCATTGGAGCTAGGTTCTAAAATAGCATCCCATTTTTTCTACAAGTGATACATAGCTCTAGGTTCAAAATTATCACAATATTTTTGAAACATAAAGATGATCAAAGAGTCCCTATGTGCTAGTTCAAATATATACAAAAGTCTGTAGAAACATCCAAATCATCTCATAATTTTGTGGAAGAAGTGATTTGCTCAATCATTTAATTGCTCCAAGAGGATGTGGCCCTCACTTGTACCCATCCCAACAACAAAAACAAATCAATGTCATGTCAGTGAGGTGCAATGGGTGTCTTAAGACCACATCGTGTTATTGCTTTCACAAAGAACAAATAAAATGAACAAAAGCAAAAATTTCACTAAATAATCAATCCACAATGATAGTCATGTGAACCTGGTTAATGCATGCCCGTTGTGATGAAGTCATGATTTGTCTAAATGTCCACAATGAAAGCCACAGCCAATGCTTCAAACCAAAGTTTCACACCAAGGTACTACCGTTTTACAAACATTTTGTATATGAACATAGCAGCAAAAGAACACAGCCAGAAAAGCTAGTAAATAGTTAGTAAAATACTCCCAATATGTAGAATCAAAAAGTGACCAATGCTTTAAGGCCTTTGAACTATTTTGGTCCTTTAGCTTGGGTTGAGCTTTGGTTTCCATTTAGTCAAAGAACCTGGCTTGATGGCCGAGTCAAGTGGAGACAAGCTTGATTAAAAGGTTCCGTGAGTTGGATTTTTCTCTACGGGTGGTCCATTGAATGGTACTTTATTAGCTACCATTCCTCAGGTAGTCCACGAGCATTGTTGTTTATTTTTTTCTACCTCTACTTCAAAATGTTTGACTTTTAAATGTGTCTTATGAACTCATGCATGTAAAAACTAATTGTAAGGCAAAATAATAATTGCAAAAGACGAATCTGTTAAGCCATAAGGCATAAGTCTTCCACACATGCATTTTAATTAGGTGTGTATAACTAAATTAGCATCATATCTTGAGATTCAAGTGATGCTAAATCGGTATCCACAATTGGCATAACTATTACACTTTTTTGAAAGTGTGAGATAGTAATAGGTAGACTTTTTGTTGGTCATGTGTAAGTGGACTAAGGATCAAGTCTTAAGCATCAAGTGTAGAAAATCAGCATCTATAAATAGCCTTGCTATTTAAAAAAATATTTAGACAACCATTAGTAATAAATGGGTGTTTTCATAGTCATACTAAAACCACATCTTGAGCATAAAAATCAACTTATTACTATTTACATTTTTTTGAGACAACACATAGTAATAAGTGGCTACTTTCTTAGTCAAGATTCTAACACTAGGATATGGAATCTTAAAAAAGCAACTTCTGGAACATCTCTTTTCCAAAAAGAGCATTGATCTATACTTATCCATTCAAATGCCTTTTCAATTGATATCCTATTTTATGATTTAAAAGCAACAAAAATTTAAACAACCAACATAGCTGATGCAGTCTAATTTTATACATAAAATTGTATAGAATGAAGGCATTTTTGTTGGGCCTTAAGAAGGTTTCCAACAATAAGCTCCATAAAATAGCATTTATTCAAGAGTCAATAAACGATCATATATTTGTCTTTAGAGATTGTGTCATAGCAAGCTCAACGTATAGATGTATTGTCATATAAAGGACAATAAGATTTTTATAAAAAACCTCTATCTCAATATACAAGCTTTTTTTCAAAAAGAAAGGCAATAAGGAATAAGGAGTATAGGAGCAAGATACCCATTTGTATTTTCCAAGTAATTTTAAGAGGACAGAGGCCTCACCTGCACCCATACACCAAAATGAACAATTAGTATGTTTTAGTGCGCATGCGAGGTGTCTTAAGCCTTGTGTCACTTGTTATCGATTTCACTTAAAAATAACTTAGAAACAAAACATAACTTAATCCAATACAACCTATAGTCTATAGCATGAAGCAAATGGATTGGAATCCAGTCAAAAGAACCTGATTATTTGATGTAGATTGTGTAGATGCCATGGTTGCTACAGCCCACTGTCCTCAGTTCACAGGATCCAAAAACGACACAAAAATTGTCTGAGCTAGTAGCTAGTAAGAAGCTAAGTGAAGCATATCAGTAGTTGAAGGGAGTCCAAATCATCGCCTTTGAAACCATCCAACCAGTATTGATAATATAGTGCATATCCTATGAGGCAAAGAGTGCAGAGAGTGCAAACTTACTAAGTACAATCAGTAACCGAGTGTACAACAGGGACCCGTTGGTTGAGCTAATCCTCTTTGTTGCCCCGGGTATCATGTATGCATTTAAGACTTGATTAAAGCTAAATTACAGTTAGATCAGGGTCTTAATAACTTATTACCACCAAATCGAGTAGATATTCAGGCTTGTATTGCTGCCATATGTAATTGTGACATGTGACCATAGCATTATAATTCTTTGTCATTGTTTGGTGGTTAAATTACTCACCAATTCAAGCAGTTACACAGATTATGTCAGGTCTCAGGGAATTAGCCCTAGTTTGCTAATTAATCTGTGATAAATATAGTGGCTTTATAAATACCATAAGAGGTAGTATCTCCATGAGTAATAAAAGAGAAGTAAATTCCCAAGATAGTAGAATCTTGCACTTTATCCCATTTTCAATAGTGGCATAAAATCAACCGAAATGAAACTACCACATATTACTGGAGAGTTGTTTTTGTTGTAGCTTCACTAGTAAGGCATAAAACCGGCACTACTTAATCAAGTTTATGTTTAAAGGATTCTAATACATTCCACATACAAAGTAGCGTGTTGATTTTCAAGGTCAAGCTTAAATTTTGTTTCAATGCTTGAATTTTGAATCTAGAAAAAAGAAAAAAAGAAAAAAAGAAAAAAGAAATTCTTTTTGCACACGTGGTTGGTGGGCAATGGGCTCCCCTTGGCGCCAAGGGGTATCAAGCAGTAAAAGGGGAGTGATCAATCAAACAACCACCTAATCAAGATGAAAGGGTTTGATTTCCAAGAGGTCCTACAAGAAGACAATAATCAACTAGTCATCATTTTGGTGTAACTAAGTTCATTCCTTACACAAATAATCCCTATCAACCAAATATATTCTTAAAATCTGATCAATCTTAACAATATTTCCTAAAATGTTAACGAGTATAATTACGGACACTTTAAGACATAAGTGTATGTACCTCCCCCTTCAACCAAGTTCTTTCCACACATGTAATGAAATCTTGTCAACATTTTTTTTTCTAAAATTTAAACAAATTCAATAACAACTCATTAACAAAAAATCATTGGTACCTTCGCATTGACCCCGAGAGGGTCCATGTTGTTATAGGACAATGATCAACTAATATTCTAAACAAACTTATTTCCATCTCCATTAATCTTTCACATCAATTGGGTTCTTCATCTTCATAGTGTATACTTCTAAAGAAGATTGAAAATTAAAATTTTCATTTGAATTCTATATATCCATGGTAATAGGTCAACAGTAATAGGTCTATGGTAGTAGCCTAGTAGGTACTAAAACTTATTCAAAATAATAAATTTTGATTCAAATTTTAAAATGGAAACTATTTTTAAAAATACTAGGAAATTTTTGAACTCAACACTCACATAATCCCTGCTCAACGCTCATAGGCTCATGCTTGCACCCTCACACAATAGCACCGTTGCCATGGAAGGCACAGAGACAAATACTCTCCATGCATTAGCCAACCAAGAATTGTGATGAGCATCAATCTAGGAAATTTTCTTTCACAACTTGCCATGCTCGTTGTAAATATAGTAAAAATTGTCAATCTCTACAATATTAATTGTCATTTGCCAAAAAATTACATGAGTATCACATTAGTAAAACTATGAATAATAGCCATCATAGGGTTTTGTAAGAACACAAATGTGGAGTTGAATGCCATCAATCTTTGTACACTTTCTAAGCATTTCAAAGTCTTACTTATTAATGGAAAAATTTTAACCCCTAAAATAATGTAAAAACTGTATTTTTTGGCAACATAACAATTTCGTGTAGCTCACTACAAATGGAATTTTTTATTTTTTTCTTTGAAAATTTCTCACAACATGTGCCTAAGGTGTAGCTTTAAGTCCCCAAAATTTTCATAACTTTTGACTACATGGTTAAAAAGTTATTGCATGATATGCCATTTTCATTGCCTGGTGGACAACCTAGGTAGCTCAAAAAACTTCTTTAAAAATCACTTTAAAAAGAATAAAAAATTCAAATTAGTTCTCTAGATTTATATGTACATAGGAAGCTTTGAATCATTCCATTATGATTAATGAGAGGAAAGTTATGAGGAGTTTTAGTTTGTGGATAGTTATGGTTTTCAAAGACTCCATACCTACCCAAAACAAAACAAGCTCCTTGGGCCTTGAGGGGTTAAAGCTACACCTTAGGCATATGTTGTGTGAAAATATCAGAAAAAATAAATAAAAATTCCATTCAAACTTTCGAAGCTAATTGCCCAAAATTGCTATGTTGCCAATAAACGCAACTATTGGGCATTTAGGGCTTAATATCATTTATCAAAATATGTTGGTGTAAATGGAATTTTGATTTGAAAAATTGCAAAGACAACTTACATTAGCAAGTTTATCATGTAAGGGGGGTCTAATCTAGCAAAAATGATTGCTATAATAATTACGTAAAAAGACCCAGGACCTTTCTACTGTTGAGCTAAGAACTCTAATATAATATTGAATTATTCATAGATGTTGATATTAGACATCATTGAACAAAAAGATTGGTGCACTAAGTGTTTTCTATATAAATAAAGACCTTCCCTAATGGGATTATTAAAAACTCCCTCCCATAAGATATAGATTCTAGAAAAAAAAATGTGCAATATTTTTTTCATAATCCATCTAGAAACTTGGATGAAAATTCAAGAAATCTCAAAAGCAATCTTTATGTTAGATGAAGATTCTTTCCCAATGAATTCTCTTTGAGCTCTGCTCCTTGGGATAATTCCCTCAAAAATAGTCTTCATCCTATACTTTTGGATTTTTTGCAAACTTTGATTCTAGATTTCAATTGTCAAACTTATTTATTTTTGCATAAAGAAGGAATTCAAGGGTATTAAATTTGTAGAAATATAAATGATGCAAAGCTCAATGCAATGACAATAGTCTAAAATTGTTGGAGTTTATATACATTGCCTCTACAATTTCACATTGATATGCCAAACCTATATTCCAACATGTCCGTACTAGGATAGTGATAGTAAGGTTTGTCTAAGACTTTTGAATTCTTTTTGTCCTTTATCAAGGGTTTGTTGAAGTATGATTTATGCCATGATAGTAGAGTTTCAAGTGAATCCTTGATGACCAACTTTTGCCCAATGTGCCTATTTGAATATGGGTGACATTGAACATAATACTACAACGAAATGCAGTCCAAGATGACAAGTTTTTGACATAGAATTGTCAGAAATGACAATAGCCATATTATTGCTACCTCATCTTGTCAATTTGTGAAAACTTGTCAATTTTTTGTCCAGTTGTTATCCAATTTGTAGTTGATGTTTGGTTCTTTTCTCCCTATTTTCAAGGTAATAACTATTCATAGATGACATATAGACTCACTAGTGAATGTTAAGATAGATGATTTGCCAAAAACCCAAAGATTCCATTAGATTTCTTATACATTTACCTTATTATCATTTGCCATAGATATCTTAGCTTGAGATATGTGTAGAAGTAAAGCTTTTTGTATATACATGGAGTCATAGGAGGTAGAACAATCCATGTGGGATATGTATTTTAGAAGTGGCAAGAACCCAACTACTCATAGTTAAGTTTGAAAAAGGAATTGTGTTAAAACTAGAATTTCAAACCTCATTTAGGCATAGTAGAATAACTTTTCAAAAAAAACTTTGATTTAAAAATTTTTTGGGAAATCAATTCAAGTTTCATGTCCAAAAATTCTTTTGATATTTTGATCCTCTAATCAAAAGTTATGAAAAAATTTTAGTAAAGATGTTTGAAAAGGTCAAAAAAAATTCCCTTCCACTGCCTCTCTGAAACTTTTCCATAACTTTTGCTTAGAGGATCAAAACATTAAACAAATTTTTGTACGTGAAACTTCAATTGATTTCCCAAAAATTTTTAATTCAATTTAAAAAAAATTAATTCTACTATGCCTAAATGAAGTTTGAAATTCTAATTTTAATACAATTCCTATTTCAAACTTAACTATGAGTGGTTGGGCTCTTGCAACTTTTAAAATACATATTCCACATGGGTTGTTCTACCTCCTACCACTCTCCAGGAGATCACTCTTAAGTTTTTAGAAAACTACATGAGTTAAAAGATAGTGTCCATTCAATTCAAAGGGGGAAAAATTTATATAATATGTAGGTCTACTATAGGGTCTATGAAATTCCATATACTCTAATATATATAAATTATGCTACATAAAAACATCATGTAGTAGGAATTTTTATTGATAAGTCAGCCTTAATAGATAGAGGCAATGCAAATTTTTTTAGTACTGTGAGTATAGATAAGGACAAATAATTTCATGTGGATGATAAAATAGACTCAATCAAGAAAATCTACAATGATTGCTGGTTGATTGAAATTGTGCCATGGTACTAATAGTGTATATATCAAAAACATTAAGTGTAAATGTAAGAAATTGACTACAAATAGCACAAATTATCACATTCCACAAATAGTGAGGTTTACCTTAGTGGATTCAATGACTTGAAATTTATACAATACGAGGATAGAATTTATAGTCCATTTAACCTCAGTCTTTGAGGACGTATGTGTTAAACACACAAATATTGAATTAGATGTTCACAAGATAGTTTCAGACTTTTAGTGGGGATTTTGAAATGTTCAATGGTAAATTTGTTATTAAAAACCACCACTTTGTTAATGGCACTTGAATTGAATTGATTGTTGTTGGTTTCATAGTGTATATGCATGTAGTAGAGGGAAGGGAAAATTTGTAAAGAAGGGTGGCAATGGAAAAAATTTGGACACTTAAATATTGTATGTAAGATAGTCCCAATTGAAAAATTGCATGAATGAATTTACAAAAATACATAGGGTATTGGAAATACACCCTTATAGTTTTTTATATAAAAATATGGTCATCTTAAAAGCAATAATGAAGGTAAATAGCCCTACATCAAATACCCTCTTAATTTAGGTATATACCTTAAATTACAAGGAGTGATCTCCCCGAGCTACCACTCTATGTGTATATAGAGAGCTTGTCTTCTCTCCTCAAATCTACAAAACATAAGTGGTTCATAAAGTGTTCTGAAGCAATGACAATTGGCTATGTTGTATATGTGATTTTGCTCAATATATGAAGGTTCAAATTTAAAACAATTTCAATTTTGATATTCTATCTTTCATAGGAAATGGAGACATTTGTAACCATTAATTAGGCCATCATGCCAGCATGACAATGGGACAACTAAGTAAGGAGGGTATTAGGGAATAGAAGTTGACAAAAATTCTAGCAAAGTGACAAAATAGTTGACAAAATTCTAGCAAATTATTGGTTGAATCTACAAGTTCCCATTGACAAAACAATTGACAGACTTTTGTCAATTTTCTATCAAATAGGACACAATTTCCCTTATAGTAATCAACTTTGTATATTAAATCATACTTCGTAACATGTTCAAAAAGAGTAGGTGCAAAAAAAAAGCATGCAAAGTGCAATGTGGGTTTTAGCTATGAAAAAAAGAGCACATTCATGAAAGGGAGAAAATTCTCAAACCTTGAAAACTAGATGTGAGTAGATGATTGACTATTGAGATGGCAACAATATCCAAGAAAGACAATCGATAATTCAATGGACCTCTATGTTTCCATCAAGGAAATTTTTTTGGTTTTGTAGCTTGTAAGCAAGATTCTGACCATCCAAGAATTTCTTCTAGTTTGTGTAGTAAAATTTTCAGATCAATCCAAGTTTTTCTGATTTTTTGAAAGTCATTTAAAGTTTACAAGTTCCATTTGAGTTCACTAAACTACATTTTGATGGTTGCAACTTTGGAGGCTTGCATCTCCTTCATCCAATGTTTGTTTTCAATGAAAATTTATTGGGTTACATTTCCCTTCAAGTCTAGTTATTATGGTGAAACTTTCAATCATGTCAATCTGTGAGGGAATATATGCCCACCCTTAACAAACGTACAAGCACAACCAATTTTTTTTTGTTTCGGAGGTGAATTCTATTCTAATGGGTGCCTAACATCAGTCTACTATGCCTTCCAAATAATGGATCTTTTTTGAGCCTCCTAAGTCATATAGTTCATTGTGAACCCCCAAACTATCCTAATGTAGAGTTGTTGCCTTGATCCCTTAATTGTTGTGACCTCGTAGTAAACTAAAAGTGGTCCACGTCTACTACTACTACTAATTGATAGATTAGTTCATACCATTTCTAAAAACCTAAGATGCTCGGAAATCGGGTGTTCCTACAAGGAGTTATGATCGGATAAAGTTTAACCTTCAAAGAGGTTGCCTAAACTTCATCCATCCTTTAGGACCCTCTCCTCAACTTAGATGACGCTGATTTTTGGACCCTATCCCTAAAATATAATCTAGTGTGCAAGTTCCAAGTTTGGGCGTGAATGGATGACTTTCACCCTACTTCATCCATGTTGGACCCCCAAACTTCATCTACTCATAACTTCCTTGGTATGAGTCGGTTTGGGGCATATTTTATATCCACAGAACCCCCTCAATGTCCACTCTATGATTATAATGCTAAATCTGAACTGAATCCTGGATCTAAGGGTGCTACCCACTCCTAGGCCTCGGCCCTATTCTATGGTTGTGGAAATGAACAAGCTAAATGGAAAGAGAAGCATTGGTGTCATATCTCAGCTCGGGTTCCTCATCTAGGTGCCCGAGACTTTCCTTCAACACGTCCTTTGCTATCATGTCACCTTCATAGGGTTGAATGATTGTTTGGATGAATTTTGTAGGTTGGATGTCACGACCCTCATCACAAGGCGTGCCCGTGGCACCTTGGTGAGCAAGGGGGACATTGGGGGTGACTCCCCAAGCCTTGCAAGAGATGAGGTGAGGGGGACTAAGAGTCCCGAGCGATCAGAGCGACGTAGTGCTCTGATCCAGACGAATTTGGGGGCGTGTGATACATGCTTGGAAAGGTCTTGAGAAGACGCTTCTAGCCGTCCAAATAACGCGTGATTTGAACTTGCGAGTTAAAAGTTATGGGCGTTCAAAGTTGAGGGTGTCCCGGTCGCGCCAGGAGTACCCTGGTCGCGCTGGGAGTGCCCTGGCCGCGCCGGGAGTGTCCCGAATCTTTGGAGGGCGATAACTTTGCGAGTACTTGTCCTAATGGAGTAAGTGAGCAGTCCATCGGCATCTACGCATCGCGTAGATGTCGAAAATGGGGTCGCATGTGCGATTTGGATCCCAGACCGCAAAGTTATGCCGGGTGGAAGTTCGGGAGTCCCAAACTAGTGCGAATCGGGAGAAACGGGGTGGTCTTCCAAAACCAAAGGGTGTTTGGGAGTCCCCCTTGACATACAAGGGGGGGGGGCTGCCGAATCCTGCAGAGAGTACTATGAGGAGGGGTGGTCTCCCTCCTCCCTCCCGGATGGTGTCATGGTGAGCCTAAGTGGCCCCGGGTGGTGAGGTTAGTGTTGGAGCCTCACCACCATTTGTGTGTTACCATGGAATGCTTGTGCACTCCTTGATACCGGTTGGGTGGTGTCCCACTCCACACTAAGCCATGGTGTGAGTCCCGTTTGGTGAGTCCCGATTAGTGAGTCCCGAAATGAGTTGGGTTGGGCCTAGTGGGGAGTTGGGTCCCATTCAAGGGCGGTTAGCACCGGTGGGAGTAGTGCCTCACCGAGTGCTTGGACATTAATGGAAGTTCCGCCCCATGTCACCAAATGACATGCCCGGTGTCTTGTGGGAGTTAAGTATTGGAAGGAAAGGATTGGGAGTCACGGAGGAATGGGGAACCCCGTGACTTGAGTTGGAACCTAACATTGTGGGTGCGTGGCATGTGCAGTGTTAAGAGAGCGTGAACCTTGGTGGCATTGAGGTGTTAAGTATTTGGAAAGTGAGCTTAAGGTGGTAAGTGTCACTAAGGGGCGCGACATTGGATGTGATTACACTTGGTGAGCCTAACTCACCATCTTTTCCTTCTTACTTCTCCCTTCTTTTTCTTTCTCCTCCTTGCCTTCCTTCCTTCCACCCTCGTTCTAGGTGGAGGGAGGTAGTTGGCCGGCCATCTACTTCTAAACTTCAACTGGGTGATTAATGACTAGTAGCCTACCTCCGTACCTTAATCCCACTAGCCTATAATTAATGACCACTACCACTAACCTCTAATCAATACCCATGTTATCCTAACTACTCCTAATGGTGAAAGACCTTTCCAAAGCCTCCTATTAGTTTCCCTCCTTTCTCCTCCTACCTCACTTGTATTGTTATGGCATTGGTGGAGAGAACGAGTATATGAGGTTATTTGGGCCTATTCTATTCTACTTGCTATCCTCTACTTCATTCTATGTGCTAACCTCTCCTCCCTCTAATCCCCTTCTATTCTACTCTAATTGCTCACCTCTATTCCTTTTAACCCCCATCTATTCTACTCTATTCCCTAACTTCTATTCGTGTTAATTTTCTTCACTAGTTTTTCCTAGAGACCTAGACCCTTGTGCTAGACCCTCGATCACCCCTGGACCGCCGATGCTAGGTGCCGGTACTTGGCTTACTGGCCACTGGTGCTTAAAGGGGGGCTTCCTAGCGATGGTTGTTGGGATTGGTCCCTCTTTCTTGTGGAAAAGATGACCTCGAAAGCGTGACTTCCAAATGTTGATAAAAAGACCTAATAAGAATGGACATAGGACTCAATGAGTACCCCTAAGTTTAGTGGCTAAGACCTAGGACCGGTTTTTTAGGCACTAAACTTTGATTTATTCCGAAAATGTTTTGGAAACTAAACTTTGGAGGTGAACACCACATAGGGTCAAAGCTTTGCCATTGATTGGGGTTTAATACCAAATCTAAGACTTAGAGGACCTATGGGTTCAAGGCCTCGCCGTTTGGTAAGACTTTTAATACACAATCTAAGACTCTAAAGACCTAGGGGTCCAAAGCGGAATCACCAAGGTATGGTAGGGGGTTGGCTCTAGGGTTAGTACAATAAACCAATAGTCCCTCACAAACTTCTCAAAACGTGACAAGACTCCAATGGAAGAAGGCATGAAGCCTTCTCCATGGTTAGTAGAACTAAGAGCTCAAGACTTGAGCTAACTCAAGACAAAATGACCATGAAGAACCTAAGACTTAGAAACAACACAAGGTACAAAAAGAACCTCAAGACCTCTACAACTCGCAACGAAACTAACAAAAAGGAACAAAGTATAACAAGACTAGCAAAAGAAGCAGAGAGAGCAAGAGACTAGCAAAAGAGAGCAAAAAGAGCAACAGAAAGACAAACACCGCCAAGGTTTTTGGCAAAATGCCAAAAGTTCCAACATAGTGAACAAGTTTCAAGACATTCTAACAGTCAGAAGTGCCCAAACGTACAAGATTCCCTAACAACTAACAAAATTTAAAGATTATAGTGGAATTGACCAACAG
Organism: Straminergon stramineum; assembly: GCA_963920665.1. Taxonomy (NCBI): domain Eukaryota; kingdom Viridiplantae; phylum Streptophyta; class Bryopsida; order Hypnales; family Calliergonaceae; genus Straminergon; species Straminergon stramineum. The sequence continues at coordinate 23,696,764 of OY987268.1, read as the reverse complement.
ATGGGGATCATATGGAAGCGGAATGAGGTTAAAGATAAGTCTTTTCTTACTCCCCCATGCCTACTTATGAGCCTAGGCTAGTTACTTTTGACAAAAAAGTTAAACTCCAAAAGGTGGATTTTAACCTAATTTTGCCGTTAAGTTGGCACTAGGTTTCATTGAGATTTCCGAATTAGGAAAAGGGGTGGGTAGTTGGTGAAGGTTGAAAATGCCCTTTTGAAGTCAATGGCTCAATCTATTTGTGATTCGGAGTTAATCTCCAAAAGTTAGATTTTAAACCAATGTAGAAAGTGAAAATCTTAGAAGATGAAGATGAAAATCCAAAGTCATAGGATTACCATTGGAAGAATGAGAGGAGTTGGATGACCACAAAAGAGTATAAAAGGGAATCCCTTCTCCTCTCAACTCACCCCCATTTGTTGTATTTGGATCCATTGGGTCCAACTTATGGTGAAAATTTTGACGTTTTAAACCAAAACCCCAAAATGTTGTTTTAGGGCACTTTTGGCCATTGTTGTTGTTCTTCAAGGTTGTGAAGGTCTTATAGTTCCCTTTGCACTTGGTATCTTCTTGTGCTATTTTTTTGAGCTCATTAGAGTCTTAGTTGCTTCCTTCTACTAATATTAGTCGAGTATTTTTATGGTGCACGGTTCCTTTGTGGGAGACTTTGGCCTCCATTTTGGTGTCTTTGTACTAACCCTCAGAAAAAACCCTACCATACTTTGGCGATGCCACTTTGGAGGGCCTTTAGCATGATATTTCAAATCTTGTACTAACCATTGTCGTACTAATCCAAGCCACCCCATATGTTTTAGAGTGCCTTAGCTACCTGGTCCACTAATCTTGTTCAAGTTTGGTATGTAGCTTTGGTGGGCTCCACCAAGAGGGTGAAGCTTTGAATCCATAGTGTCCCCGAAGTCTTAGATAATGTAGTAAAACTCATATATAGGGAAGAACTTTGAACCTACAGTGTTCCAAAGAGTCCTAGATTTGGTTTTAAAGCCAAACCTACAGCAAAACTCTGGACCTACTAGGTACACTCGTCCAAAGTTTAGTTTTCAAAATATGTTGGAAATTAGCCAAAGTTTAGCATCCCAAAAGTGTGTGGAATCCTTTCCCTAACTAGAACCTTAGCAAAGGGCTTGGTTCCACCATTACTATGTCATTATCCCCCATTTCTCCTCTAGTTTATGCCTACATGTCTAATAGGTCCAAGTGCCCCCTCCCCCCTCCTTTTGTTATTTTTGTTGTTGTTTTGGTGTCCAATTTCCATGTTTTCTTTCAAGCACTAGCAGTCTAGGTCCAAATGCCAACAACTAGCCCCAGTTGAGTACCGACAAGTAGAGCCCGAGTACAACAGAGTGTTGGGACAACAAGGCCCCGAGTCTAGTGGGGGGTTGGAACAATAGAGGTGTTTGAGGGCAACAAGGGTGTTGGGGGTCCAATGGTGTCATTGGGGCAAGAAAACCAACTCCCCGTTACCCACAAATAGAAGAGAAGAAGAAAACAAGACAAGAATTGCAAACTTTGCCATCTATCGCCTCGGGTCCTAAGTGGAAGGGGACTAAACTCAATCAAGACTCATGCAACACCCACTCAAGTGAAGGAAGCTTGGAACTAGAACTCATAGAAGGAGAAAGAAGAATGGAGAGCATAGGAGGAGGGTGGAGAGTAGATAGGGGAGGACCTTGCGGAAGGGATGAGAGGGAAAAATCTCATAGCTTGTCAACGACCAAACATTATATTAATCTACAATCTTATTAAAACAACGATCAATTGCATCATTTAGTGAGAATCTATGGCAGAGGGGGAAGAGTACATGGATGTTAGGATTAATGGCATTAACGACTTTAACTACAAGGTGTGACACTCAAAACCCTCCTTTTCCATTCTAACTAATCCTAATTACGGAATACCTATTCAGGCCGAGACTAAGGAAATATTAGCACCATCGAGATAGAAAGTCAGGCCAGCTCTGGTCTTAGTAATAGGAAGTACACGTTGAGAGGATTCCAAAAATATAAAACATGTCCAAAACCAACTTAGAACGAGTAAGATATGAGTGGATGAAGTTCAAAAGGTAAATTGGATGAAAATTAGTTAGACATAAACCTTTGGGATGAGTTGAGAAAAATAGAAAGAGCTCATTAATTAGAGTTCATAAGTGAAAGAAAAAGCCAATTCCAAATTGCAAATTAGGAGAAATCAACGGATGAAGTCTGATAAACCAATTAACAGTCAAACTTCATCTATCAATAACTTCTAGTAGAAAAGTCCAAATAGCAAGTGTCTTACCAATATAGAAATCTAGAATTAGGGTCTACTAGAAGGAAAATAAAAACCTACTACAAATAGTAAATTGACATAAGCTAAACAAGACTAGAAAATCAAGGAAGCCTAATAAAAAAACTAAGAAGTTAGATTAGAATAGGAAATTAGGACCATAGGCTTGTGGAACAGGTGAGGTAGAATGCATAGGAACCTTCCACTTAGGAAAAGACCCAAAAGCTTATAAGATATAGAAAGAGGAAATTATAGACTAAGGTTGGATGAAATTTTTATAGAAGTATCCAATTAAGACCAAATTCAAGATTCAGGTAGAAACAAACATCTCAAGCACCTACATATAATTTCAAGTTAGTTTGAATTAGGGAAGTAGATTTAAGTCGTGGATGAAGTTTAATGAACCAATTAGTGGTCAAACTTCGTTTGTCCATAACTTTGGCTTGGAAGGTCGGATTGACACAAATTTTATAATTTTGGAAAGGAAAAATAGTTCTCTTGAAATTGGTGTTATTATTTTTTTTTCGAAATTATCTTGCACCCTAAACCACACCAGCCTAATCCATTCAGCCAATTACCTTAGTTTTTTCCATTAGAAGTTGTATTTTGGTTATCTTCGCACATTTGAGTACCCTTAGGCACTTAGCCAAGATCCATTGCTTGGAAGGCACAACGGACTGTGCTTAGACACTTGAAAATAGGAATATTGTGATTGAAAACCAAGAACTTAGTTGTGCTTGCAAATTTACTAAGGGTGGATAAATTGGCACTCACATCAAGGTAGAACAATTATTTGGGTCTAAAATTTTGCATGAGTGTATCTAGTAAGTAGTTTAGTATTTAATGGTATAAAGTCTCAATTGTGGATAGATTAGGAAATCTCATTCTAAGAGGGCTCAAAGTTTGATGTCCATGTTTGTTGGTTTGAAAAAAACTGTCTCACTCATTTCCATTGTTATATTCTTGTAAGTTGTAATCCATGCAGTGAAATGGCTTGTGGGGTGTTGCACACATTGCTCCAATAGTCTACTACACTTTGTATGGTTGGTGTTAAAAATAAAGTTTTAATTTTCAAATTCATCGAACATGAAGATGTCACATGGCCAAGCTATAAAAATGGAGCATATATCTATTCTAGTAGAGTAGCTTCACTCAAGAGTAGGTCAAAAATGCAAAATAGTGAAAATAGTTATCTGTCAAGTCACTTGACTCACTTATGAGGAAGGTAATCGAAATAAAGACAAATAAACTACCCATAATAGATACCTAAGAAATGACCCATCATAGTCTTGCATCAACTTGTAACAAATTTTTTTCAATAAATTAGATTTGGGCTACAAAGTTAACATTAGGTTGAGTTAGTGGCCATAATCAACATCTTGGATGATGGTGATGGAGTGATTAGTGATCGAGTGCAATAGGAACTTCCACCTTTTTAGTGTAAATTCATCACAAGAAATGACTTTTCTAGGCCTTCACATTGAAGCCATGAAAGAAATATTATGAATACTTTACTAGGTGAGTATGATGACTATTATAGATACACTCTTTGTTGGTTTGAATGTAGTCTAGAGATTCTTTTGGACCCATTGGAGCAACATGCTTCAAAAATTCATCTATTCTCTCCATTTCTCACATTAGTCTTTACCTCAAAAAAATTTAAAAGAAAAAATTCAATAATGCAAATAAGGCAAATTGGTCATAAGTTGGTTAACTTTAAATGCTAATTGTGACCTTGTAACCTTGTAACCTTTATTAAATAGTGAAATTAGGTTGCCTTAACAATTAGGTTGCCTTACCCCAAGAAAGTTCCTATACAAGCTACCAAAGTCAACAAGTACTTCTAGAAATTTTTCCATTTGTGCACATAGAGGTTCATAAGTCCCAATTGCAACAATAACTAATTCAAAAATAGTGCATTTTTGTACAGTAACAAAAAATGTTTTTATAGTGTCAAATGTCCAGAAATTAATATGGGACAACCTAATTTCACTATTTAACATTGTTGATTTTGAACATTCTAACTTTACTTGATCATACTAAATTTACCTAAACATCATGTTGGTGTACAATGTGTGGCACAAATGAAACCTCTGATGCATAATTGCAAACCTCTAAAGGAGATCACCCATTTCTAATTAGCCTCCCATTTTTTTACTTTAGGCTACTCCATTTCCAATCAAATGAATTGTAAGTGACAACTCATGCACCACAGGACCCTGGGAACAACAAAAATGTCTAGGAGGTGTACATTGAAAGTTTAGATGATCACAATGTATACATTGGAAGCCTTACATCAATTTTGGAACCATCCTATAGTTGGAAATAGGTTTGCCTACATATCAAGAATGGGACAAATAGAATCTTTACAAAAAAAAATTTGGGATAATTTTGCTTTTAAGGGAAAAAATTTAGGAAATTATGAAATCCTCCTAAAATCTATTTCTCTACAAGAGGAAATTTTTTCCTAAACTTTTCGCATGCCTCAGATAGGCTAAATTGCTTAAGTGATCGGAAATGGGTGATCATCCTAATGATGGAACCATGCTCAATCTCTTATTTGTGTGATTTTAGGTGTAGTTACTATATTTGTACCCAAAATACACCATGTGCACTATATTCATTAATGTTGTCTTGTCTCTACTCTTCGGATTGCTTGGAAGGATCATATTAAGGTAGGAACACCTGAAACGGGCACTTATTAGAGATGACGTGATCATGAGGGTCTGTGCAAAAAAAAAGTTGTTTGCGGGTTAGGAAATGGTTTAGGAAACCAACAAAAATGGTTTCATATTTTTACGAGCTTGTATGAATATTATAAGAATTTTTGAAAACAACTGCATAGATGCACCTACTGTGGACACTAGACTAACACCAAAGTGGGCACGAAAACACCCAAAAGCGATACACTCTAAACTTGAATCAAGTGCGGGTGATTGGCTACTTCTTAGAAGAATGACAACTTCTTGAACCCCCATGTGTCTACTTTAGAACCCCACTTGTCTACTTTGGGTCCACAAATCCTTGGATTTAGTTTGTTTTTTAGGTGTTCGTGAACAACTCCTGTTACATTTGGGTGTTTCTACCTTAGTATTCCAACCTGTATTGTATGATGCTACGTGCTGAGAGTATCTGACTGTTGAGAATTCAAGTATGCAAGGCTGGATGTGCACAATCAGCTGCACAAGGACAGGTGAGTCTAGCTCCAATGCCTTCGTAGTGGTGGCCATGCAACTCTTTGATCAATCAAGTTTCCTCTGTTTTGACAAAGTTGAAGGTATGTTGGGTTCTTACATGGACTTACTTTCAGTAGTAAATCCCTCACCCTCCCAAGAGGTATTCGAGAAAGTATTTTTACTTTTAGGCCTTTACTTTTAGTTTTACAAGGATACTATTTTTTATGCCAATTTTTTTTTTTCCGAAACTCAAACATATTAGAGAAATGGATAGTACACCTGAAATTGAACATCCATGCTATGGAGAATTTGTCATAAAGAATACCAAAGAAATAGGGCTTTGCATTGCTATGTGCAATTGTCAATGATTGTCAATTGTTTTAAGTTACATATGAATATACTTTATGAATTGAGAATAGTAATTATAAAATAATATTATTAGATGAAAAATATTCTTCTAAACAACAATTGTTCTTATAACTACAATAAGAAGGCACATTTCATAGTTGGGCATGTTTTTTAAGTAGGATCTGCAATCTTCTCCACATTCCTTCTAGCTTTTGTTAATTTCAAATCATATTCTTTTTGGTTTAAATTTAGTAATGATCACATCCCTCAAGTTTATAGAAGCTCTTTTAGAATCACTTCAATACACATGTAAAATTTACTCAACTTTTTTATTGTCAAAAAATGTAATTAATGAGACAATTTGATTTGGCAAAGAGATAGAAAATGGCAAGGTAGGGATAGATGCGAAGAAGTTGGGGTAACAATTGCAATGAGAAGAAGTGCAAAGGAGACTTTAACATAGACAACTTTGATGCGAAAGCAGATGTGATTGGTAAAGTTCTTTTATTACACAAAATGAGAGAAGGAAAATAATGAACATATTGCCCAAAGCTACTACTATATACAAATTTGGACAAAGGTCATAGGGAAGGAACTCTTTTTACTAATACTATTCGTGGTGGCACTTTGGCATTGTCCCTAGATATTGACAATTCAAGCTTGTGTGTTCACAATCCCAATGGTCCAAAGATTACTTAACTTATTCACAATCTAACCCTATCTTAAAACCTTGTAGGATAGATCTTAGACAAAAATTTATATTTAAATGAAGAGAGAGGAGTGTTACCAAACTCCTCCACATGAGAGTTAGCAATATATTGAAGGGTGCCACAACATAGAAGCTCATGTCCAAAGCCAATACCTTCACTAATACAAAAGAATTTTAGGATTTAGGGTTAGCATGATTGTCCTTTGAACTTTGTTGTGGGATCTCAAAGAAAAGTCATTTAGAGAGATGCCAATTCTTGCAACATTCTATGAAATAAGAAATTGCAAGCCAAATTTGGCCTTTTGTTGTTGGTGCCATATTAGACAAATGGAAATTAACCTCCAAGCCAACAAAGAGCAATCAATTGCTCCATTAGTTTCTTTTTGCACCAATATTCTCATTTTATACACATTCAAATAAAGAAGCAATGTTCAAAACTTTAGTGTCATTTTGCATATGCTTCTTAGTGGCAAATCCCTGAACTGGATTTTGAAATGGAAGAGCTAAAGGTGATTTTGAAGATTGCTCTTAAGAGTGCGTTGAAGATATGTCATTCGAAAAGCCAAGCATGTCTCGGATCAATAGTAAGGTGGTGAAGCAAATGGTTGAGTCCATTCTATTTCAATATTCTACCAATTTTCAAATATAATTATTTTTGAAATTGGACACTTTGAAGATTATTTTGACAAACTAAGAAAAGACCAATCACAAGAAAGTGAAAAAAGGACATAGTTATGGTTGTCCTCTATTTTGGAGTTTTGTAGGCCTTCAAAACCCATTACCAATTACAACTCCTATACACCTATGCACCATACATATCTATGGGAGATTACCTTGAGAAAAGATTCATGGGAGATTCCAAATTCTATATTTGCTCTCACACTCTACCTCAAGGGAAGCTAAGTGAAATCCAGGACATCATGTCTACAAGCAAAAAGAGTATACTTTGATTGTAGAGTAATCAAATTTGAACTTTTCTTTACTAAACAAAATTTGACAATGAAGGTTAGAACTTCAAAACATAATATAGGGTCTTCAAATGGGGTCATCCCCCTATCTTCCTTATTGTTCCAAATGTTGTACTATACATCTTTTCAAAAACCTTCCCTGAAACCTTTCCTACCTAGCATCAAAATATATTGAACAATGACAAACACTTTCAAAAGATCCATCAATGATTAACTCCTAAAGGATGAAGGATTTTAGATGTGAAAATATAATTTTGATGAGTCATAATTTTATTTCACTAGAATTTGTGAAGAACATTACATGCATTAGAAAAGGAATGGAGCCTAGAGAAGGCCCCTTTCTTCTGAGAAACTTTGGCCAACAATAACTAATAGAGTGTTGAATGAAAAAATATAAATAAATAAATAATTGTGGTCTAGACTTAAAAATATATATTTTTAATTCAACAATGGTTTTTATTGTTGGTATAGATCTAGCGACCATTCTTCTTCTAACGTGTTTGTCAAAAAATAAACAAGATTAAACAAAAATGAGACCACAAGTGATCTATTCAAAATGACTCAAAAAACATGACAACAAAATTGGAAATCTTGGTCCTTAAGGAAACTCCATCAAGCCTCCTTTGATCGATCTCCCCATGACTTTATCAAAATATATTGAAATTGTAAAGTTTGATTAAAAACCATATTATTTGCAATTCGATTGAATATTGCAACAAAATGGACTCAACCAAGGTCCTCCAACTAGTTCACCATCTCAAGTTAGTAGAAAAAAAAATTGTCTACCATAATCAGTTAAACAATGACTAAGTGTCCTATATGATAATCTAGATGTTGCAACCATTGCTATTAGCGCCAAATCTTACCTATACATTGTTTTAGTTACAAAGCAATCATACAATGAAGTGTAGGATTATGGGAGTATAGTAGAGTTCAATTCAAAATTAATGAGAGTTATTCTCCAACTAGTATTCATCACAATTGTCGATGTAGACGAGTCTATGCTCCATGAAATCCTCTATGACAATCAACAATTGCAAAAAATGAAAATCTAATTAGGAAACAACTACAAGTGTAATTGCACAAAAGTTGAATTCAACTAGGAAACGATTACAATTGTAAAATGAAAGAATCCAATAAGTTCAATTACCCCCTAAAGAACCAACATGCATTTTTTGGCTACATAACAATTTTGGGTAGGTACGTGTGGCTGGAGATTTCCATATTCTTGGCCCAAATTTTCATAGAAGGTGGGGACGAGGAATATCTTCCATATGCACTAAATTTCATGACATTTGGAAATATAAGTCAAAAGTTATGGCCTAATATGTTACTTTTTTCGTAAATGGGCAGTTTGGGCTGATTTTTAAAATCACTTTTTTGAAAATTTGAAATTGGTTTCTTAGAGTTATATAAATTTGGAAAGCTTTGAATCATTCCAATTTGGTCAAGGAGTCAAAAGTTATGAGGATTTTTTGTTTGTATGTAGTTCTGGATTCTCTACTCTAAAATAGATTTTAAAGTCCTTTATCTTACTCAATTTTCAATATTTTTGGAAAAAAAGAAAATCATAGGATGTAGATTTTTTATTATAACATTGAAACCATGGGATTGACATTTTTCTATTCCATAATTAAATTCGTAACAATTTAGTATTTTGAATCATTCTCTACTAGTGTCTACTTACTATGTTTTTCCTATATGTTGTACAATTCCAAATGATCTAAAATTTATCAGGCATGTGGCCAACTTGTCTAGAAAAATTAAAGAATCCAAAGAAGCACCACCATTTTAGACATTTTTTCATAGAAAAGTGAGCCTACGAAGTACAACTACCCTAAGTTTTTTGCAGGTCCAACAAAATGATTTTAGTGAACTTGAATGGTTATATCTTGCAATCGACAGGGTGGAAATTTCTGAAATTTTTACTACAAGTTCTAAAGTCAGCATACTACAAGATCCTATAGTTATATGTGTCAAGAAAAGTTTGTTCTCATAAATTTGGCACTTGTACTAAAAATGACAATTTTGGAGCATTTTTGGTGAAAACATAGTCATGGAACTTTAAGGGTTAAAAATTATCTATATTTTGTTTCATTTATATATATATTTTTTAAAAGTCATAATATTCCTTGAAATAGGCTATTTTGAGAGAAAACTAGCAAGTGTTTCTTGCAACAACTCTATTACGAAGATGTCCTAATAATTGACAATAGAATAGACTTTTTGCAAGGACATTCCACCTCATACATCCCCAAAACAAAAATCCCCAAAATAGATTGATCCCAAGAATTTAATGATCCTTTATAAGCCTCTCCTTCAAAAAATTTGAAAAAACAAATCTTTCCATAACTATAGAAATTTGAAGGCTAATGCAAATATACTAGAGCCTTCAACATTGGGCATCACTTAAAAAAGCACCTACATTATCAAAAAGAATAAGTAACCAACTTTTCTTCATCCAATAAAAGGCTTTCATTTGTATTGCAATGGTTTCCATGAAGGGCAATGTTGTTTTTAATCTATTACTTGTATGAGACATAAACAAATTGGTGATTTAATTCCTATATATATATGAAATCCCCAAATTTTCATAAAAAATATATAAGTTATCCAACTTCTCCAAGGGACTTGTGACAATAAAAATCCCCTCCGGATAAAAAATGCTTGAATACACGCAAAAAGTATGGCATTGCCAAAGCATATGAGAGCCTACAGGCCACATAAGTAGACTATTGGCCTCAAGCAAGAAGGTCCCAAACAATGTTGACTAGAAATTTCATACAAAGCATGATACTCTAAGAGCAAGACCAACCTAATTTAACATCAAGTTCAATTATATTCATTGTAAAAGGACGTGGCAAACACCTTCATCTATTTGATAGACAAAAGTTGCTCAATAGGATGAAAAAACATTAATTGTTCCCTTCATGATAGGTGGTTGGTGTCTACATTGTGACACTTGCTGAAGACCAACAAGGGGGTCTAGATTTTTGGTAGTGCATGATTCATGCTAAAAATCAATAGACACGCCTATAGATGCTTTTTCGAACTAGTTTGCAATGCTTGAAATTTTAGAGTTTTAGAAACGATAATTAAAATCGTTTATATATCTAAACTATTATTTCTTAGTCTTTCCAACTGTAAGGCAATCGCCTACGCAACTTACAAATGTCTTGTTCATGAGAGGAACATTGTTTTCAAGTTGCAATGTGGACCATAATCACACTAGACCAAAATGTCCTAGAATCTAGCAATACAAGGCCACATTTTTTATTTCCCTAAGTTCTTAGTCCATGACCTTGTATACATATATTCCAAGTTATGTTCAGATTCATAGCAACATCCCTGAGCTTGCTAAGAGGTCTATTCAATGCTTCTCCAAAATAAGCAAAATAAGATCTTTAATAAGAAATCCAATTTAGTACTTGAAGGCTAGTTACAATAAGTTTTAACAGCTCCAATCTAGGACCAATTCACTAATCTCTCAAACAAATCACTAATAAACAAGAATAAGATATTTTGGTCACTTTTAAGACACTTTAGTTTTCACTTCCATAGATGATAAGGGCAATTTTCATTATAATCATAGTTCTATATATCTTTCTAGGAGTAATACTAATCAAAATAGTCTTGGGTGTTGTACACCAAGGTGGAAGTAGCCAAGGCCGTTTGTCATCCATTTGGTGAAGTATTTCCCCTATGAGGTGTTGCGAGATGGCCACATATACCTCTCATATTGTAAGGCTTTCCAACCGAGGGATCCTTGACCATTCAATGTTTGTCGTAATGCTCTTCCTTCAATACCTTTGTGGAGACCACCAATCCTTTGCTGGGAATGGAATTTCTTGTCCCGTAGGAAATTTTTTATTTGTAGTCTTCGAATTCAGAAGTTCAAGGAGTCGACTTCTAGTCTCACTAGAGAGGGCAAATTGTTGTGAAATTCGCCTAAAAGCCTCACACTTTTTGGCTTGTTGACGATACTTTAGATCGTCATAACATAAGGTGTACAAGATGGAAGCTGCCCTCTCTTGATTCAATGGACACTCGGACACCATGATTTCCAACCAAATAGTTCCAGATGCTTTAACTTTGATGACACGATGAGACTCGGCACGATACCAAAAGTTCAATAATTCGTCCACTAGTGGCAAGGCTTCCTCTAACATTGTCGTTGGTTGTTCTATAATAAGCTTCAAAAGAATCGGGACTAGTCCAACTTTAATTGCTTTCACTTTGGCTGACTTATCATGGAAAAGGTTATTGAGAGTACTACTCACAATCTGTTGGATTTGTAGAGTTCCGTTACCAAGTGATGTCACCAAAGCACGCATGGCCATAGACTTTCCAATGACACTCCTCCTATTTGGACTCGTAGAGAGATTGAAGAGTATTCTTGCAGCATGTTCACGAGCTTTAGTTGAACCTTCTGTCAAGATCTTGGCAATGGGCTCTAGTGCATCTGCATATCCATCATGTAAAGGAGAATATAGTATTGAAAGAGGATTTTAATTCATCCAAAAATGCATCCTTTAGATAAACATATGCAAAAGTTATAAGAAGGCAAAGTTTAATTGGTAAGTGATCTATGACTCACTTACAAAAGAGTCAATATTGACATGGTGTACATTATCAAGATTTGTCTATATTCTTTGATTATTTTTTGTGAAATTGCCCTTAGATAGGTTTTGCAATTACATACTTCTAGTTTGGAATAAGAATATTGTTTGCATAAGACCATCAAAAAACACAACACTTTTGTTCTTGAAGAAATATCAAGGGACCTACCTGGAAAGAGGTTGATAAGAGTGTTGCTCACAATCTGTTGGACTTGTAGAGTTCCATCACCAAGCAATGTCACCAAAGCATGCATGGCCATAGACTTTCCAATGATACTCTTCCTACTAGGACCTGTGGAGAGATTGAAGAGTATTCTTGCAGCATGTTCACGGGCTTTAGTTGAACCCTCCCTCAAGACCTTGGCAAGGGGCTCTAGTGCATCTACATGTCCATGAAGTAAATGAGACCATAGTAATGAAAGAGGATTTCAATGCATCTAAGAATGCTTTCTTTAGATACCACACACAAAAGCTAATGGAAGACAAAAATTCAACATGTAAATGATCTAAGATTGATTTACTTACAAAAGAGTAGATATTGAAGTAATGTACATTACCAAGATCTCTTTATATTCTATGAGCAGGTTTTGTGAAGTTGCACTTAGGTAGTTAGGTAGATTTTGCAATTGCATACCTCTAGCTTGAAATCAAACTATGGTTTTAAATATATAAGACTATCCAAAAGCACAACACTTTTGTTCTTGAAAAAATATCAATGGACCAACCTTGGAAATCAGATTTAGCTATACCAAACATAGTTCGACGCTTGTGCGAGCTCTGGCTGATGTCAAAAAGTATAGAAAGAACATGTTCCTGAGTTATCTGCTCTGAAGAAGGTAACAACGAAGCTAGGAGCGATACACCTCCATTTTTAACAATGTAACTTTGAAACTTAACATCTCTTTTTGACCATTGACAAATACCATAAGCAGCTCCTTGTCGAACCTCTAATATAGAGCTTGATAAATTTGGGAAGAGTTTGTAAGCCTCTTTTAGGTCTATGCGAGGTCCAACTACCACTTCATGCATGCTCAACCTACTTGACCTACTCGGACCCCTATTTTCCGGCTACACACCCACAACAAACCAACAACTTAGTAGTTTGTCAAAGACATGAATCATTACAAACCCCTTGAAGAAGATAAATTGCAATGTTAAAATAGAAAACCACCTAGAAGTCTCAAAAAGTACAATACATTGACTTCACCCTCTTCTAAAGAAACCACATGAAGGTACATACCTCCATGCAAAGGCCAACAAAAGGTTGCAAATACTTTTCCTTCGCTTCTTTTAGAGCTCCTTCCACATGCTCCAAAGCTTCAACACACTCAACATCACACTTATCCCATTGAAGGATGTAATGCAATGCTAAAGCAGCATCACCCAACAATCCTTGAGTTTTCAATGAGAATGCATGGCTTCGATACTCTTTGCGACGTTGTTGAAAGATTTGAGCTTGCTCCGGAAACTTCTCAAATAGGCCTCTTCGGAAAGTAAGGTTATCAATGACAATTGTCAAATCCTCATCTACGTTGAAGGGATTAGTGGTCAAATTGTTGTCAATGATTGTCCACCGACAATATGTGTTGCCATTACTAGCCACAACAGGGTCAATCATCAAGTTTGTTGTAATAGGATCTTCATACATATTCTTTTCTTCAAGCGATGAAATTCCTGCATTGTGGTTGTCCACTATGGCTAGAACATCTTCCCAAAACTTTAGATCAGCAAAGGGTGAGGTCCTTGCTTCCTCAACCTCATCTCTCACCTCTTCAGGCAACATGCCATGCATACTTCCAATAATGGTAATCAAAAGAGACTTCAACTCTGCATTCTTTTCCAAGATAGTAGCTTGGCTTGCTTGCATGTCCAAATGCAAAGACAAGTTGGTAATCCCCAAATTTTTTTGCACAGATGCCATCACTTTAGAATGCAACTTTCCAAGTTTTTGCATCCGTTCAGCAGAATTGAACACTTGGAAGAAACTCTTATTTCTTGACCACCTTTCTAACTTGTTGGTAGCCTCCATTGCATCTTTCTCCAAATTCTTGAAGGCAGCAATGCCTATAACATTGCCCCCGCCTTCTTGAAAACGCTCTCGAAGAAGAGGAATTTGATGATCGAAATCTTGAATGAAGCTTTGTAATTCCTTGATTTCATTTTGATTCTCAACATGTTGATCATACATGGCCTTCAAATTCCATAATGAGGTACACAGTTGGAGCACAACATCCATGTCTCCAACGTACAAAACTGCACAACATCCAAGATATGTTTACTAAGAACAAAAGCTTTGCATGAAGTGCATCAATCAAGTCCATATCATCAACAAATAGAATGGCAGATGTGAGATCAAACGTAGAAAGCAAAGCTCCAGAAGTTGGTGTCCAAGTAACTGATCACTGTAATTCCAAATGCAAGCAAAAACTCTTCTCTGCTCGGTGCTTGCTCAATTCTTCTATATCAACGAACAAAGAATTATAACTCAACCACAGTCTCTAAGGTAGATTCTTCTGAAGGGTGGGGTGTGCCCTAAGCATGAGTGGGCGAAAAATGTAATTGCAAAATGCATTGCACAGCAAAACTCAAGACCTAATCATGACTGTGAGGACCTCCGTGACGACGCTTTGTTGTAAGCATAACTTCCAAACTTCAGGAGGTGTTCAGGTGGTGTCAAAAGAATACTTATTCTACTGCAGTGAATCCTCATAACGATGGGGACAATATCCGCAATTGGTTTGGTATTTCTAACGATAGCAAAATACACGCAGCTGAAAGTCACGGTCACAGGAAAACAAACTCACGCTCGCCGGAGACTAGAACTACACAATTCCAGAGACAGTCCGGAAAGAAACCTTTGAGACTCACCCCAAGGTGCACAATGTGCAAATGGTCAAGTGCTCATACAACTAGGAGCAGTCTCCACTCGGTCGCCAAGCAAAAGCGCAGTGCATCATGAATCCAAGCCCTGAACAACTCCTAGCAAACTGCGAAGGTTGCAACCACGAAATACAAACGAATGTCAGCTTCAAGAAAGTCAGACCCATTCTGAGTGTCGACACAGACGACAATCTGGTTGGAAGAGCGGAGAGAGCAGAAAATTAGGGCCTAAAAATAGAAATCAAAGAAAGAGAATGGCCAGGAAATGAAAAAATTCTTCTGGATTCTAAAACAGGCAAAGACGTTTCCACGACATAAATACATGATCGCAGATGTCCAAAGGTAATCACAGTGAGTCAAACTCTCCCAATAAAGCATACTTTCAGTGCTTTGAACCCCTCTCTGAAAGCAGGTACGAGACTCCCACACAAGAACTGAAGAATCTTTCGAGACTTTAAAGCTCTCGAACAAGCTCAAAGCCACAGAACTGGGATCCTTACCTTCCATCATCGGACTTCGCAGTTCCAAGCACTACTGTAATGAAGACAGTGAAGATGATGCCGGCAGAATACGTGATCCACATGATCGAGGTGGGATGCAACTTGCACGCCCTTCCCCGAAGAAAAAGTGCAGACTTATTAGCGCTGCAGCGAGCTCTGAGTTCCTGCTTCCCCGGTCGCATGCATACCCGAGAGAATCAAGTAGAGTAGTCCCAGTTGGTCGAAACTCATCCGGACATGGATGGTGCAGAATGTCTCGAGGGAAGGAAGGAAGGAAGGAGGCAGGCAGTAACTGAGAAGCTTCAGGAGGAGGTGTGGCGGACACGGAATGCCAAGCAAATGGATTGGGCACCGATTCCCAGTTTCGAAACAGTGACAGTGGGTCTCCCCAAATTTCAACCCAGACGACTGCTACAGCTCAATTTTCTCCAATGCGGGGGCACTTCACGTGGAAATAATTCGACCTGGGAGGACAGATGATCGACCCCCTTACTGTCCCATCCGAGGGTAAATGTGAAAATTGCCCCCTATTTTGTGCCAAGTAAATTTTTTATTTCTTCACCTCTAGTCACTAATTTGGGGCCTTTGAATTCAAAATGAATTCAAAATTTGCAAATTTTACAATGGGTGGCAAATAAAGAATTCTAGTGTTTTCTCTAGGGGTAAAATATAGGACAATAAGGGGGTCAATCTTCCTTGACCAAAAGGTCCATTGTCACTGTTATTACCATGTGAAGTGCCTTGGCCAAGGTGAATTGACTCCCTCATTGCCCTTCAATTTACTCCTGGAAAAACACTGGAGTTTTTTATGTGTTGACACGTGATAAAATTTTGAAATTTTGACCTCATATTTTCAATTGGAGGTCCCAAATTAGGTAGGTGAGGTGAAGTAATACAAAAAACAACATAGTACAAAATAGGGGCAATTTTTTTACAATTACCTTCAATTGGGGGCAATGAGGGGTCATGAGCACCAAATGAAGGTGATGTGTGCCTTTACCCTCTCACTCTGAGACATGTTAGTGAGAAGCATGGAAATGGGTGAATTTCAAATGGGTTGGAATAATATTGACTTCACATTGATGAAATTCCAATTGCTGATCAATCACATTGAATTCTTCATAGATCATATTTTTATTTTTCAATGGGACCATTCTTAACATGCAAGACATCCGTATGAATGTCTCCTACATATCTATGCAATCAAAATTTTAAAATTTATCACCAATATTCTTCAATCAATTATCATACAAATTCATCAATATTGAGTGAAATAATTTACCAAAACTCGGGTAAGTTTTGTAATTTTGAAACTAACTGAATTTGGTATGCTTGATTGGGATTGCATAAGAATTATGTGTTAAATATGTGAGACAAAAACTGCCAACTATTTTCTATATAATTATAAAAAAAATTCTTTAAATGGCACAATAGGTAGTTTGCAAGAGTATGTTACCCCAATGTGCATATGTTTCAACTTCAAAGTTGATATTAATTTATTCAAAGTGTACCAATCAGGCAGCTTCGTCATGGACAGGGCATGGAGGCGAGCTTCTTTCATTAACTGAGCGTTGTTTTGATGATATTCTTAACTCATGTAACAACTTGATTAGATTTTTTGAGCCTCCTAGACAAGCTATATTAACAAATATTGCAATTATTTTTCGAAGTCTATGAACCTACGTTGTTTTTCTTGATCAAGTTCTGAATTCTATCTTCCAACAGGGGCACCAGGTCCTTCTGGAGGGGAAGCTTACACCAAATACGAGCGATACAAAAGCATGCAGTCATAATTGCAGTTTCAAGGAGATATGTCTTTAAAAACTTGATTCGGTCCGTATTGCAGTCACTTCACCTAGCACAAACGCATATGCCCATATAGGAAAATATTTTGTACATACTATATTATAAATTGGAAAAACTTGTAGACTCATCTATTCCAACTTTTAGAAAGTTAGTAGCTCAGAGAAGGCATTAGAAGAGATCTGGCCCCATTAGAAGACTATGAGTTCCCCATAGTGGGGAATTGGATAAACTGTGTCACTGCAACATGCTGATGTGGTCAGGAGGCGACCACGTCAAATTTATTTATTTATTATTTTATTTATTTATTTTCTTTCAACTTCTTTTCCAATTTCAAGGACAAAAAAGAAATAAACCCATTTATGACAGGTGACTACTACCAACCATGGCCTCACTGCTGCGGGAACGAGGGGAACAAGCCTAAAACGGCCCTTTGACTTCCCCGAATCTCATCTAATAAAGGGTTCAAAGTCAGAACCTTTACATGGCTACTTTCATCATAGCTCAGTTAATAAGGCAACTTGACACCCAAAAGCATCTGAATAATTAATCCATCATATTTTCCATTATTCTATTAGAAAATTTATAGTGGGGTCTTGTTGATAGTTAAGAGGGGATTCTAGATTCGCTTAGAATGCATTTTTTGGACACTATATGAATAAACTATGAATTTTCAAAGTGTTGTTCAAAATAGGAGTTTCTAAAATTGACCCTATCTAGACTCTCATGAATAATGGGAGTACATTTTAGGCAAGAATATGTAGAGGTCAATTTTAGGTGCAGATACCTTTGTACTAGACGGAGCCCATAAGATTGCAATTATACTGAAAAGAATTTATCAAGCTGCAAGATTTCATTGTGAAGTTGTTTGGATGCCATTTACTAGCTGAAAAGAATTGAATGACAAATTGCATAGATGAAAATGTGATTAAAATCGTGACATAGTTTGTATTTTATATTGGATAGATTTTCTTCACTAATCTCAATTCTTTGGTCAAACTGGTTCATGTCATGCATATTTTTTGCATGTTATGGTAGAACCACCCATTCTTGACTAGGGAACCATGCCCAACATATAGAGTACGAGTATTTCCGATCAAACAAGAGTGATTTCCAAAATGTCTTTTCAGTTTTTGGAATGCCTTCTTTTCTAGAATTCGTGGTCCAACAATGAGTCATGACACATGTCCTTGCTTTCCAATGCCGAAGTAATGCCAAAGTGAGCAGCTAGTAGTCTCTTGAGTGAGTGGAATTGGAAGAGTCTTGACATTGGTTACAGGTTCAGATCACATTTTGGCTTCCAAAATTCGTAGTAATTTCAATTTGGGGAATAAAATTAAGAAAAATTTGCAGTCCCCATATTTCCCATCTTTCAACATGGTAAAAATTTGCAACACCTCATACAACTGATGACCTGTCGTAGAATCACTCAAGTCATTGGCTGTGAGTGGTTCTACCTTAATTTTCTTAAAATTCATTGAATTAATTGTACACGTGAATGTGTAGGCATTCAAGCAGGCACAGGTGCCATGCTCGCAGTGAAAAGGGCCCAAGAAGGTTCCAAACAAGGTGTCGCGGAGTTCCGAGAAGGAGATCGAGATCTTGTCCAGAGTTCACCACTCAAGAACTTGGTGGGACTGGTGGGCTTCTGCTTCGAAAAGTTCGAGGAAATGCTGTTGTACGAGTACATGCCCAATGGAACGCTCACAGATCGACTGGCTTCGTAGTGAGTAGGAGACTAACTTACTGTAGCAACAACACTCTTGTTTTACTTCAAATTTTCCATTTGTTTCTAGAATATGGGATGGAATCTGTCTCTCCAGATTTTGGAAACCTCATTCGATCACATGGCAAGAAACTCAAGTAATGAGTTTGAAGCAATGCGTCTAGAGAAAATTAAGGGGGGTGGTCGGAGCTCTTGAATTCTAGTAGTGCAAGATTTCACTATTTTTTCATATTGGGCCCTGCGCAATTTGAGCCCCCGAATCTCGTCCCAGAATTACTGCCTCTGCAGAGTTTCCAAGTCGCGTTTGAAAATCAGAATTGAAAGCTTGCACTGTGATACCCCCACTGATATTGTTGCTAATTTTTTTTTTCTTGATCAAGAGAGTTGTGGAGAAATGGTGTCAGAACTATTGGAAAAAGATAAGGAAAATTTTGATATATAGAATTGGAAAGAGGATTTTAAGGGTGGTTTGGTTGTGACATCTTAAGTCAACCTACTTGCCATGACATGTGCGCAGGGGATGTGTTTGGGAAGATTCTGCTTGAATGTGTCAAGCTCACCCGTTTAGGGGTGTTGTAGTTGTGACCATTGCTTTCATAAAACATGTGTACAAGTATTCTCCTGTTTCAGTTATTTGAAGTGCATTATTTACTTCGAAGTTTTCTTGTTGTGAAATGGTCGTGTAAGGTAGTGTTTTATGTGTCTGGAATCAGAGATTCACATGCTCATATTGAACCCCTCCTTGTGTGTATGTCAGCTGCTTTTGTTGAATTTCGAAGTTGCCAAGTGAAATTTTCTAAGTTGATGACGACATGTGATGGTTTCATTTCATGCGGCTTGGCTACTGTCAACTTGTAACTGCACTTCTGTTGATTCCCAGTGGTGCTGCTCTGTTTCCTTTCATTTAGGGCCATTTCAGGTGAAAATTTGCTATAGACGAGATCACATAACATTCCAAAACTTCAAGAACTCATTCCATTGACTTTGATGCATTGCATCCCCCAATTACTACCAACTGAAACTATTGAAAATCTTTACTTGCAAGATCCTCTTCAATCCTGTGGCACAAGAAAGAGTTATTCCATCCACAGTCAAACTACAGGAGGGAGCCCCCTAGAATGATATACAATCAAAAACAAGCAGCTACATTACAAGCGGTTGTCTCCCAATAGCACTGGCTCGGTTTTCAAGTAAGGAACTCAAACTTCCTCAGGATAGTTTCTGTCAATGACAAGCCTCCCTCCCCTTCGGTCCAGAACAAATAAAAAAACACATCAATGTGGGTGCCTGCATCCACCAGTACATGAAAAAGTGACCAATGCCATTGAATCTTTTTCAATAAATCCAGTGAACCATTCCCCAGCACTGGCCAGGCACCCACGAATGTCAGTCGGTGACATTCCCCGGTGATATGCGGGCGCAGCTCAGCATTTTGAGGAATCTAAATCCCTTCTTTCGGGTGCCTTTCTTTGACGTGTCATGGACGCTCGGAAGGCTGGAGAACTGATCAAGCACAAAAGACAAGACACCAAAAAAAATTTAGGCAGTGTCAGGTGAAAGCCTTTAAACGGAAGTGATACCCTAGCTCCACCAAAACTCTTGTTGGGTGGACTTCAAAGTTACCGCTATCGAACATCAAGCTGAAACTGTAGACGTAAAAGCACAAAACTGTGAACGAGCTGGCTTCTGGATCCGGCAACCTTTTTCTGATTTCGTCCCTCAATTACCTACATAAGGGCAACCTCCCCCTCACTTGTATATGATGAGAAAATTAAACCTGCTTTACTCGTACAATTCTGCACAATTCTAATTCAATTCTGATTCATTTTCTGGACATTCTTAACAGCTCTGCACGATTGCTGGAGCAGCTCAAACGATGCACAAAAGATTTGTAACTAGAGAGGGAAGAATGTGGTAAAAATACCTGAGGTCCATCACTCACAGTCGCATTCGCTTGAAGCTGCGGAAAGGGAGATGCTCCGACACTTTGGTTCTGAAATTCGCAGAAGATGAGTTACAGCAAACTAACTCCAGATTTAACCCCTAAGTGCCCAAGTGGCCAACGTCGTTGATTCCATGTCTTTAGGAGTTGGAAAAAATCACTTAGGAAGCTTCAAGATTACCAAAAGAAAGTAGAAATCAAGTCCTACATTTTTGGAAGTTCCTATAATCCACTATTAGCTTCCAAAGTGAGAATTCTATTTTAATTTGAGTACTCAGGAAAGAAATGAAAACCTCTTGCGTAGAACTTATCTGGACGTAGGTTGACCACATGCGATGATCTAAATTCAATTCCACCCCAATCAGATATCTCCAAAAACAGTGCGGGTTGCAAGTGGTAACATACCTGAGCCAGTCCGTCGTCAACCGCAATCACTTGAGCCGGGGGAACGACATGTGCTCCAATTCTCGCATACTGAGAATCCGCAGAATAACAGAGTTACACGAAAAGCTCCTTCATCGATTAAATTGAGAGATTGAAACCTAATAATTTTCAACTCCATGTTTGTTGGTTTGAAAAAAATTGTCTCACTCATTTCAATTGTTATATTCTTGTAAGTTGTAATCCATGCAGTGAAATGGCTTGTGGGGTGTTGCACACATTGCTCCAATAGTCTACTACACTTTGTATGGTTGGTGTTAAAAATAAAGTTTTAATTTTCAAATTCAACCAACATGAAGATGTCACACGGCCAAGCTATAAAAATGGAGCATACATCTATTCTAGTAGAGTAGCTTCACTCAAGAGTAGGTCGAAAATGCAAAATAGTGAAAATAGTTGTCGGTCAAGTCACTTGACTCACTTATGAGGAAGGTAATTGAAATAAAGACAAATAAACCACCCATAATAGATACCTAAGAAATGACCCATCATAGTCTTACATCAACTTGTAACAAATTTTTTCCAATAAATTAGATTTGGGCTACAAAGTTAACATTACGTTGAGTTAGTGGGCGTAATCAACATCTTGGATGATGGTGATGGAGTGATTAGTGATCGAGTGCAATAGGAACTTCCACCTTTTTAGTGTAAATTCATCACAAGAAATGACTTTTCTAGGCCTTCACATCGAAGCCATGAAGAAATATTATGACCACTTTACTAGGTGAGTATGATGACTATTATAGATACACTCTTTGTTGGTTTGGCTGTAGTCTAGAGATTCTTTTGGACCCATTGAGGCAACATGCTTCAAAAATTTATAACAAATTCATATTTTGTCAAAAAAATAAAATTTCAACTATTCTCTCCATTTCTCACATTTGTCTTTACCTCAAAAAATTTAAAAAGAAAAAATTCAATAATGCCAACAAGGCAAATTGGTCATAAGTTGGTTAACTTTAAATGCTAATTGTGACCTTGTAACCCTATAACCTTTGTTAAATAGTGAAATTAGGTTGCCTTAACAATTAGGTTGCCTTACCCCAAGAAAGTTCCTATACATGCTACCAAAGTCAACAAGTACTTCTAGAAATTTTTCCATTTGTGCACATAGAGGTTCATAAGTCCCAATTGCAACAATAACTAATTCAAAAATAGTGCATTTTTGTACAATAACAAAAATTGTTTTTATAGTGTCAAATGTCTAGAAATTAGTATGGGGCAACCTAATTTCACTATTTAACATTGTTGATTTTGAACATTCTAACTTTACTTGATCATACTAGATTTACCTAAACATCATGTTGGTGTCCAATGTGTGGCACAAATGAAACCTTTGATGCATAATTGTAAACCTCTAAAGGAGATCACCCATTTCTAATTAGCCTCCCATTTTTTTACTTTTGGTTGCTACATTTCCAATCAAGTGAATTGTAAGTGACAACTCATGCACCACAGGACCCCGAGAACAACAAAAATGTCTAGGAGGTGTATATTGAAAGCTTAGATGATTACAATGTGTACATTGGAAGCCTTACATCAATTTTGGAACCATCCTATAGTTGGAAATAGGTTTGCCTACATATCAAGAATGGGACAAATAGAATCTTTACAAAAAAAATTCGGGATAATTTTTCTCTTAAAGGAAAAAATTTAGGAAATTAGGAAATCCTCCTAAAATCTATTTCCTTACAAAAAGAAATTTTTTCTTGAACTTTTCACATGCCTCAAATAGGCTAAATTGCTTAAGTGATCGGAAATGGGTGATCATCCTAATAATGGAACCATGCTCAATTTCTTACTTGTGTGATTTTAGGTGTAGTTACTATATTTGTACCCAAAATACACCATGTGCACTATATTCATTAATGTTGGCTTGTCTCTACTCTTCGGATTGCTTGGAAGGATCATATTAAGGTAGGAACACCTGAAACGGGCACTTATTAGAGATGACGTGATCATGAGGGTTTGTGCAAAAAAAAAGTTGTTTGCGGGTTAGGAAATGGTTTAGGAAACCAACAAAAATGGTTTCATATTTTTACGAGCTTGTATGAATATTATAAGAATTTTTGAAAACAACTATATAGATGCACCTACTGTGGACACTAGACTAACACCAAAGTGGGCACGAAAACACCCAAAAGCGATACACTCTAAACTTGAATCAAGTGCGGGTGATTGGCTACTTCTTAGAAGAATGACAACTTCTTGAACCCCCATGTGTCTACTTTAGAACCCCACTTGTCTACTTTGGGTCCACAAATCCTTGGATTTAGTTTGTTTTTTAGGTGTTCGTGAACAACTCCTGTTACATTTGGGTGTTTCTACCTTAGTATTCCAACCTGTATTGTATGATGCTACGTGCTGAGAGTATCTGACTGTTGAGAATTCAAGTATGCAAGGCTGGATGTGCACAATCAGCTGCACAAGGACAGGTGAGTCTAGCTCCAATGCCTTCTTAGTGGTGGCCATGCAACTCTTTGATCAATCAAGTTTCCTCTGTTGTGACAAAGTTGAAGGTATGTTGGGTTCTTACATGGACTAACTTTCAGTAGTAAATCCCTCACCCTCCCAAGAGGTATTCGAGAAAGTATTTTTACTTTTAGGCCTTTACTTTTAGTTTTACAAGCATACTATTTTTTATGCCAATTTTGTTTTTTCAAAACACAAACATATTAGAGAAATGGATAGTACATCTGAAATTGAACATCAATGCTGTGGATAATTTGTCATATATAATAAAGAATACGAAGGAAATAGGGCTTTGCATTGCTATGTGCAATTGTCAATGATTGTCAATTGTTTTAAATTACATATGAGTATACTTTATGAATTGAGAATTATAAAATTAGATTATTAGATGAAAAATATTCTTCTAAACAACAATTGTTCTTATAACTACATTACGAAAGGCACATTTTATAGATGGGTATGTTTTTTAAAGTAGGATCTGCAATCTTCTCCACATTCCTCATAGCTTTTGTTAATTTCAAATATTGTGTCTTTTGGTTTAACCCCTAAAGGACCAAGTGTCTGTTCAATGTACACAAGAAATCTTGCGTAGGCTCCTACAAAGTCATTTTTAGTCGGATGTTCATGAAATTTGGACATAATGTGTAACTATATATCCCCTTCCTGAAAATCTATTTTTTTTCTAATTGGGTGTCCGGATCAAAAGTTACGTTGTCCTGAACTTTGCGGGCAACTTAGGTAGCTTCGAGCAACATGTGCAAAACTCTTCCTATGATTTTGAAATCTAGCAGGTGTGTAGCTTACATGATCCTAGATAGAAATGTCCAAAAAAATAACCATGTTTAGTATAAGAATCTCATTCTAGAAGGAGTTAAAGTTTGTAGGCCATGTCGCACAAGGTTGAAAAAAAACTTTTTCACCTAACTTCAAATGTTATAATCATTCAATCTATGTAGTCAAAGTTTCTAAATTTTTTTCCACATGTTTCCAAAGAAGTCTAGAACAAATTTGTACGGTTGAATTTTGAAAAAAAAACTTTTTTTCCATTTTTTTCTTGCTGCCCTAAAAAGTGTAGTTTTTGACAATTTCTGCCCAAAATGTGCCACGGTCCTTTAGGGGTTAAATTTAGTAATGATCACATCCCTCAAGTTTATAGCAACTCTTTTAGAATCACTTTCATATGCATGTAAAATTTTTACTCAACTTTTTATTGTCAAAAGGTGTAATTAATGAGACAATTTGATTTGGCAAAGAGATAGAAAATGGCAAGGTAGGGATAGATGAGAAGAAGTTGGGGCAACAATTGCAATGAGAAGAAGTGCAAAGGAGACTTTAACATAGACAACTTTGATACTAAAGCAAATGTGATTGGTAAAGTTCTTTTATTACACAAAATGAGAGAAGGAAAATAATGAACATATTGCCCAAAGCTACTACGATATACAAATTATAGACCAAGGTCATAGGAAAGGAACTCTTTGTACCAATACTATTTGTGGTGGCACCTTGGCATTGTCTCCAACGGTGCTAGTATGTGAGCCCAAGAATGCGAGCTTGTGAGCATTGAGCCTACATTATAGGTACCTATAATATAGATACCATACACTATAGAAGGTGTATGTATCATAAACACCTATAATATGGGTATTTGTAACATATATACCCTATAATCATAGACAGTTTCTATAGTATATATACCTATAACATAGATGTGTAGTATTATAGGCTCATAGGCTCACACTCCTATGCTCGCACAATAGCAACCCTCACATTGTCCCTACATATTGACAATTCAAGCTTGTGTGTTTACAATCCCTATGGTCCAAAGATTACTTAACTTATTCACAATCTAACCATGTCTTAAAACCTTGGAGGATAGATCTTAGACAAAAATTTATATTTAAATGAAGAGAGAGGAGCGTTACCAAACTCCTCCACAAGAGAGTTAGCAATATATTGAAGGGTGCCACAACATAGAAGCTCATGTCCAAAGCCAATACCTTCACTAATACAAAAGAATTTTAGGATTTAGGGTTAGCATAATTGTCTTTTGAACTTTGTTGTGGGATCTCAAAGAAAAGTCATTTACAGAGATGCCAACTCTTGCAACATTCTATGAAATAAAAAGTTGCAAGCCAAATTTGGCCTTTTGTTGTTGGTGCCATATTAGACAAATGGAAATTAACCTCCAAGCCAACAAAGAGCAATCAATTGCTCCATTAGTTTCTTTTTGCACCAATATTCTCATTTTATACACAATCAAATAAAGAAGCAATGTTCAAAACTTTAGTGTCATTTTGCATATGCTTCTTAGTGGCAAATCCCTGAACTTGATTTTGAAATGGAAGAGCTAAAGGTGATCTTGAAGATTGCTCTTAAGAGTGTTTTGAAGATATGTCATTGGAAAGGCCAAGCATGTCTACTAAGGTGGTGAAGCAAATGGTTGAGTCCATTCTATTTCAATATTCTACCCATTTTCAAATATAATTATTTTTGAAATTGGACACTTTGAAGATTGTTTTGAAAAACTAAAAGAAGACCAATCACAAGAAAGGTGATTGCAAGAAACACTTGTTCTATTTTTTGTCCCCTTGCCCTCAAACATGTGGTTTTTTGGTCATAACTTTTGCATTGTAAGTTTGTTTGTCTTTAAATTTGGAATGAAGGTATATATAAAAGTTTCACATGTTTCGTAATTTTATTTTATTTTTAAATTAGTTTACTATTTTTAAGGTGCCCTTGATAGGGTGTCTACCTTGGCCATTTGGGGGGATTTTGGTAAGATGTTGTATCCAAAAATGTGAACTAGAAGCCACAAATTGGAGAAGTTGGAGGTGCACTCGCATTTCAATGAGGGACGTAGAGTTTTTTGCAAAACACCTTTGCAAGAGGTGTCTACATGGGGCCAAAGTGACTGTTGTTTGTGCACATTTTTCGAGTAGGAGAAAATTTTCCTTGAAGAAATTTGTGGTGCAATGAAAGAGTAGGCTTTTCTACAAAAATGTCTTTTTTTATAGGAATTTTTGAATTTTTTTTGAATTACTAAAAATGAGAAGGTCCATAGACCCCTTTTCTACTATTTTTTGCTCCCAATGGCTTCTATAGTACTACAAAGTATTGTATAGTACTGAATCAATAGTTTAGATCTGCAAGCACCCAAAATCGACAGTTGAGATTCACAAGCGTACACTACCGTGTGGAATTGATAGTAGTCCGTAGTACTACTAGTCCTATGTGAGCACCAATTTACCCACCCTTAGTAAATCACGAGCACAACTAGATTCTGGGTTTTGGCTAAGTGAGTCCTACTTTTGGGTGTCTAAACGTGTCTAAGCATGTCCATTGTGCTTTCCAAGCAATGGATCTTTTTACTAAGTGCCTAAAGTGACCCCCAAATATGCAAGATTTTCCTAATCTACATCTAGTGTTTTGACCAACCGAATGGATGGCCTGCTGTATATTTTGGGTGGAACCTATGTCAGGGAAGAATTAACCTAGGAAACCTCGATTTCATCATTTTCCATTTCTAAAAACATAAAACTCGACCCTATCCGACCTTCCTAGCCAAAGTTATAGGTGGATGAAGTTTGACTGATACTTGGTTCCTCAAACTTCATCCTTCGATTGAATCTAGCTCCCCAATTCAGAAAGATACGAAATTTTTGGGTATGGGTCAAAAGAATTTCTCCTACCTATATCTGTAGTTGAGCCTTGATCGGGCATTCCCACGAAATTATCATCCAAGCCTTACCTATACTTCATCCACTAATATCTCCTAACCTACGGTTCGGAATTAACTTTTCTTTTTAGCCTTGTACCCTACTAGATAGCCCCTTCCTAATCTCCTTAATTCATTGTCAATCCCTATCTCTATCTATTCTTCATCCAATTTGACCCTAATATTCATCCAGTGATAACTTCATCATTTTTGACTTGATTTGGGTGTGCCTTAGGGTTTTGGAAAGCTACGGCCTTCCTCTTTAAGTTTATGTCATAGGAAATGACCTGAACTATAGTCCTGAGGGTCTAAACTAGGGGTAAGCCTCGGCTAGAGTTGCTAATCACTCATTAGAGACCTAGGAAAAGTTTGGAAAGGTTTAACTCATATCTTGGAACTTGAATCATTGATCGCATCCATTGGAAGCTCTCCCTCCTCTACCGTGAACTTCTGTGCTCTGAGAAAACAAACCACCGTTCTAACCATAAAAAAATTTAACACAAGGGTTTGTTTATTAGTTTCGTCCTATTTCTTTCCCTCTTCCTTCTTTTCTTTCCCCTCTATTCTTCCTATGTACTATGGTGGCCCAACTACCCTTGGTTCTACCTACGAAGCTAATCTTAAAGATGCATCATGCCATCTTCCTAGGTTGAACTACTCCTTCTGTCCTAAGCCTTACACTTAATCTCGTGTAAATCACCTAATTTTAATCTAAGGGCTTAAGTAAGGCTTGAGGATTACCCTCCTATTTTATCTACTTCCATTCCTTCCCCTCAAATTGTCTTCCTTCTTTGTCACTCTCTCATTCTTCCGGCCACTTGCTTGTTGCTTTGGTGATGTTTACGAGAGACGGGGAGTTGGATTTCCCATTACAAAGGTTGCTTAGTGTAATAGATGCGTCTTATTGGCCTCTTCCTTCCCTTCTCCCTCTTCTCCAATTGCTAGACAGCCCACCCCCGACCTCTTCTTCATTAGAACCCCCTTGTTTGACCTTCGATGTTGGACAATCCTTCCCTGCCTTCTTTTTTGATTACCGGAGTCCCCCTATCCAACTCAATTGCTAGGTAGACCCTTTCCTGCCTTCACTTTTAATTAATAGACCTCCTCTCCTCACTTTAATGACTGGATAGACCCTCTCTTGCTTTCTTTTTGATTATCGGACCCTTCTCTTCCGTCCCTAATGACTAGGCAAACCCACCTTGCTCCCTCTTTTATTACCAAACCCCTCTCTTCCATCCTTAATGATTGGGCATAAACCCCTTTTGCTCCCCTTTTGATTAATAGACCCCCCTCTCAACTTTAATGACTGGACAAATCATACCTGACCCCTGATGCTCGGCCCCGGCCTTGACCCTTCTCGAGTATCAAGGTGTTGGGTATTTGGGCTTGGTTTAGGGGTGCTGGGTGTTGGTCTGGGTGCTAGGTTGACTCCCCCTTTTGCTAATTTTTTGCTAACCTCTAAGAGGGGTTTGGAAAAGTTATGTCTATGGTTAGTGGAGGTATGCTAGGCTTGTGGAGGCGAAGGCCACGCTTTATTTCTCACTAACTACTCCTCATACTCAACTTGATCTCTAATTCCTATTTTGGGGGGCCTAAACCTTGGTTTGTTTCCAACACATTTTGGAAACTAAACCTTGTGGGGAGAGGGACCACGGAGTCTCATGATTCTCCTATGAGGTGGTTTTACCACACCGCTAAGACTTCTACCCAAGGAGGTTCAAAGCTTCACCTTGAGGGTGGGACCCACTACCTTCACACCCTCGTGTCTCTCACTAAGGAATACTTTGTCAATATTAGGGACAAAAGGAAGGGACCTTCGACACTTAAAGGACTAGCTACATAGGATTAGTATCATAAATGATTTGAACTAAAGGCCTCCAAAAGTGGCATCGCCAGTCATATGGGGGGTTGCTTTAGGGTTAGTACACCACAAGATAAGAAGAGTGACAAAAGGGTCTCTCAAAGGTAAACACACACAACTTCTAGTAACATGGTAAGTTAGAAAAGCCTCTAAGCTCAAGCTTGGAAGAGTTAATACTACACGCTCAAGATGCAAGGGACCCACCAAGACCTCACAAGCTTGGGAAAACAACAACAATGGCCAAAAGTGCCCAAAAAACATCGTTGCAAGGTTTGTGGCTAAAATGCCACAATTCCAACATAAATTGGACCCAATGAACTCAATTACATAAAAAGGGGGTGGTGAGAGAGGAGATGGGGTGCCCTTTTGTACTCTTTTCCGGGCACCCACTTCCTCCTGTTCATCTAAGTTAACCTTATCTTTTTGCATTTTCATCCTCATCTTAAGGTTTTCATCTTATACTAGCCCACTAAACTAATTTTTGGAAATTAACTCTGAAGCGTAGTCGGATTGCACAATTGGCTTTAGAAGGCCATTTAAAGCCCTTAAGAACCCCACTCCCCCTTTTCTATCTTCATAATCGTAACAAAATCTAGCACCAACTTAATGTCAAAATCGGGAAAAATCCCAACTTTTGGAGGTTGACTTTTCTACCAAAAGTAACTAGTCTAGGCTCCTAAGTAGATGTGGAGGAGTGAGAGAAGACCTATTTTGGGCCCCATTCCGTTTTTGTATGCTCCCGCTCCACTAATCAACTCCGCCGTGGACTTCAAATTCCGTTAATTGTCGGGGAATTTTGCAGGTTTGGATACTTCTAACTATTGAAATGTCTTGAAATTTGTCGATATGGCTTATTAACATAAAAGAAGCTATAATAATTTTTAGTGGGAATTTGCCGGCACTTGAGGAATTTCTAGGAATTTTCCATCGCAAGTTTGGATAGTTGACCGTCTGGAAAGGCATCTTTTGACTATCAGAAAATTCCGCAACTTTCCATAGAACCTCCCATGGAATCCCATGACACATGTGTAGGCTCATATTTTTACTCTAAACATTGGCCTAGGGGGGACAAAATCCACCCTCTCTTTTAATTATTGGTGGTTGAAGAATCTTCCACACCGGAGGGAATCTTGGCAAGCTGACTTCGTCGTTGGTTCTCGAGCATGGTTTTAACCCTCAGTCACCCTGTTTGGTATTTTCAACATCTACAAGCCAACCATTGGGGTTCCACTATTTCGTCTATGAAATGGAGAAACTGGAACCTATCTCCAAGAACTCACCTATATGCCTCACCAGGTTTCCCTCAACCAATCTTTGCGTAGAGATGTCCTTTCTTTGTAGGGTTTTGAGCCTAGTACGTCCATCACTCGTAATTTACCAATTGACACAATTAGTTGGGTTCTAATTTATTTACAACTCGTGGTTGGTCCACTCTAGCTATAATATTCAAAAATTAGACCGAATACTATATTGGTATGTAACACATCTATTTTGGTTCTACACTTTTTTTTGGACTTTTGTATATAAAATTGCATTTAAAATAACAAAATATTAAAAAAAAAAAAAAGAGTGAGTCCTTGGTGATGAATTAGGGGCTCACATCCTACAACTAGAAATCGCATTTTTGTCACGACCCTCATCACAAGGTGTGCCCGTGCCACCTTAGTGAGCAAGGGGGACATTGGGGGTGACTCCCCAAGCCTTGCAAGAGATGAGGTGAGGGGGACTAGGAGTTCCGAGCGATTAGAGTGATGTAGCGCTCTAATCCGGACGAATTTGGGGGCGTGTGATACATGCTTGGAAAGGTCTTGAGAAGACGCTTCTAGCCGTCTAAAGAACGCGTGATTTGGACTTGCGAGTTAAAATTTATGGGCGTTCAAAGTTGGGGGTGTCCCGATCGCGCCGGGAGTGCCCTGGCCGCGCTGGGAGTGTCCCGAATCTTTGGAGGGCGATAACTTTGCAAGTACTTATCCGAATGGAGCAAGTGAGTAGTCCATCGGCATCTACGCGTCGCGTAGATGTCGAAAATGGGGTCGCATGTGCGATTTGGATCCCGGACCGCAAAGTTATGCTGGGTGGAAGTTCGGGAGTCCCAAACTAGCGCGAATCGGGAGAAATGGGGTGATTTTCCAAAACCAAAGGGTGTTTGGGAGTCCCCCTTGACATACAAGGGGGGGGATCTGTCGAATCCCACAGAAAGTACTATAGGAGGGGTTGGTCTCCCTCCTCACTCCCTCTTAGAGCCTTGGTGAATCCCGGTGACTCAAGGTTGGTGGTGTAGGGTCACCACCATTCCAAGGCACCATATGACACTTGGGTGTGTCTCGTGGCACCGGTTGGGTGGAGTCCCACTCCTTGCTAGGCTATGTGAGGTGTCCCGAATGGTGAGTCCCGATTAGTGATGAAGTGAAAAGTAGCAAATATACAAGGAGCCTAGTATGGAATTGGGGTTACACTCAAGGGCGGTTAAGACGATGGTGAGTAGTGCCACCATGGGTCCTTGCACAATAAGATGGAAGTTCCACCCCATGTTACCAAGTAACATGCCCCGGTGTCATGATGTGTGTGTGTGTGTGCTAGTAGTCCCAGTGACTGGGACTTAGCACAAAGAGTTAGAATTGGGGACTAACATTGGATGTGCGTGGCATGTGCAGTGTTAGAAGAGCATGACCCTTGGTGCCACTAAAGTATCAAGTGCTTGAGAAGCATTGAAAGGGAACTTAAGGTGGTAAGTGTCACTAAGGGGTGTGACAATTTTTGAGCCCAAAACATGAAGTGTTTCTTGCAATCACCTAGAAACTAAGTGAAAAAAGGTATAGCTATGCTTGCGCAATGCAAAAAATGTCCTTTACTTTGAAGTTGTGTAGGCTTTCAAAACCCATTACCAATTACAACTCCTACACACCTATGTACAATACATATCTATTGGAGATTACCTTGAGAAAAGATTCATAGGAGATTCCAAATTCTAAATTTACTCTCACACTCTACCTCAAGGGAAGCTAAGTGAAATCCAAGACATCATGTCCACAAGCAAAAAGAGTATACTTTGATTGTAGAGTAATCAAATTTGAACTTTTTTTTACTAAACAAAGTTTGACAATGAAGGTTAGAACTTCAAAATATAACATAGGGTCTTCAAATGAGGTCATTGCCCTATCCTCCTTATTGTTCCAAATGTTGTGCCATGCATTCTCTTAAAACCTTCTCCGAAACCTTTCCTACCTAGCATCAAAACATATGGAATAATGACAAACACTTTCAAAAGATCCATCAATGATTAACTCCTAAAGGACGAAGGATTTTAGATGTGAAAATATAATATTGATGAGTCATAATTTTATTTCACTAGAATCTATGAAGAACATTACATGCATTAGAAAAGAAATGGAGCCTAGAGAAGGCCCCTTCTTTTTGAGAAACTTTGGCCAACATAACTAATAGAGTGTTGAATGAAAAAATATAAATAAATAAATAATTGTTGTCCAACCTTAAAAATAGTACTTCTTATTCAACAATGGTTTTCATTGTTGGTATAGATTTGGCGATCCTCTTGAGGCCCCATTCTTCTTTTAATGTGTTTGTCAAAAAATAAATAAGATTAAACAAAAATGAGACCACAAGTGATCTATTCAAAATGACTCAAAAAACATGACAATAAAATTGAACATCTTGGTCCTTAAGGAAATTCCATTAAGCCTCTTTTGATCAATCTCCCCATGACTTTATCAAAATATATTGAAATAATAAAGTTTAATTAAAAACCATATTATTTGCTAATTGATTGAATATTGCAACAAAATAGATTCAACCAAGGTCCTCCAATTAGTTCACCATCTCAAGTCAGTAGAAGAAAAATTTATTTACCACAACAAGTTAAACAACGATGAAGTGTCATATATGATAAATTGATGATTGCAACTATTGCTATTAGCACCAAATCTTACCTACACATTGTTTTAGTCGCAAAGCAATCATACAATGAAGTGTAGGATTATGGGAGTATATTAGAGTTCAATTCAAGATTAATCAGAGCTATTTTCCATCTAGTATTCATCACAATTGTCAATGTAGATAAGTCTATGCTCCATGGAATCCATTGTGTCAATCCGCAGTTACAAAAAATGTAAATTTGATTAGGAAACACCTACAAGTGTAATCACTCAAAAGCTGAATTCAACTAGGAAACGATTATAATTGTAAAATGAAAGAATCCAACAAGTTTAATTAATTAGCAATTTTATGAATGTTAAACAAGCCTCACAAAGTATCAATTTTACTAAAGACAAGTACCAAAAATATTTTAATTTTCATCAAATAGAACATTTTAGGAATATATATATAATCCTTTTAGCATTTTTATATTCTTTTGGTACCTTTTATATTATTTTTGGAATATCCTTGGATAAATGACCAAGGGGTATGGGCAAAACTTAAATGTGTTATAAAATGTTACATTCATGACTTTGATGAAGCTTATCTCAACAAAGAAAAAAACAGGATGTTTGAAGTTTATTCACATAGTCAAATTCCCGAAATTTAGGAGCAATTAATTTGAAATTTTTACCAAAATTACATTTTATATTTTTTTAATTCAAAATTTGGTAATATTTCTTAGAATAAAAAATTTCGTTCTCAAAAAAACACGAAATTGATGAAAAGAACAACATTATTTTCCCCCAATACTAAATTTTTTTTAACAATACACAATGTAGAGATGTTTTTAAAAAAAATTCATAGGTAGAGTTTAACTTGGATTAACTTGATTCAAATTGGGTTAGAAAATAGACTTTAATTTTTTCTTAGAAAATAATTATAATTTATTCAAAATTTTATATTTTTGAACTTGGGCAATCTTACAAAAAGGCAACAACTAGAAAATGGTCTCTCGCAATATAAGGGGTTAAATTTTAAGTATCATGTGTGAAAAAAGGGTACTTACTTTCTAATTTCTTGAACTCTTGCTTTGTGTCTCATGTACAAAACTAAATTTGTTTTCTCTCCATCATGCACTATTCACAAGTAAAAAAAATACTTCAAATTTTTATGGCAAGATACCTTTATGCATGTATGATCTGATTAGATAGGCTAGGGGCAATTTGTCAAAAATTTATGCCTCATTTCAACCCAAAGTGATTCACCAAAAAATTCTAAAATTTTAGTTCAAATGACTTAGAAGTGCTCTTAAAGAAATGAATTGATGAAATTAAGCAATCAATAAATCTCCAAAAAATTCTACACTTAGAATATTACATTTTAAGCCATCATAAAAAATTTCATATATAGATTGTCAATATATTTTTTATAATTGAATTTCAAAATAATTTCAAATTTTATACAAAAGTATTGGTGATTGCAATTACATATAGATTTAACCATTTGGATAGAATCTAAAATTCCTAATGTACAACTTTTCTTACTACATCAAGTTCAAAAATCCTACTTAGTTGCATTTAATAATGATTTTTTTGCAATCCTCCAAATCTGGAGAGGGTTGTAAGTAAACCATTTGGAAGTCAAAAGTACACTAAAAATTAAAATTCCATTCTCATTATAATTAGTAATAACTTGAGGATATTCTCATTTTATTTTTGAGAATATTAGATATATTTTTAAAATTTTAAAAAGAAAAAGTGATCTTTGGTTGAACACCCTTATATTAAAATTCTTATTAGAAATTTGTAACATGTTGGATTGAGATGAAATTTTTATAGCAGAAACTAGACTTTAAGATGGAACTTTTCCAATCATTTTTTTTTATATTGAAAATTGAGACTATATGAGTGAAAACAATAGTTGTCAAAATTTATTGTAATTTCCTAGACATTCCAATTTTGGATGTTGGCATTAATAAATAAGAATAAGTACATACGTCTTGAACAAATAAGACTACAAGTGGCACATTAGTTGGGGCCTATAAATGACAAGCATGACATCTTAGGTTTGAAATTAACCCCTAAATGCCCAAGGCTTGTTTGGAGCTTCTTAAAATTTGCACTAAATTGAGCAAGAAGTGAACATTTTCATAAGTTTTACCAGTTTCTTTTGAATTGCAACCATACAAATTCAAACTAGACATGTTAGAGATCGCATAGAAAAAGAAAACATAACAATATCACTTATAGATTGAAAGATTATAATGTTTGATCATGAGGGTGTTAAAACTAAGAAAATTTTTCAATTCTCTTTTTGCATGTCAACTCTAAATAGTTGGTCAGTAAAAGAATATGAGGTTATAGGGCCTAGCATGCACAACCTTAACTCCTAAGTGCCTAAGCGTTTCTAAGTGTGTTTTGACTATGAAAAAAGAGCATTGGCTTGTAGTTATCCTCAATGAAGCAAATTTTGTTTTTTTCGAAATCTAACTATAGAGATGTTAATAGATCTTGTTTATTAGTATGCAAACCAATTTTGAGTGCAAAATTTCCTAGGAGTTGTGAGATTATACCAAGGGAAATGTACATTTTTTATTTTTAGTATGATGTATTTGTCCACAATGTTTCATAAATTTGCATATAAATGTTTTTTGGAATTGGTGGTAACATGAAAAACTTCAAAGAGTGTTAGCACACTAAAATGCACTTCCAAAAAACTTGATTTCACATGAAAAGACATCAAACTCATTACACAATCCACCTTGCAATTGTTGAAATGCAATTTTTGTTTTTAAGTAGAAATTGCAAATAGCTTCAAATAAACACTTGCATGTTGAAATTTTCAATGGTGAAAATCATGAAAAGACTTTAAACTTTTCATTGGGACCGTTCTTAGAGCAAATGGATAGGTACAATTTTTTAGATCTCAAATCAAATGAAATTGCCAAACTTTGCATAAAGTTGGGAAATGAAGTAAAATTAGCAAGCTTAACACTCCACTTTTAGTACACATATGCCTTTTGAAGACCTCTCAATAATTGAATATGTACTTTTCTCAATGAAAAATGAAAGTTTTCCATAGTTAACCCTCAAAACTACTCGAAATTTTTTTTAAACCGCTCACAGGAATTTAATTGCCTGCAAAGGCCATATTCATTAAAATGAGAGAATGTGGAGTCTTATTTTAATCATGATCCTAAATTTAGTATAAAAAAGTGTTCATTAAATTGAGAAAATCTTGTAAATTGAGACTTTCATATGCAAAGAGTATTAAGATTTCCTATAAATATAAAGAAGAGCACCAACACTATTCACTTCACACACTACTCATTCTATCTGTCATGTTTGTATATGGGTCCATTACAAAGTACACATAACTTGTTGTCTCTTTGGGTATATTCCTTTGACATTTCTAAAATAAAAAGATGTTCAAAGGAATTCGAAGCTATTCAAAGTTAGACTACTCACAATAGTAATTAATCATAAAATGTGAATGAAAATGCTTCGGAATATGTTGAAGTAAAGAAATTTAGAATTTTTGATATTAATATGAAACATAATTGCACCTAATAGTAACATTAAATAGAAAACAAATGAACATGGACCATGAAAATGTAGTAAAGAACTTGCAAAGTGCAAAGTGTAATACAAAAAAAACACAATACAAATTTATTATTTTGTACAACCTCCACATTTGATAGAATCCTATTCTAAAATATTATAAGAAAACCTCAAAACAATGAATTGAAAAAATTTGCAAACTAAATGTACTTTTTTCAGCTAATTTAAAAAAAATTATATATATATATATATATAATTTTTTAATTTAAAATTTTTTTTTGAAAAAAGATTAAAAAAACTAAATTATTAACTTCTAAAACTTCAAAGACTCTATTTTTTGCCATTTTTTCCCATTTCTAATTTTTTTTCTTTTTCTAATTTTTTTTCCTATTCAAACGCTTATCAAAGAATACCTAAAACTACTAATGACTTTCTAAAGCTACAAACTACTCATCCTCATGACGAAGATGCATTGTTGCTTTCACCAGACACATAGGCCTCCACTGATGCCTTGATGATAGCAATTTGTGCTTTGGGAATTTTAATCCAAACCTTGGATCAGAAGTCTCTGCTCTCACGCGCGACTTCCAAATAGTCATGATACAATCCGTATGTGTCCAACTTGAGGAAATAGCCTTATCCTTGCACCATAAATTTCCTTGTTTTGTGTCCCATCCATAATAAGTGTCCTCACGAATGTGCTGAAAAGAAGTAGGCGTCCAATATTGGAGTTGAATGGAATTGACATGCCTAGGATCTGGATTAGGGTTCATAAGTGCTCGAGCAAGCCAAAATGGACGAAGATCACCATCAATTGGACGTACTGCGACAAAGTAACCTACATAAACATCATGGCCAACTCCGAATGAAGGAGCTGGACGGTCACGTCTACGACCGACAAAAGGTGCATCTTCCCCAAATTCCTCACACAATGTGCCATCGTCAAGGAATTGGTCTTCCACCTCATTGGTGATCATGGTATGTGGCCAAAAGCCATCCCGCAATGACTCACACAACACAAGTGGTTCACCTAGAGCAATTCTCACACCTTCCCAATACTTTTTCACTGCCTCATTCTTCCTCCGGAACTCTCCTGATAAGTCTTCATTACCCATTGCACCCCAAAATGCAATGTACCCATCTAAATCCTTTCGAACCTCATCAAAACAATGCATGAGTTGTGGAGCCAAAGGTGAAGGACTGCCCCTTGGCACTCTTGGACGCCCATCTGTTGTCTCCTTCCACAAGCGAATTCCCCCACCTTCCTTTGGCAACCACTCCTTTTCAGTACAAAGAATTTTGTACTGCATCAAGGGCCATCCGTTTGAATCCTTGTAAAACTTGAACTGTTGGGCTTGTAAATGGCCTTGTAGAGAATCATCACCCGTAAGCAAGTATCCATCCACAAATCACTTGAAATCAGGAACCTCCTCAATGAGGTGAGGAATCATAGGTTGCGCTTCGCAATCCATGAAGGACTTCATCAACCTGGGAACTGTAGGGTAGTCATTTGTCTTCAACCTTGTACTCCAACGACCAAAAAGAGCATCAATGTCCTCATGAGTGTGTCCAACAATGAGGAAATTGATGTATATCTCATGAAAAATTGCTCTGTATACAAGGAGAGAGCAGAATGCAAAAACCCAACAATTTTTGTTGTCACCGGAAGCGTTGTCAAGCTAAAGTGTCAACGTTGGAGGAAGAGGTTGAGGTTCAACAACCTCCTCTAGACAAGGGGGGAGGGATTCAATACACATCTCCGAGCCTTCCAATATAGCCTTGGACAATGGATGAATCATATCATCCAAGACAAACAATTGGTGTGACGAGAACTTTGGTTGGGACTCTAAATCTCGTAACAATTTTGCAATAGACCCTACGGTATGTTTTGAGTCTGTCGGAAAGATGTCTAAGCCATAGTGTGCATATCGCACATCTCCATGACCATGAGCAATCATTCCCGTAACAGCAATGGGCATCTTCATGAAAGAATCTATGGCCTTGCTCTTATGAGAGAAATGGGGAGAAGCCGTCTTTGAGTGATCCATTTTGTCATGGATTATGGTTAGCACCTTGTCAGGATACTTCTTAGACATCATGTGGTTTGCATAATACAGCTCCTTGTGTGCCTTTTGTCCTTGAAGATGGACTTTCAACTTTTTAGTCCACACTTCTTGGGCACGTGAACGAGGAGTGCAAGCGCTCCTGAGTTGCTTCAGTCTGTCGCATTGTCCACAATGAGCAAAAGTATCACCCCGAGCCTTTGGTCATATTCTGGAAAAGAAGCACGTCGAATGTTGCTTAGTCTGCTCGTCGAAATATGTTGTAATTGAAATGTCAAATTCACATTGTTGATCTCAGGCAATTTGTCCCTCTAACGAAATGCTCACGGTAGAACCATGGATGGAACTTTCTCCCTAGATTGAAGGGTCCTTGACTTGTGTGGCGTTTGGTCCACACTGTTCTCCAGTAACAATCGAAGTGTCGCTGTTGTTTGTACTGTGTGTATCCGCAGTTTCTTCAAGCCAAGATTACCATACTCCTCCGGCCGCACTTCATTTTTTGCCATCTCTTTGTATCTATAGAAGGTTGCTCTGGATATTCCATGTATTGTCCACCAAGCAATGGGGCAAACTTCATGACTGGCCAAGGTGATCATCTCCCTCCCACTAGAATCATGATGGATTTGTTTGTGCACATCAAGTAGACATGATTTATGCCAATATACCCCACCATCAACATGAATGAGGGACCGAATGGCTTGAATCTGCCCACGGGGAAAGGGCTGCAAGCAATTTTGGCGGCAACAAATCATTGTAGAAACCTCCATGATTGACTGCACAGAAAGGAGGACTTCTTTCTTGGGAAGGTTTTCAGGCTCATTCCTCTCCCGAGAGCTCTCATAGATGCGACTTCCAACCCAAACGCGCCTCTTAGATGCACTCATTGCACTGTTATACATATACGTTTGATCGTGGTCATACAAACTTGCCCCGTACAGGTAGACCCTCGAAATGTGCCAAGACCACATTGACCACATCCACAAAGATGGAAGCTCAGCCTCGCACAAGGACTCGGCAATATGAATTGCAACGTGATCGTCACCAAGCGATTTCCCGTCCATGTCAACAACGAAATTAGCATCAACACTATGGCACATGCCTTTTGCCACCTCTACCCCATCTTCATTTGTAAGTGTGACACATTTGGTGCCCCATGAAGCACAAGGAAGTCCCTCGCAGGTTGCAACACCCCACGGTAAAGTTGGAAGCCCACTATTGAACTCGTCTGTAACAAGGTTCTCCATTCTGTGAAAATAAAAATAAAATATAGATTCAAATTAGAAATTATCATCGAGACGAATATATATATATATATATATATATATATTTGATCTCCAATTAACAGAGAGATCAACAAAAAACAAACATAAATGAAACAGCATCATCAAAGAACACTTCTCCACAACAGAAGCCAATTATTAAAACATGATTAAAAATGAAAAATACATAAACTCAATGAAGACAATATGCTCATCCGACATTAAATATCACTACAGAATTTATATCAATGATAGCATTAAGAAAACATATGATTCATGAACTATGATAATCATAAAGTTTAGTACTCTGCTACCATCTTCGACACGAAGATAAATTGCAAATAAGCATTCTTTGTAAAAATGAATGTCTCCTCATTCTAAGACCCACTATGCATTCAAATATCACTATCCTCGAATCGAAGATAAAAAAACCATTGTGAAATTGATCTTGTCTCATCCTAATAGAATACAAAAATACTTCGAGACATAAACATCCACAATAAAGATATTTCCTCGTATAAGAATCTATCATCAACTCAAACATAAATAGAAAACATCCATACTAGGGGACAGATGTTGCAGCAGATTTTACTAGTTCCCGTTCAATAATATGTTTTAGAAATTACATATATATCTATTCATCACGATGATCCTCCTAATAAAATAAGTCAACACATAAAACTATAAAGTCTCAATTAGTCATAGAATTCCTTCGAATCACTTTCATTCTCAAATCAATCCTATATCATAACCAAAAATTCCATTCTCAATCATGTACAGGATTTTCTTCTAAAAGTATTCTCTGACTATGAAATCTGATCACAGAAGGCCAATCTAAACAATGAAATTATCTTTGAATCGAAGATAACTCAAAATGTAATTGGATACATTTTGACCTTCACCAACAAATACAATCATTCCTATGTCGGAATCATCACATATCATTAAACAACATTTATCTTCGACTCAAAGATAAATTGGACTGCATCAATGATTCTTGTCAATTTCAATCACGTACAAAATATTTTTATTAAAGTATTCTCAGACTATGATATCCATTCACAAATATCCACCTAAACAATGAATATATCTTCAACTCTAAGATAATTGAAATTATAATGGGAATCTCATTGACCCTTACCTAGGAATAGAGTTATTTCTTTGTTGGCATTATGACATATCATTAAGCAACATTTATCTTCGACTCGAAGATAATTAGGACTACTTCAATGGTTTTCATCATTTACAATCGATAACAGGAAATGTTTATGACAGTATTATCAAACTATGATAGTTGATCACAGAAGTCCAATCTAAACACTAAAATTATCTTTGACTCGAAGATAACTCAAACTATAATCGAAAATTTAATTACCGTCACCTAGGAATAGAGTAATTCATATTTCAATATTATAATATGTCATCCAGTAATATTTATCTTCGCCTCGAAGATAATTAGGACAACTTCAGTGGGTTTCGATTATCCTTGACCAAAGAATAAACTTCAGACTATCCTTGATATCTTCGACTCGAGGATAACCTGGAGCTTATTCATCGGATCAAGGATAATCGGGAGTGTCTTTGACGATGAAGAGAGTATTCTTCCGTAATTTACAGCACGAAAATCGGAAGCCGAGAATGGAGTTGGGTACGATGTTAACAATAACGTAGCGAGTGGAAGGAGAAATCCTTTGTGAATTGTGCTCAAGATGGTGATAATGTAAGAGAAGTAGTGATTCATGTGGAACATTACACAATGAAAGTTTTCTTATCACAGAAGCACCTGAAATATAGGAACTGAAACTCAGGCATATAGATAAAAACAATATGAACTTACAAGAATCTGGCCTCTAGTAAGGTTGACTATGCGCACTACAAATGCAAAGACAATAAACGGAATGCAAAGCACAAGTTCAACTTCGGCGACAAAGCAAAGCTCCAGAGAGGGGAAGGAGAAGAAGAAACATGTGAAAGTAGAATGAGGAAATGAGACTCTGGCGAGGAGGGAGACGAAGCACAAGCCGTGGGACAAAGTGAGTGGGAAAGGTAGCAAAATTTGAACGATTCAGATTTTTTGGAGCATTGGGGAGCTTCACCTCCTCATTTCAGGGTGAAGTCACATTTCCACGTCCCATTTACAGCTTAAAATGTTTGGTATAAAGGTCAAGCATTCAATACTTGTAGTGGAATCTAACTTTTCACACATTCTTTTTCTGTATATATAGTGAGAAAGGAATTCGCAGGCTATTTTGGCAGCCGCCTTGTCATCCACATTGTTTAGTCTACTTGGAAGCACTTACCTAGCGGATTTGGCACTTGTCAGATCCCGAAATTTTTGCCGCAAGAGAAATTTGATCTATTTTTTCATATTTCTCATTTTTTAGATAAGCGGGAGACACTTTTGGATCCGTGAATAATTTCACACATCTTGTGTCCAATCAACATTTATTGTTAGATGTGGCGACTTTTCTAGTATCTTTGGTCGTTGTAGCGTATGGGGTGCATGGGTTTAGGATTTTGGTTTAGCTTATCTCCAAAAGGTTTTGTGTTTTTCGGATCTTTGGTTATGGAATTTCATTCTGAGTTTTTAGAGTCTCTACTTTGGCCATGTCCCTTATTCTGAACACCTACAGAGGACCAAGAAACTGGAAATTCTTAATCCCATTGGTGAGAATCTTCTATATAAAAATTTTTATCCTTCGTTTTCATTTTCATTTCAAATTTCTCAAAATTGAGAGGAAAAAGATGATTTCATATGTTTTTACTTCCTTCATTTCCTACAAAAGAAAAATCTTCACAATTTCTAGTACATCAGTATTAAAATTGAATGGTTAAATTCTTTTG
Source organism: Straminergon stramineum (assembly GCA_963920665.1). Classification (NCBI taxonomy): domain Eukaryota; kingdom Viridiplantae; phylum Streptophyta; class Bryopsida; order Hypnales; family Calliergonaceae; genus Straminergon; species Straminergon stramineum. The sequence goes on along the minus strand of OY987268.1, from coordinate 23,653,716 downwards.
GAGTACATATGATCTTATAGATTTCCAAAAAATAATTAGTACTTTTTTAACCCCATAAAAGACCAAGGTGATTTTCCTATCAAAAAACACTCAGAACTGTCATTTCTATTGGAAAGAGAAAAGAACATTAAAAATTGTTCTTTTTTGCATATCCAAGCATGAGATCTTACACTTGATTAGTATAGGAATACATGCAAGAAATTTCCGAAACTTTGACCACACAGATTGCAAGATATATGCATTTAAAGTGAAGAAAACAAGTTTTTTTGCACCTTCATTGACTAGATTTTTTGGCTATGAATCTTTTTGTGTTGCTTGCCGAACTCCATTTGTGCTTATTATGCCATAACTTTTGTTCCCAGGAATCGATTAAAATAAAAAATATATTTTCACAAAGCTCAAAAACCTCAAAAAAACCCCCAAAAATATCACTAAACATTGAAACAGTAGGAACTTGCTCAGACCCGAATTGTTCCCCAAGAAGACAAATGGTCCTTTAGGGGTTAATATATATTTTTTAGTGCTCAGTTTGACATTGAAGTTGGAAAAAAACTTTTAACTGTTGTAGTACTTATGAAAATGACATGAAATAGAGCTTCACTTGTATATTATGGTGTTTTAATAGTAGCATCCATTTTTAAATTTTCATACAAAAATTCGAAATTATGAAGTGAAGAGAGACTTCCCAAATTCTCAAAATGCCCAAAGTAGGTTCCTTAGTCCTGTAGGGGCTAATTCTTTAGATTCTTCTTGAAGTGTAATTAAAGCATATTCCTTTAATTGCAATGTTGACATTCTAAAGCATGTTTATCACGCTGGAAAATTAGAGTTAAGTATATAAAGAATTGATGAGAAGATGTTCCACAAAATGGGTTTAGGAAAACATTTGTCATAACTGTAGTTAAAGGGAAAATTAAATCAAAATTGAATTTCTGCATTTTAATTATAGCATAGAATTGTTGAATCTTCCCTATTGACTATCCCATGTTTGAAGTTACCGATTAGGGTTAGGAATTTTTTTAATCAACACTAAATAATATAATTCTTTACTTCACCGTCTATTTTACTTAGGGTCTTCATCCAGATTGGTTGCTCGAGATTATTGGTTGATATTATAGAATCTAAACAAGGTTCTTTAAATTCACTTGATAAATATTTTCAAAATGATTTTTATTTAGTGTGTATTGTTCTAGAAGATCTTGTATTATAATAACTACCATATTATTCAAAGGGATAATTCAAAGAAGCAATACTAATGAAAAATAGAAATTCAATGTTTAGTTTGAAAGAAAAATCCCTTTACATATGACATATGATAGAAATTAAAGAGACTTAATATTGCAAGAACAAATCAATAATGCTCAATACAAATTGTTAAATAGGTCTATTCATGAAAAAGTGACAACAAAAAATCTAATGGCATTATGCTAAATAGAATCATGGTTTACCAAAATTATTCAACAAAAATCAAAAGAGTGATTTTTTGTTTAAAGTGTTTTAGCACAAATAAACTAATAAAGGGATCACAAGTTATGTCCAATAATTAGAATTTTGTTTAAAAGTTAATCCATTGACTTGATCAAAAAATTTTAATACTTTGTTAAAAATCCATAAATGACCTTTTTGTAAAGTGATTAAATACATTACCGCTCTCTCTCCCCAAAACCATGTTCAAACTTCTAAGTGTATTTTAGAGTTTAACTACAATTTCTGTCTTTTCTAAGTTCTATAAATGTAGAAGGAACTTGAATTTACTACTTTGTACATTAATTATGCTAGAAAACTAAGTATTTTATGAAGTACAAATGTCCCAACGGTTTAGCCAAGGTTTTCTACAATTAAAAGTCCATATTCCCTTCAGAATTACAATTTAAATATATTTTATGAAAAAAATACAATATAACCTTCAGCATGTAATTCATACAAATAAAGATAGAATTGACACATTATGAACTACATTATCTAGATTTTCAACAGTAGTAGAAAACTATGTTGTCGTTAACAATATCCAAGTGACATTTCTTGTAAATTGCATTCATTGAAATGTAGTTTTCTGAAAACTACGTATTATTGAACACAATTTACAGGAAATGTCACTTGGATTTTGTTAACGACAACATAGTTTTCTTCTAGTGCAAATATAAACTCTTTCCTATAACTTCTTTTAAAATATCATAAATACGCCCCTCAAAATGTATTGTATATTTGGGACAATCTCTTAAACCTACAAAAAATAAGAAGTAAAAAATGTCCAAGTGCAATGATACATACCAAATACCCTTTAGACTATTGTAGTATATATGTGTTTCAAATATCATAGAGGCATAAGCTAATCTCTTTGCCTTTCCACAAAAAAATGGTGTACATCTAAAGTTATGGGACATTTAGCATAATTATTTGATAAGTCAATTCATGTCCCCAACCTAATATCTCTGCATTTGAGCACTATACAATTATTTAGTATTACTACTACAGTATTTGATATTCCTGTCCTTGGCATTTGTGAACCTTCATGTTTACAAATGCACCTTTGGAAGTTCTTTTCAATTTTAATGCATGTAGAGTAAGTTTCTTGGGGATAATGCCCCCTACTTGTAAATCCATAAACTTTGACATGGATTTCTACTTCTTCATGGATGATAGAGAATGTGTCTATGTAGAAAATAACTGGAACTATTCATAATTGGAATTTAGTATAGATTGGAAGGCGAGACATTCTACTATTTTTTTGACCTCTATTATGAAGTTTTGATTATTTTAAATCAACTGATGATTTTACATGGTTTCTAAAGGGTTGATTTCCATGGTCAACAATCCGTCCTTTAAGGGTCAACGCAACCTAATTTTACTATTTAATGTAGGTCTGCCCATGGGGCGGGTATTGCTAGACGGGGTATGGACGAGTATATATGCGTGGGTATCAAGAGATAGGTATCAAGAGGTGGGTATCTAGAGCAGGTATATATGCATGTGTATCAAGAGGCGAGTATCTAGAGGCCGGTATCTGGAGGAGGGTATACATGCATGGATATCGGAGGCGGATATCTAGAGGAGGGTATCCAGAGGCGGGTATCAAGGCGACGGGTATGTGGGATCCGGGTTTGTAGGCGGGAAGCATGAGGAGGGTCATCGTGAAGTTTGGAAACTTAGGGTTTCCTCCTCGTTTTCTCCTCACGCAGCTGGGTGGTTCTTCACTTGTCGCCGCACCTTCGTGTTTAGCGTTGTTGGCGATTGCTCTCGAGGCGCGCAAGCTTCTACTGTTGTTGCTACACTTTCTGTTTGCTTGTTTGTTTGCATCCTCGTCTTCGCGTTTTAGTTGTACCTGTTGCTGGGGTTGTACTTGCTGTTGGGGTTGTACTTGCTGCTTGGGTTGTACCTACTGCTCGGGTACCTGATGCTGGATTGCAACTGAGGCGTGAGGAGTTCAGCTTGAGTTTGAGGTATGTTTTCTTGTTTCAGTTTCTATTGTTTGTTTTTGTTGTTCATTAGTGTTGTCGTAGATTTTTTCGTGAGTTTCTATGTCTCTGCCTTTGATTTGCGTGAATGTTGGTCAGCTTCTCCATTCAGTTTCTTGCTTGATGTTTGTTTCTTGCTCAATTCTTAGGAGATTTCCGTTACGACAGACAAGTGACCACAAATTGCAAGTGTCCGTCGACCACGGAGTACACTGTAAGTTTTTTCTTTTTGATTTGCCTTTCAAGTTCATTTGCTAGCACACTGGAGGGAGTGTCGCCTTTACTTCCCCAAGATAACAACCAAAGTGACTACATTTCGAATGATGCTTGTGCAGGTTTAGTGGTATTTTAAATTATACATCACTGTCAATTGAGTTCATTCGAAAGTCTGGTTTCCAAAGTCTACAGTGAAAACTTTTGATTCAGAGTACTTGCAAGGTACTTCTCAGTTGATTCAAAGTTTATTCTGGCTTTTTAGATTTGTATTCAACAAATCAGTAGGTGTCATCTGAAATTTCTAATGCTGCACCTGTCATTCTAAGAAACTAACCCCATACGATAACCTCGATGATGGGTAAGAATTAGGGTTTCTGTTAACAATTCAACAAAAACAACACTTTCGTATTCGTCTTGGTTATCTTTGACACAACAATATTTATCTTCGACTTGAAGATAACTAACACGCATTCACGGTTCTGAAGTTAAAATATTCAAAAACCATACATAAAAATAAAAACTAAACAAAGAGAACTATCTTCGCCCCGAAGATACATCTGACCAAAATATCTTTGAGGTGAAGATAACCAGATGATAGTTATCATCAAGTCAAAGATAACTACAATCAGGTTATCTTCACCTCAAAGATATTTTGGTCAGATGTATCTTCGGGGTGAAGATATCGATCATCAGGTTATCCTCGCCCCGAAGATAACTATCATTGTTTAGTTGATACAACTTTTCAATGGGAAAATACTTATCTTCGACTCAAAGATAATCCTATCACTAATTTATCAACGCCACAAAATAGATAGACAGTAGTTATCACCACCCAAAATATAATTAGATAATGGTTATCTTTGGGGCAAATCTAACCTACCAATAGGGTTATCTTCGGAACGAAGATAACTGTCCTTCAGACAAAGATATTAAAGCTAAGCCCCATAAATCATTATAAAGAAGCCCCCCAGAAATGTATACAACAAATGACATAAAATATTCCATAATATATTATATAGTATGATCTTCGAGTCGAAGAAAACATTTGACAGAAAAACATTAAACATCCGATGACATATATATATATATATGAAACATGTTTCAAACATCAGAAGACTAGAATCCGCTATCAATGTGAATATTTTCGAAACTTAACAAAATAGAAATCCAATCACTATAACATGGGAGTAGAAGTAGAACAACTCTTTTACTATCCTCAAGACGAAGATAAGTTCCATAGAAAATGCCTTACAAATTGTCAAACAATATGCAGATATCACAAAATGGTTGGAGAGGCAGGTTATGACTACTCTGCTATACTGCCATTCCTTGAGCCCTTCAACAAGTAGTGGGAGGAAGAAGGATCTTTCATCATAGAGATGGAAGAACTCTACGGCAGACTATGGTAGTTCAAATCTATTGTGGATTTGTGGACTATTGCAATCAACCGATTTAAGGACTACGTGTTTCTTTGATATCGGGTGAAAGATTCTAGTATGTATGTAAACTGGAATTTGAAGGAGAAGGTGTCTCTCATTGAAGTTCATCGTCAGAACTTCGTAGTAATAACTCTCCAAGCACACGACGACAATGGTCAGGAATTAAGGCATACACACTCAATTGTCATTCACAAGGATGACCACATTGGTATCTTCGACCTGAAAACCGTTATAAAAGACCTAGAGACTACAAATGTGGAAGTCTTGGCGGCCGATTTCAATCGACAGTTCAGTCCATGGAACCACAAAGATGCTCAATCTATGGCAAGAAGACTGAACATTATGTTCAGATGTATGGAGAAGCACACCATGCAAAATGTGTCGAGGCAAGTGCAAAGTGGCCAAAGGAGGAGTCAGCCGAGATAGGTGAATCAAAATGAACCACGTACAGCCTTGACTAGAAGAGGAAGATCGGCGACTAGAGGTAGTGGAAGAGGTGTAGCTCGTGCTCAGGCGCCCAAAAGAAAAGCAATCACTTCAACTGACGGAGAAACAAATGACAAGCGTCGAAAGACTGCGAGCCAGATACGGCCAACAACAGCTAGGAGTTCAGGCTCAGCCTTGACCAATGTCGCAGGTGGAAGCCAAAATAATGAAAAGCCGATTGCAAGTTACGAAGTCGCTGCTGCTTACCAAAAAGAATTTTGGGAAAAGCACAAGGACTATTTTATTTTTGATCCTCACACATATAATGTGTCAATCAGTCAATGCTTTCTGGCAAGGGAGAAGTACATTATCAGGAAGCTGGAGTCCAAAATTGTGGAGGATGTGAAGAAGGAGTTGATTCATCTTGGGGATGCAAAACAGAGACAAAGGATTTGTTTGACACCCATGGATGCAAATAGGAAGCTACTAAAGGAGCCTCCTAAGGACTGGGATGCTATCAAGGCTGTAAATTTCTTCATTATTAATGGCCAGCACAGCATCACAGCTACCAAGCAGCTCTAAGCAGGTGGTGTTTGTGAGAGTCGTAGGGTCGAGCTTCAGACATGGGAAGCTACAATTGTATGGAGTTTGGACCTAGCGAAGCTCACAGAGATTTCCAAATGGTATAACACAACCAACCACCTACAACACAGTCAACCAACATGGGGGAACCAAATATTTGCTTGTAGATATATCTGGATATCATCAAGACGACCTACTGCTATCTCTACCGAAACAGCTTCCCGTGGAAACCAAGCCATCCTGAATGAGCAAGCATATTCGGTAATGTAGTCATCTACTTCTATCTTCGAGTCGAGGATAGAATAGTCTTCTCTAATTTAGTTATTTTTTGTAAGAATAAATTTGTTTTATTGAATTTCAATACCGTACGTATCGACTCAAAGTTGATTTGAAGAAGTATGCGTTATCTTCGACTCGAGGATAGTATCTATCAGTATGACTCCAAGTCGTTCAGAACTAACTCACTATCATCTGCTTCGGCCTTACAGAGATTTGTGGATGTTGTTCTGATTCGATTCCAGAGCATTAACCCAGATAAAGATGGGGCTAATGTGAAAAATGCGTTTGATGTTAAGAACGAGATTTGGATAATCACTCTAGCAGATGACACATACAAGTTGTGGGAAGAGTTCCTAGCTAGGCACATGGAGGGCTCACTGATTGATCCATGTATGAAAAAGCCTTACAGGACATCAAAGACATTTAATCCGAAGCCCTTCACATTGAAGAGGGAATTCTTCAAGCATATGGGGCATTTCACAGACAAGGATTTGAAGGAATATTCTCTTCATCTCCTTGGTAGGACATTCGGGCGCACTTAGGACTATCCGAAAGTGTCGTTTCACAAGACGAGGTTCCTATGCGAAGACAATCAATCTGCGGCAGACTAGGTGGAGAGAAGGAAGCGCAAGAAGGTCATTATTGAGGAATTCATGGCCATCGATCCATCCTTGAAATTTAAAGACAGATACGGGGACGTGGACGACACGAAGTGGAGAAATTGGAAACGCGTGCATCTTTTCACGTCTGCATCCTAGGATCTTCTTTTAACTGCAACGCCCAACGACTTCTTCAAAAAGCTCCTCACAAATGAGGCTAAGAAGAAAAGAGCGATCGACTACCAAGACAAGCAGTTCCCTACGGTCTATCCCATGTTCAAGACATTCTTGGAGATGAAGGGGCGAGTTGATAAGCTAGGGGGGGATGTATTTATTCGGGGACATGAATGCTATCCACAAGCATTTTGTACTAGTCACCACTGGCAATACCAAACGAGGAAGCTCCCATTGGCAGTTATTGATGTTCGGCAGATTCCGAGACCAAAATTAGGATCTGGTGAAGCTGCACCAACATATCCACTTCTCAAATTTCTTTTGGATCATTTGAAGCCATCTTTGTGTACTCCAGAGGCATGGTTATGGATTGTTGGCAATTCATTCGACGTAAAGGCGATTACCTTGTTTGCTTTAAAGCATATGAAGCAGTTTGTTTTGAAGCAGTCGACCTACATTCCATCTAGAGCAGAGTGCTTGGATGGTGTCACAAATCAGGGGACTGCACCCCCAGTGACACTGCTTTTCTTTTTGAAAAAAAGGGAGAATGGCGAGCTTCATGGTTAGGATGCTATGAAAAATGAGTATTCAACGTCAAGGAATGTTTACTACACGGAATTTTGTAAGAACAATGAGGCCAAATACAGAGTCCATCAAGCGGAGCTCTAGATGGAATTCTATATTGACATACTCCAAAGCTTCGTTGTCTAGGGGGAGAATGTCATTGGCATTTATGCGGGATCAAAGTTTATGATTGCCGCAAAGATATGACACTGAATCATGGTGTATTCTATCTTCGAGTCGAGGATAAGAGTTTGCTTTGCTTTGAATTCAGAACTGGAACTCGATATTTATTTCTTGATGTGGATATGAATTTATGTGTTTAATTTATCATCGAATTGAGGATAACTGCATTGAGTTAGTTTACCACCTAAATTACTGTTGAAATATTATTTACAAGCACTATTGGACTTGCAGATGTATGGTCTCTACTACTATAAGATAACTTAGAGGCATTCATCAGAGAAATTTCGTGAAATGGTGAGGCATGGGGATAGAACGGACTTGAATGATTTCTTACACAATAATTCGCCGTACCTAGCGAATTATATTCGTCCATGTCTTCTTGGGACTCTTGAATTGAATTCGGAGTCCACGCCATCCGAAATAGGCAATGAGGATATGGCAATCGAACAAAGAGAAGTAGTGGGTGGACAGGAAGATTCAGATCTTGGCATCGATGAATTTGGAACGAACATCGACGTGGTTCGTAGTGAGGATTTGGAGGTTTCTGCGGGTGATTTCCAAATCATGACTCGAGGAGGGCCATCGACTTCCGGAGGAGTTGGAGATTCCGATGTGGGAGAAGGGTTGATGCGCAAAGGAAAGGAGGTCATGAAGGAGCCCGTCCACATTGACGTATATCTTAGTGATATGTCAGATGGCTACTCGGATATGGATGAATTCGACTTTGGCGGGCTTGAATTGGAGTTAGGAGGACCCTCTGGAGGAAATGATCCAGTGGATCCTCAAATTGGACCTTTGTCGGACTCTGGAGTTCCTCGAGTCGCTAGCGAAGTACCTCTTCATCTTGTGAAGACGGAGGTCATGGACTTTTGGACAGAAAGGGCGATGAAGAAGGCAAGGAAAAGAGAGGAGGACAGGATCGAAAAGGAAAGGGTGAAGCGAATAGAGGAAGAAAATCATTTGTTGAAGTTAGCTTTGGACTCTCACCCGCTTTCTCTAACTTTAAATGAGGGAGCTAGTCATGTTCCGAGGCTATAACCGTGCCCTGGTGTTCTTGGACAACATTCGTCTACCATAAACGCAGAGAGTTTCCTTCGAGACGAAGATAACTCTATCCTTCTACCTCCTCCCTTGGATAATATTGTTGCTCCTACTCCTGGCGAGAATCCTTTGTCGTCGATTGCCAATGATGGAAATCTTCTCAATGCGAGTGACGAGATGCCGTGCACATTGAATGCGCTAGAGAGTACCCAACCTACTCATGGTGATCCTCGAGGCGAGGATAATTTTGAATAGCCAGCAATTTTGGAGGAACAATGTGAGTCTGTCCCTGAGACACAAGATCGAATGATTCGTGAGGATGTAGTTCCTCTTACAAGTGTCGCACTTATTGAAGATTTTTTGGTTGAGTCCTAGAATCCTGATGATGAGGACAAAGAAGCTGTTGATTATGGGGGAGTCTTAGAAGATGACTCTATGAACTTAGTGTTCGATCAGGTATTGTCTCCGCAATATTCAGATCCATATGATTATTCCTGAGTCATCCTTTTTTTATGTGAAGGATATTTGTTCGTGATTCCATCATGTTGCCCTTGCTTAGTGAGAAACTCTTATGTCGATTCATTCTGATTGACAGGAGGGAGTGGAGAGTCTTTGATTGTGTGGCGTCAACGATTCGTCCATGCTTGACTGCGTGTTGTAGAATAGTGTAGATATCGAATTGGAGTGTAGTAGGTACTTGTACAGAATCGGCTAGTGATAATTGAACAGCTCTCCGGATGTATGGTATTTTATTTTGGAATAAATATACGTGACACATGTTCAATGGACTCGTGTCTAATGAATTGATCTTGTCCATGTTTGTGACCAGCCTGGAAAACTTAAAAGTGTGCACCATCCATTGGCACTAAGACAATCACTTAGCAGAGGGGTTTTGCAATCGATTAGTGGGATTCAATGCTTTGCGCCATTTTATGGTTCTACTGATTCTACATTTCAATAGGTAACTATATCTTTCTTGTGTTTGATTTGATCAAGTAGTATCTGGGGGCCGCGGAGAATCTATGCCGTAGCAAGTGTCCTCGTTAGTTATGCAAACGCGACCGAAGTGGTTAAACGTTGTATTCGAATTGAATGGAGAACTTTGTGAGTGCTGCGCTAGGTCGTCCGCTAGGGGGGTAAGGGCATATGAAGTCCACGACAATGTGTTTTCTGATCGAGTACCAACTTTCATTGGGACGAAAGTTGTCTATGTTTGTCCTAATGTTCGGGAATTTCTAGATGAGGTTTGCAAGATCGCTAATCGCGTGGTGGTTTGGAGCTCTATGCTTAAGACGACGGTGGAGCCTATTGCGGTATTTTTGTTCCAGAATTGTAGACCGCCCTTTGACATCCTAGGATAGGACAAGTGCAAAAAAGTGGAAATATCTCCAGAAAATTTCCTTGTATAGGATGGGAACCCATTCAAGCCTCTGCTTCTCAAAGTGCTTGGAGACCACTTCTTCTTGGATCTTGATGATCGATCGTCTTTTAGCATTGACAATACTCTTCTCATTGACGACTCTTTGAAGAAAAGTATCCTCAATGAGAACGGGAATGCAATATTCTTGGATAGTTGAAATTGTTTCATGCGTGGGGACAAAGTCCTCATGGAAACCCTCGCACCTTGGCTGAAGCGACTTCACGAGGATTGTGAGCTCGGCAGCTTGCGAGAGTATGTAGATAGGAACCGAATCAGCAAATCCCCTGTGGCTGAATCTTCATTTAGAGTAGATGAACTTTTGGATGGTATGAGAGAAAGTGCTAGGAACTTTGGGTCACGTTTCATCCTACTGGGGTTGAATTTAGTGATAGAGCCTGACAAGTATACAAAGAAATAGACTTCTCCTTGTTAGGGTCAATTATGGAACTCATTGTGCATTGTGTGAATGCGGAATCTTTTGTACATTTCATTCATTTGTATTATAAAAAATTTGAATTTTCATATGAAATTTTCGCTTGTTCTTCTTTTAATGAAATGTCTTCACACACTTGCATCATCCCTTCTTCAGATGTGTAGTTATCCTTGGGTCGAAGATAATGTGTGGGGCTACTCTATATTTTTTGGATGATTCAGGTTGGAGGATCAATTATGCACTTGCTCCAACGGAAGCAGCCGTTGACAAGGAGCCTATTATTTGGATTAGAGGCTTCCTTATCCAGGAGGTTGGACTCAGCTGCAGATAGCTGCTTGTCATTCTCAAATTCTAAGCCCTATTTGCTTTGCTCCGCCACGAACGCAATGTCGGCAGCTATCGACTTCGCTAAGGGAAATGTGGAGGAAGGTGTCGTTGACAGCCTGCCCAGTCAGGGTCCCATTAGGACCCCAATTTGCTCACCATCCCCTTTAAAGAGGACATCCTTTACACTAGGTCGACCTCGTTCACAGTCACCTTCTGAACATACTCAGATCACCTCGCATAGGAAACTCTATACAGATGTCGAAAGTGGTGCTGAGGATCTTGGTGTCGACGATGATGTCCCGACGCTAGCTACATGTGGGCGACTTTTTGTTTACAATATTGATCCCAAAGCGGATTCGGAGGGGGCGGTCCATAAAAGGAAGATTTCAAGAGGTGGATGTATTGGTAGTCATAGCCCATGCCTTAGAGACACAACCGTTTCCCTCCCTTCCAAATCTATGAGAGGTGTTTCTTCACCTTCCTTTGTACCTATTTACCATCGCACAGTTCGTGGAAACTATCTTCGATCAAATGACTCACAAGCAACAACAACAGTAGATCCGTACATATGCACAATCAATAGATCACTATCTAGCTTGCCTCCTCGAAGTTGTAAATCTCTTTCCCACTATGGTATTTCGCGAAACAAACGGAAAAGACGAAGAGAGGTCAATGAACTAATGAAGATGGGGATGTTTAGTCCTATCCTTTGTGCAAGTGAGCATCCAAGACCTTCTCGTCGCCAGGATATCTTCAAGGGGTTAGCTAAGCTAAAAGCTTTGGAGGTAGCAAAGAGCACTTCTTCAAGCAAGACTAATAGTTAGAAGAGTGATTTTTTTTCTAGAGTTGTTTGCTCTAGTTAAACTTTAGTTACTATTAATAGAATATTCATTTACATACAAAAGGATCCATTTTTTGCAATATAGAGTGCTTTTAGTCCACATAATTGGTCTCTTCATGTTAATAGAAATACATCCAATCATTAGAGTAATTGAGATTTCATTTCCTATGAAGTGAAATATATATACAAGTGACATAAATTGTTATATGTGTACATGGTTCCAAAGTAAGTTCGCATCCTTCGATGTAAATTGACCATTTCTGAAAATCTCACATTTTTTTGGACTCCCATTTGTAATTCCGTTTGTCATTTTCTCATCTCTTTATTATATGAGTCTTTGAATGCTTGAAGTATTCTCAAAATGTAATACAATTTAAATTGGGAGCCTATTTTTAATATATATTCTCTTCATGTTTTAGTCATAGGCTTGCCTATATTTATCTTTGCCTTTCAACAACTTATCTTTGAATCGAAGGGCCCTAAGGTCTAATTATCACCACTTTTTCTCATTTTAATGAATATGGCCTTCTGCATAGAAATGGGCCTGAAATTTCAGATCGACCATATATGGTCGTGGAGGCAATTAGGGGTTAATCAATTTATAGTTTTTCAAAATCTATTCTACAATTTTTTTAAATGAATTTCTAAAGTGATTTTTCCTCCAAGATCTAGTGTATTTGAGGCTCATTTCCAAGAGCCCTCGACACTAGGGGAAGTCAAGATTACTATGGGCATCCTTGCACAAAATCTTGAATAGAAAAATCATAATCCTTCATTTTTAAGATCAACTTTTTGATCTTGAAACTAGACTTCAAAAAGAGTTCTCCAAAAATATAAACTAATAATAATAGCAATTTGGTTGGGTTTTACTTAACTTCAAAGTTTTTGAAACACCAAAATCTAGTGCCTTGGGCATTTAGGGGTTAGATGGTGTAAATAGTGGGCCCTATCGAAGTTTGTAGTGGTTTTCAAGATAGTTTGGCAATCTTAGTAGATTTAAGCAACAATAATTTTTTCAAGTCACAATAAATTAACTTTTGTACAACAAATAGAAGTTTGTTATATATGACTTGTATAACTTCCAATAGTGTCTACCTAGTTCCACAATACTATTTATATGAGTTGCAATAGTGCCAATCTAGTTGTGCAACAATGCAATTGAATGACTGACCTCACATGACAAAAAATGTCACATTGACAACTACATAACAAGAGGACATCAATGAACTAAGTTTCAACTAGGATGTTGGTTGAGAAGCAACCCTATCATTCTTTACAACTACACTGCCAAAAACAACTTGTCTAGAATGATTGTGAATCCTCAAATTTGCACTAGTCACAAATGTTCCTCTCGACTAAAAAAAACACATTAGAAGAGAAATGAGGCTAGCAAAGGGCTGTTAGAAGGTTGTCCCCACATATAGGGAACTCAAAAAAAAAAATTTAAAAGAAAAAAAAAAAGTTTTTATTTTTATAATTTTCTTCCTTTAGTATTTTGTGACGTGGCAGTGTCCTAATCACATCAGCAGACCACATGGCAACAACTTTTCCTATTGAATAGAACTCTCAAGCTTGGGAGCTTGAAGAGAACTCACAGCCCTTTGAAGGCCTCAATTCTCTTCTAATGAATTGTTCTTGTAGTTGAAAAAACTTCCTTTTCCTTTTAGTGAGTATGCTTAGTTGAAATCTTTCATGCTAGGGACTAAAGCTCACTTTTTGAATAGCACCAAATGTTGTACATGAAAACTTACTCAAGATCTCAAATTCCTCCACTTTGATGTTGGACAAAACAACTAGACTAGACTACCTAAATTAAATACCATTGCGTGCCTCCAAAGTTAACCAATGCGGAAAGATTCAATGCCATTATGCATGACTTACATGCTTAAGGCAACAACTTAGATTACACCATTTGTCACCTACTCGGGACTACCTCTTCATTATACCTGACAGAGGTGTTAAATTCTCCAAAAAAGAATTGAGTTGACCTTGCAATTGGCCCTACTTCTATTGTCAAAGCACCTTGAAGCTCTTGAACCACTTCTTCCATTCTAGGCCTATGTATACTTCTGGGATCTACACTTTGCATGGCAATGTCTACAACTTTCAATACTGCTTCCATATTAGGATTTGAATCTTTCACTACAAGTGCTAATATTGAATCAATATTGTTGTCTTGGAGCCCTTTCATAACCTAGAAAACAAATTTACATGACAATCAATAACATAGTTCATTATCAACATAAACTTAATTAGTTGTTACATGCTCTAAAAATACTATTACTATGCTAGGTGAGTGAGAGATTATATATACCACATTCAAGTGCTATCTTAAGGTGCTCCTATTCTATATGAAAATAGATTTAGGTGACTCACACAAAAGATTGAATAGTTAATATTCAAGTGCAAAATGAAGTTACTAAATATAGTTGTCAGTAGTTACTTATGCCACCAAATTTATTCAATATATTAGATGAGTATTGATGCATGCAAATTGAATTTCATCTCCCTTATCCCCTCTAGTGTAAAAACATGCAAATTTGTTATGGACCCTTTTCGACATAACATTCCTTCTCTAAATATATTCCTATAATTGGAACCACATATATCCCATGCTTCGATATTCTTTTCATATTTCAGGAGTGACTGGAGGTCTACCTTAGTAATTTATCTTAATCTCATATTTGTTAATGGCATATTTTCACAAAATTATATTAGTATTAGTCACTCAACTGAAACCTCACATTTATAGCAATCTTAGTTTCTAGGACAAAGGGCACGTGAGCATCATTTTGACAAATATGATCATGATACAAATTGAAATGAAAAATAAAAAGATAATCTCAAATTTTTGGCATAACTCTACTTTCCACCTACTATTGTGAAAAGCAAATTCTGTAGTATAAAGAGTTAGCAACTGACCCAGTTGACAATATGAAGATCCTCTCCCATAGTCTGCATGGATTGACTTATGGGCAACTTTCCAGTGATCAGTTCCAAGAGAACAATCCCAAAACTATACACATCACTTTTGGTGGATACGCGTGCAGTCATGTAGTACCTGCAGACCACAAAATCTTCACATCAAAGCATTTGAAAGACATGAAGAGATACCTAGTTTAAAAAAAGATGAACACATATGTACTTCACTCTTCATTTCGTCTACCATTTTCACAAAACATCACATCAAATATATAGCATAACAACACTTGAAATTGAAAGAACTGCTTTCCAAGGTCTATTGTAGAGTTCCAGAATGACCCCATTCCTAGCATTCAAGCTCAAGTTACAAAACAAAGAAGGCCATCATTGATCCTCAAGATAACTTACTCTGGATCGAGGTAGCCTACGGTGCCCATGATTTCAGTCGTCACGCTTCCATCTTCAGTTTCACTCATTAAATTGGCCAATCCAAGGTTCGCCACTTTGGCATCAAATTCAGGAGTTAGCAAAATGTTTCTGCTTTTCACATCCCTGTGTATGATACTTGGACTACATCCCGTATGCAGATACTCCAAGCCTGCACAGTCACTAGGCACTCATCAATCTGGATAAACTGACATCTTACTCTGCAATTATCAGGTTGAATACTTTAAGTGCTACATATATACATGGAGGTTGCAATGGGCTTCCTTTTCTGGAGATGCAGCCAACAACAAAGCCCACTGAATGGCATTACATTTGGAGCCACTGCCACTATATACTGGCCCTAGTTGTAGTTTTGTATCATCAAAAGAAACCCTGGGTTTAATCAACAATGCCCTACACATGATTGTGGCATGGAACATACACACAATCTGACTCAGAATGGATTTACTGAGAAATGAATACAGATAATGACTTGGTAAGTACATGCCCTACTACCTTGTGCTACATTTAGGGCAATGTGAAGGCGCATCCTCCAATTGAGCGTGCTCCCTTTTGCTGAAGTGCCTGTATTATCATTGGATCCGATTGTCAAAGCTAGTCTTCCTCAGTGATCTTGGAAGTCGATCAGACTTAGTATGCACGTTCCAAGGTGGGATTTCATACCTTAGTGTCCTTCTAAGCACAGCTCATATCATTTTTCAGTAAATTTTCCTTGGAAGATGAGAAGAAACTGCAGCATCTAACCCACTTTTAATTCATATTTTTTAGACTCTAACTGAATTATACATGAATTTTTGAAGTTGGAATAGGGGCCGTTCCAAAATCATCCCCCCTTTTAAATGTTCAATGTTCACTATGGGTACATTGAAATTTTCAATATGTACCCTTGAGTTAGAAGGTGCATTTAGAGGAGGCATAGTTTTAGCACTCCCCACCTTTTACCCTCTCTCAACAGCTCCAAACTCTTCAACAAGCATAACTACAGAATCAAAGCTCAAATATTTTGTTAAAGTCCCCAGATCAGAGGTCTAAAGCTCACCATGTAAGTGATCGAATAAGGACCCATTGTTCGAGTTCTCATAGATTAGGATTGGGCTCCGCTCTAGGCAGTATCCCACCAAAGCCACCAAATATTTGTAGTGTAACCGGGACACCAACTCTATCTCTTCGAGTGCCACAACAATTGCTTCGGAATTAATTTTAAACCTCTTTATTGCAAACGTGGCATCTGTGCCTGCCTGAGTACCCTTGTATACCTACTTAAGCTCACATAAACATCACTAGTTAACATAAAAATCATGAAAATATATTTGAAAACTACAATAAAAACTATATAAAGGACTTACAGGTCCACTTTGTTTTGAGTTTGGGCAGGCTCTATTGACTTCACATGTGGGAAAGTTTTCATGTAATTTTTAAGATAATTCCAACTCATCATACTCTACAAGTGAAGCTTTGTTTCATGATAATTCCATAAGTATTGCAAGAGTTATATGTTTTAAAAAAATTTGATGTAAAGGGGGAAGCTAAAATAGACTTTAAACCCTTAAATGTCAACACAGACGTTTTGTGTCCAATGTACGATTTCACTATTGATTGTAGAAAAACAAAATGCACCTATTGGTCCAATAATTGAAGCAATTTTGTTGACTACCTAAGTCATGGAAGTTGTGTCCTTTGAGGGTTAATAAAGATTAGTGGATTTTAATTCTTACCTACTCTTTTGTTTAATTTGATAGATTGGTATCTACATATAAGGTAAACTTGCCTATGATAGGCAAATTGAGTGTTTTGCCCTATTACAACTAGCAAAAAAAATCATAGTTTTTTCCATGCAAAGATGTCTATGAGAAAAAAAGAGAACAATTGAAATTTTATTTTTTTGACAAAATATGAAATTCTTATGAATTTTTGAAGTGTGATTACCAATTGGTCCAAAAGAGTCTGTGGACTATCCCCAAACCAACAAAAAGTGTACGTATGATGGCCATCCTACCACCTAAAGCAATTAGAATATTTATTAACATGGGTACAATATTTCCTAACATGGCCAAAACATGAAGAATGAAAAAAATCACCTACTTTGATGAATTTACATTGAAAAGCTAGAAGTTCCTAAAACAGGCACTAATAACTCCATCACCATCACCCAAGCCATTGATTTTGGTCATTAACCAACCTAATGTAGTCCTAATCCTATTTATAAGAGAAAACCTATCATAGATTGTTGTAAGACTCTAATGGGTTATTTCCTAGGTGCCTGTCATGGGTGGTTTGCCTATCATAGGCAGGTATACCTTAAACGTTTAAATTCACTTTTAAAAATTTCCAAATATAAAAAATAACAAAGGATACATATTGCTTCCCAAAACATTCTCACAATTAGGATTATCAATTCTCAATTTCTAATCAAAGATAATAGGGATTCCGGTTGTTCTTTTCATTAGGTTCCACCTTCTACTATATTCTTTTGTAAAAAATGAGTACAAAATTTTTTGAGTTAAATTTTTCTCCATGTATTCTCAACCCATTTTCCAACTTGTTTTCCAACACATGCTTTAGGAAGTTTTCCAATATCCTTTTTTATTCCTAAAATTTTTGAAAAACAAAACTTTGCCTCTAAGAAGGGCTATAATGTCTTTTTCGCAAGTTAAGACACATCAATCTTGCAATTGGTGGGGTGTTTCACTATAAAATTTTAGGTGGGTATGCTTAAACAAATTAAGTAGAAGCTCTTATAGTTGGATCTATTAAAGAAAAATTAAAGTTGAAGATTGTAGCCATTGGGTAAGTATTTTCAAGCAGTTTGGGGCCTCAAGACATTGCAGAGCTTCAGGGGCCATCTTACCAACGGTTGTGATGCATAATTCAGCCGATTGAAAGACAATTCCATGAGTAAATTAACATATCCCAATGCTTTATAATCTACATAGTTCTAGCATACTTGCAGGATTTCACTAGCAAATTTCAGCACGGTAAGAAACAACCAGACTTGACTGCTTCAAAATAACTCCGAAGTAATAGATGATATTAGGAACTCGGGTAAGAATGTGGCTAACCGTGAAAAATCTTTTCGAATCTATGAAGTTCTTCTCGTTGAAATTATTTGTCATTCTCTTGATGTCGGAAGAAGAGAACCTATGAAGTGCTTTGAGGTCGGGAGGACTGCGTTTCAGCTTGTCTCCATAAACTTTCGTAAGGGTTGATATGGCTTTTTTATCTTTCTTCTCATTGCTCATACTCATCATTTTCCGTATAAAACTGCTCATAACTGAAGCTTTCCCACTCATCCTTCGTTGCTTGAGAACAAGTGTTCCTTGGGAACTGCTTGCTGTAGGCGAAGGCATATACCAATAGTAAGATTTTGTTATCGAAATGAACAATGGCCTTTGAACTTCACTAGTGAAAAATCATCTTAGTATCTACATTGAACAACTAATAAACCAAGGTGGAGACTGGCAAAATGTCCAGTCCATGAAAACACTGCCGAGAAATGTTCACTAAAAATGAGAAATATTGTAACTCGAAACAAAACTATTTAAAAAGGATACTATTAGCCCTGATAGGAAAATAGTAATACAGTCCAGTGCATTGTACAATGTTGCATTATAAGAATCACCTTGAATGTCCTTGATTGGCTGCTCCTCATGCCCAATAGGCACGTCAACTGCTTTATGGATTTCCCGTACTGATGAACTCTCTGGTCCTTCACCAGATTTCCCAGAGGCTGCACTATGTTCAGGGACCAGCTCAAGTTCAAAAGAATCTATCCGTGAAGAAGATGACTCAGAGATATTATTCTTTGACTTCATCACAATATCTGTTTTGAAATGACAATTAGTACAATGTTCAAGATCGTCAGTCTAAAGTGGTCTCCACCACAACGACGTTAGAACTCTCATTCTTATCGTGCATGATATATACATCACAATTCAATGTATCAAAAATGCGGTTCTGGCAGAGCACCTGATCTTGTGAGCGATGCTTGCAAGTCTTTCAGCTCGCTGAATATGTCTTCAAAACTAGGTCGTTCAGTTGTTTCGCCCCAACATCTCTCTAGAAGGACCCTCAGTCGTGCAGGGCATGTAAGTGGCAATCCAGGTCGCAAACCACCAAGTATTCCTCTCACCAAGTCATTCCGACTCAACTCTGGATATGGATCCTCGCCAGTCAATATCTGTGAGCACGTTAATGCAAAATTGTAAATATCAGCCCTTGCCATGTCCTTAAAAGTAAATTTTGGGGTGAGTTCATCAATTGTTTCGTCACTTGAATCTGAATTCCAATCGGAGTCCGTGGAAGACCCGTGGTCGTCCTCTATGAACCCTATCAACTCCAAAAGCTCTGGCGCTCGCCATCGAGCCAGTTCCAAATTCCATCCCCGACGTGAAACCAAAGTCCTGCTCTTCATCTTCGTCCAGAACAGACCAAAATCAGCCACCTTAAGAGCCATATTTTCGTCGAAAGAGCTTGAAGAGACCTCTTCATTCGACATGACTAGAATATTCTTCGGTTTTAGGTCACCATGTGCCACTCCTTTATCGTGCAGGAACTTCACGCCTCCTGCAACTTCCACCATAATTTTAAGTGCTTCTGGCAAGTCGAAAGGATAAACAAGTGGCGCCGCTGCAGCAGACTCTGAAACAGTACCTGTAGATGCGTTTCTGCCGTCCTTAATGAACTTGTGGAGATCGATCAAATGGGTGGTCTGAGAGGCAGAACCTGAACCAGAAGATTGCTTTCGCTGTGAGTCCTTTATCTTTTGCATCAAATTTAGAAGGTCATTGTCCATCAATTCTACGACAAGAGAGCAGCTTCCTTCGTCAACAGTCCAGCAATATGTTCGCAGAACATTCGGATGATCGAGACCTACGAGAGGAGCTGCTTCTTTTTCAAAGATGTCGCTTGGGACTCGTAGAAAGTCTTTCCTGGCGTAACTCTTTCCTTCCAACGTCGTCTCATACACAATGCTAGAAGGACCTTTGCCAATGAGACACCCACTTTTCAAATCTTTCGATTGTACCGTCTTCATGGACCTTGAAATATGCCCTTCCATCCCGCCCTGACCAGAAGAGGAGGCCACAGCTCCATACGTTTCGTAGTAGACATTATCCCTGGGAGAACTTCCATAGCTCGCCATCGCCAAGCCGTCCAAACTCAAGTCCTAATCAGATGTCTGCGAGGCGTATTCAAGGGATGGATCTGGAAATTCAAGCGACTCATGGGATGGATACGGCGCTGGTTCTGAAGAGCCTGCAGGGTTGTTGCTACTCGGTTGGTGTGATGCTGCTAGTCGTAGTAGTCTCTACGAAGTGTACAACAATTCCAAGCTCAATTAAAAAATTCACAACAACTAGAAAGACAAGCTTCAACGTGCCGTGATCATAATCAGGTTTTTTTGGAGACATGGAACTATGGCGTGCTTGTCGGTAAAGGTTTGAAGGTGAGGCGGATGTGGCCGCCGGGTAGTCCTAAGGGCTCGCCAGAGTATAGGGTGTCACGGGTACCACAGGGATGTGGTTGAATGCATCCTTGAAAATAATTCTGCAGGAACAGCCATGGGCCAAAAATATTAGATTCTTGTGAAATTTAACAAACACGTCTCTGAATTTTCGAGGAGATTTGACGGCTAAGGTTCTTACATCCCATATCCGAGAAGGTCATAGGCCGTCACTGTTTTCTTGCTGTAGATCTGGACCGTGAGCTGATTCGTTATAAGATCAACTTGGAATTTAAACTTTAAGACGAAGACTGGATGAGTGCCACCCCCTACAAGTGCGCAACAAAAGGTGAGTTCAATAAGGTGCTTCAACTTCCAATAACGAAGAACTTTCGGGAGAAATCATCAATTAAATCTGCCAATACTGAGTGCCTCGTCAGCTGCAATGAAGCTATACCAACTGGTATCACAATACCAAAAGCTTGATGAGCATATCACAAAGCGATTTCCCGTAAGAAGTGGGTTGAAAGTGAACCTGCAACAGGAGGGTTACAAGATGGACTCCCTTTTTCTGCACCCAACCAAAATATCTTTCCTCAAATCTCCTCAAATCAAATAAGAAAACAGTCATTCACCTCTCGTCACTGCATAGATTTCAGCTTAGGGTGATCGCACACATGATGATTCTGAAATATACTTTACACTCAGAATGTGCTTCACAACACCTAAATATGGCGCCACTCATACTCGGCTAAAATTCCTGTAACTCAACCTGAATTTTGAGCAACAGATTTTTATAGCAAGTAGCTACATTATGAGAGTCTCTTTCCCTGTAACACTGGCCCAATTTTCGAGTTAAGTAGCTACTCAAAATTCGTAGCTTCTGTCGATTCAAAGCCTCCTCCCCTTCGGTCCAGACCCAATAAACTAAGGTTCGTGACATTAGCTACAGAGTCTTCACTGTCAAATCTCGTCGGAACACTTGTCTCTCACGTTATCGTAGCTGTAGGCAAACTGGGTGGAAATAATTCTAGAAATAGAAACCGAAATGTAGAGAATCATTTTTTCAAAATTTGCGTCTGGAGAAAATAGAATGTTACAGAATATTTTCATTTAAAAGAATCTGCCAACTTTATTTCTCTAAAATACATAAATATTCAGTAGGATGAGCCCTGCCCTCCACTTAAGGTATGAATTTTAGATTTTACAGCATTATGACTTGAAAAATGCGGAAAAAAAATTCTCATTGCAAATTGGTTTATTCATCAATCGCTATGTAGAACGACCTATCTAAATATTCGGCATGAGACCACCGATACAGGAGAGAAACTAAACTCAAAGAGTTACCCAAAATTGAGATGTCTATTATTTGCACCTTGCTCTCCACTTACACTTCTACCTTTCCGAGAGGCATCTTCAAGAATTCCAAAGCTCCCCAAATGTAACTTCGAAACCAATCACTTGCAAACTCAGATGCCTCGTTACAGAATTGGCGACCAGATCCCTTGCTGAATTGAACGGTCACCTCAACATGAAACTCAATAGCGCTCAAGCTCCTCCCTTCAAGGCCGCTTTGACACTTGAAATGCAGACCTGGAATCCCAAAAGATTTATACTGCCAAAATTGCTATATTCTAATTTCTACCTGCTAATTCCCAACCTGAAGAGACGCCTTGCCTGGAATGAAACGCAATTGATGGTCACCAGAGATCACTACCAAAACGCAACGTGCTAGCCAGATGGTCACGAATACTTGACACCAGCATAAGAGCAGGTCATACGGGTGAAAGCTTCGCCCGACGGAGCACCTGAAATACTTTCGATCGCCAACATCGGTCCCTGAAGACCTCGCAGAGGTCCGTCTTCCTCTCCTCAGGCTAAGTTCGATCTTTTAAATTTCGAAGCCTACAACCTCGTCTTGATGATGGCCACAATTGGTGCCTGCCGTTGTAAATGTAGACCACCTGAGAGTTGACAGAACAAGCCACACACGCATCAGCATTTCATACCATGTTATTTCCAAAGCCAGACACAGCCAGGGAAGACATGATGTTCACACTGAAAGTGCTCCCCAATCCACGCAACTGGGCACCTGTACCCTAAGAAGCGCAATAGAGGAAAGCAAACTTCAATACTGTCTACAAAAGCTTCTAGCAATTCAGACCCTATTATAAATTCGTTCATCTAAACGCACAGATGACCAAGAAATTTGCCATAGTAAACTTACCCTGAATAGATCGGCTAGGGGCGTTGCGGTGTACATGCTTCGGAAGAACCTCGTCTTCGCCCCACCTGTTCAGAGCTTGCAACATTCAGAGAATACCAGACGAGGAGAAACTTCCAAGTTCCGATTCCTGTCTTAACTCTGCCATTTCTGTGATAGACTCCTTGTAAGAAGGTGTCTTGCCTCGACTTTCAGAACCGGAATGATCACGATCCCAAGAAACGTAAGATAGTAGACACTGGGGTTTGAACTATTCACTTACACGATGGTGATCCAACTTACGGCACGCAATGCTCGCCAACGGCCAGAAGACCCACTGCACATAGCGGACCTCAGTCGCACAGTCGCCCTCTCAGAGTCGCACTTTGTAATCCGTCAAAGGGGACTTAACCCTTAACCCTTAAACGTCGATACGGACGTTTTGTGTCCGATGAATGACAAAAACCAATCTGTTGGATGTAGGAAAGCTGTTTTTCATCCATTTTTTTTTCTCATTGCGACCGCAGAGAAGTGCTCTGCAATGGGAGGCCAAAATTATTGTCATTGAATGCATTTATAATTTCAGGTACCCCAAATTGTCAGAGATGTACACAGATGGTTATAGACCCTATGCTGCCCTTTTAGCAAATTTCTGTGAGGGCAAGATGCCATGCGGGCTTTCGCAAGTTCTTTCGTCGGCGTGAACAGTGTCTTTTCCAGCGGTCAGTCTCCAATGCGCTACTATTCACAGACCGACTCTGTGCCACGGTGATCGGCCCGTCGTTTAAGGGTTAAACGCCAGGCTGGTGACCGTGGAAATCAGCCATTTTGGAACCGTGTGACATCATCTACTCCATAAAAATCAAAAATACTCATTGGGAGTCAAACTACTGTAGAAGATCTCCCCTTTCCACCCCTAATTCCGAGGATGAATAGTTGCAATTATGTCCTATGGAAGAGAATTCCTTCATATTTATCAGACAAAAAATGTTCGCCATGTCATTCAAGAATTAATCAGAAGAGCTATTGAAGAATGAACTAAACAAACTAATATTATTACAAAATCTCATATTTAGATTGTATGTGGTTGCTTTGACAACAAAGAAATAATCTATCTCTACATGGTTTGTAGATTCTGGAGATACCAATACATATGTTAAGAAAAAGATGATGAGCAATATAAAATCAACAAGTTGTTTATTTAGGATATGACTTTATATTTTCTAAAATTAACCCTGGAACCACACTAAGGACTGAAATTGTCCGATGAATGACAAAGGATATTTTTGTAGTAGACAAAGAAGCAATTCTTCATCTACTATTTTTATGGAAGTAGGTGGGGGCATGCAAAGTCTACTTAGGCATGAGTCAGCCTAATTACTTAGGCATGAAGGCCTTTCTATTTTCAAAAGTACAGAGATTCAATTATAGCAAAAACCAAGAGCACCTCCACGTCGTTCCAAGGTTAACCCTTCACTACCAAAGGGGACCAAAAGTGTCCTCAAGTCAAATTCAAAGTACTATAACTTTTGCATCCAATGTCCGAATTCAATAAAACTTGTTGGAAAATTTGCTCTCTCTCTTCTAATTTATGTGGTAAAACTTTCAGATCAATATAAGATGTTTTGAATTTTTGGAAGCCAATCGAAGTTCACAAGTTCAATATTAGTTCACCAAACTACAGTTGATGGCTGCAACTTCAAGGGCTTATATCTCCTTCATCCAAAGTTCATCTTCAATAAAATTTGTTGGGTGATGTTCCCCTTAAAGTCTAGTTATTGTGGTAGAATTTTCATGTCAATCCAGATTGTTTTGAATGTCCAAGAGCAATTCGAAGTTCAAAATCCCGACAATTTTAAATTACAATGAACTTCAATGGCTTGTTTCTTCTTCATACAACGTTTGTTTTCAATAATTGTTTTTGGAAAAGTTGTGCACACTGGTCTAGTTTGTGTGTATAAAATTTCATATTAATCCAAGAAGTTATAAGTGATTGAGAATTATTTTAGTAGAAGAAGGTTCAGTTTTTTATGTGTTTTTTGCAACTTTTCTTGCTATTTTTGACATTTCAAAGCCATTTAGCAGACATAATGAATCAATTGAATGATATTTTTTTCATAAATGTGTTTTTTGCAACTTTTCTTGCTATTTTTGACATTTCAAAGCCATTTAGCAGACATAATGAATCAATTGAATGATATTTTTTTCATAAATGTGTTTTTATGCTGATTTTGAATCACTATATAGTTAAAAGTTTCTTAATTTGAGTAGATTTAGAAACCAAATTTCGCCTCCAATTGTATTTTTAGGAAAATTTCAGCATAATTTTTCAACACTAAAACACTATAATCTTGGAATCTATGCAGTCAAATGACACCAAATTTGATGCACATCATCTACAACAAGTGCACTACAAGATTGTATGGTTGAGATCTCTACAACTTGGTGAAAATTATATCTATAACACTTCAAAAGAAATGTTGTTTTTGAACCTATTTAGGCCTTGGACAGTGAGGGGTTAAAGATCATAGTGATGTCATAGTAAAACTTTCAAATGGTATGAAGAAAATCATACTTAATATGCTATACATTCTTGGACTTGCAAAGTTTTATTTTCAACTAAACAACTAGACAAAGTTGTAGGAGAATTCTACAATAAGTTAAGTCACATAATTGAAAAATACAAATTACATAATGACTTGTATAAATTAGGAATTTAGGTATTAGAAAATAATTGCTCTACTAGCAACTACAAATTTTTATAAAGTTGGGCTATCATGGTATCTTAGACTAGGTCATATATATCAACATCATTAGAAGAAGAATAAGGCTTGAGGAGGAGATCAAAGAATGTTGGCCTATCCCCTCCAAAAAATGAAATAAAATAAAATTGAAAAAAATAAAAAATGAGAAAAATGCAAGGCTTGAGATGCACATGATAGTTTAATTAAATAATTCAAAATGGAAAAAAATGAAAAAAATTTAATGTTAAAATGAATCCAAAATTCCAAAAGTCATAAATCTAATGCATCTAGGAACTACCATGTCAAATGATATATATTTTTTAAATTATTGATTTTATTGAATTTTCTATTTTTTCAATTGTATAATATTTTGACCAACATGATGTTGGTTTACAACTTGGGGAACAACTTTGAAATGGCCCTTCTATAGCCTCCTTTTCAATCTAATGGACTAAAATAAATTCAATCAATATCAATGGAAATGGACAATTTTTCTACACAAAAAAAAATTTCTATTTTTGAAAGAAAACATCACAAAGAAAAGTTTCCCAAGGTAGGATCACAATAATCTACAAAAATACTTGCACACTTTTATATATGTAGTCCAATGCAAATTAGGACACATACAAGTTTTAAATATTTCTAAACATTTATAGAAAAATTATTTAGATATTGCTATGTTTATCTTATGCAACAAAAACTTAAAGTCTTTGACAAGTTTAAATATTATAAATCTTTTTAGAAAAACAAAAAAATCATAACATTAAAATAATAAAGTTCAATTGTAGAGGTGAGATCATTTCTAAGGACTTTGGTATCTTTTGTTCGAAAGAGGAATTATAATGGAATTTACAATAGCCTATAGACCACAACAATATGGTATATCTAAGAGAAAAAATAGAACTTTAGTAGGGATAATTTTAGCAATGTTGTCATAAGCTAAACTATCCAAAGTATTTTAGGGCAAAGAAATTTTAATTGCTAATTACCTTCAAAATAGAAACCCAATAAAAGCTATACTAAAAATCAAAATACCTTTTCAATTATGGTTTGGAAGACAATGAAACTTATCTTATCTTAAAAATTGGGGGGCTTAAAATCCTACTATTTCCAATAATATACAATTAATCCTACCTCCACACAAACAACCTAATCTACAACCAAATCAACGATAAACACCAAGCCAAACTAATATAAAAGTAATAATAAAATAATAATAAATAATAAAAGTCAATATGATTCACCATCTCATGATAATACACATGAAGTATTTTCACAACTTTCATCCAAAAATAATAGACAAGATTTACTTCATGATGATCTAGAAGTCACCTCTACTACGAACATCCAAAGTTCTCTTCTAAGGTCTTCTCCACCTTCAAGCTAAAAAAACTCAACCACCTAAAAGGTTGATTGAGTCTATTCAAGGCAAGGCCCCACCTAAAAGGTCTTGTCTTTATCATAAAAAAAAACATTAAACTAATGTAGCATATAATTCATTACAAGCTCCAAATACACTACAAGAAGTCTTAAAAAAGAAAAGATTCTAGAAGATGGCAAGTCCATGTCAATGCAAAATTCAATTCATTATTAAAGAATAAATCCTAAAATTAACCCCATTTCTAGATTTCCTCCCAAGAAGACACCAATTAGCTGTAAATGGATTTTAAAAATCAAAAACCATATTGATAGAAAAATAGAGAAATATAAGGCTAGATTAGTGGTCAAGGGTTTTACTAAAAGGAAAAGGGTGGACTACATAAAAACATTTTCTCTAGTTGTCAAATTTGATTTTGTTAAACTATTATTAGCATTAGTTACATAATATAACTTAGAAATCCATCAATTAGATATGAAAACAACCTTTGAGTTTGTTTTCATATACAACAACTTAAATGAGAAGATTTACATAAGTCTATCTAAAGAGTTAACAACTTGTCTAAAATTATTTAAATCATAATTTCAATTGGAATCTAAATTAGTATACTTACTCTTTAAATTTTTATATAATCTAAAACAATCCTCTCAACAATGGTACTAACACATTGACTAGTTCTTACTTTTACATAGATTTATCAGACTAATCACTAAATGATGCAAACATTTATATATAAAAAGATAACACTAATGATTTTCTAATATTAGCCATTTATGTAAATGATCCTATTCTGGTAAGTAACAAAACTTCTATCATTTAATATATTAATATACTCTTTAAAAGGAATTTGATATGTCAAAGGATGGTGAAATCTATTATATACTAGGAAATATCATATTAAAAAACTAACAAGAAGGATGGACATTAATACATCAATAAAATTATTTAATTTCCAAACTTCAAAAATATAATATCTTAAATTATAATCCATTAAGTATGGTTAATCAATGAAGATTTTCCTATAACTCAAGACAAGTAAAACATTATCCAAATATGTATTTACTCAAATATGATTAGTAGTTTAGTGTATGCCATCATCAATTCCAAACCAAATTATGTTTTACACTATGTAGCTTAGCACAATATCTTTCCAACACTGGTAACACTCATATTCAAACTTTGAAATGCACTTTGAG
Organism: Straminergon stramineum; assembly: GCA_963920665.1. NCBI lineage: Eukaryota > Viridiplantae > Streptophyta > Bryopsida > Hypnales > Calliergonaceae > Straminergon > Straminergon stramineum. The sequence continues at coordinate 23,625,407 of OY987268.1, read as the reverse complement.
ATATATTAAAGGAACACTTTCATTTGGCATTCAATATCATGTATAAGACTATAGATAAATCTTACATGTCTTTTCAAATGTAGGTTGGGGTGGTAATAAAGACATCTATTGTTCCACCTCTAGATATTGATTTCTTCTAGGTGGTGGTGTTATTTCCTAGGATAATAAATTTAAGCAAAAATTAGTTGTTCTCTTATCAACAAAATCAGAGTATATGGCTTTATCAAAAGCAACAACTGAGGTTGTTTGGTTACAACATTTATTAAATGAATTAGGTTTTCTACAATTAAATCGTACTATAATTTATTCAAATGAACAAAGTGCTATAGCTTTGAGAGAAAATCCTATATATCATTTCTATTTGAAGCAAATAAATGGACACAATATCATTTTACAAGTGAAAGATTCTTGCCAAAGAAATTTGACTCTGCCATATTTCAACTTCCAATATGACAACTAATATCTTAACTAACTCTTTACCTCAAGTAAGACACAATCAATGCATGACCAAGTTAGATATGTGTGTGATACTTCAACCTCATGAACAAGACATCCCTAAAATTCATGCTCTAGTAACCTACACACGACCTTTTCAATATCAAACACATCTATCTCTCTTATTTGCGAGCCTATATGGCTTATGTGGGAGCCACTCTTCCACTTGCATTTGTTGTTGTCCCTTACCACGTGATAAATTTCTTGTATCATTCTTAGGTTTTGTTGCCACAACCCATTAAGACCTCTCCTCACCTTGATTCTTCTTAGAGTTGGAGAAATATTAGACAAAAAACTTGTCAATTATCCAAGACTCATCCGATAATGATATTTCTTCAAAGAATAAATCTTAAATAGATATATTGACCTTATAAAGGACACTTTCAATACCAAGAAAGTAAAGGACCATTTTAAATGAATAACATTGAGAAGAAAATATCAAAGAAACAAATAAAAGACCATTCTACCACAAAAAAGAAGGTATCAAAGTGGAGAAGGAATAATGCTGATCAACTTGACGATATTGTCAAATCTTATAAGCAAAACGATCATTATAAACAATGTGGACAACATCAAACTTCAAGACACTCCAAATTAAAGTATCACAATCCTTGCAACAAAACATTCGTTATCACCCTAAATCAAATACTTCAATAGAATTAAATTAAAATAATTCAACTTAATATCTACTATATTAAAAAAAAAACTTGAGCAAACTACCTACAAGTTATAAGTTCTCACAATGTATTTGAACCTCAAAGAACAATATGATGTAGAGCTCAAGAATACAACTTAAACCAACAGTCCATCACCTTTGAAAAGAAGTGCACACCACCACTATGAACAACGGTACAAAACAAGAACTAAAAAATCCCAAAGTTCTGTGAAGACCTAAAAGTAGATGAAGATTGTTGAAATAAATGGATGAAGAAAATCTTAATGAGTTCAACTAGACTAGTAGGAATATTGGATACATATATTGTATCAATTATAGATAATGCCTTTTAGTCAATGATGTGTCTATTTACAAGAGTTATCTTTGTAATATAAAGTGTGTAATTTGGACACTTTTTAATCCTCTGAGAATTGTCGAAGCTAAAATGGCCTAAGATTTGGAATACTAGTCAATTTTAAGGTAGCTAGACTATGTATTTGCAAAATCTTGATTCTACAACTATGTCTACAATGGTGGGAACTAAATTAGTATGGAAAAGAAAAAATTAATTAAGTAAAGACATAAAATTTTGCCTACAAGAAGTGCACATTTTATATATTTTGGTCAAAGCCTAGCTTGTGTATATGTTTTGACAAGGGAGTTTCGTATGCATAATGGTTGGTATATTCACTGGCCCAATTGGTTTAGAGTTTCAACTAAATTGTCACAATATTAAATTGGGCTTGCACAATAGTGATGGGTTTTTTTGTGAATGCGTACAAAAGTAGTGAAGGTTTAGGAAGGTGACTTGAGTATAGCTCCTTT